>CM032808.1:4203254-4780115 GCA_019155185.1 Beaufortia kweichowensis
TATCCAAATCTATCAAGAATTTATAGAGTTTATTTTAAGAAGACTAAAGTTCTACATCATAAAGTTTAGCATCATAAAGATAAAATTTTTGAGGGCTGGGAGCACAAAGTTTTAAATCTTATAAACTACTGTATACCTATCCTATAATGTAGATAGTAAACACTCAATAGGATTTTAGCTCAAAAATGTGCATGAACGTGCAGTCAGGGGAGGCAGGTGAGATGGAGCATCACCTGTCATCATGAAAAGTAAAAAAACAAAAAAGAATAAATAAATGTCAACTGGTCTGTACTTGTTATGATGAGGCAGAAAGAGTCAGAGAGGCAGCAGCTCAACATGTAGTTTATTGAATAAAGTCAGAAAAGGGCCAGGAACAGAAAACCAGGACCAAACATCAAACATTAGACAATGACTGACAAACAACACAAGAAAAACTAGGGCTATATATGCAAGGGATAACAAGCAGGGATAACAAGCAACAGGTGTAAACAATCAGCAACAATGAGTTATGACATGAAATTACCAGCAAAGGATTATGGGAAATGTAGTGAAATGATGAAACAAGCAGGAACCGTTGTATGTAATAAAATTGATTAAAGCATCCGAATTAGCTTGTAAGCTTAAAAAGCTTGTAAAACAACTAAACATTTCAGTTAAGGTCAAAACTGAAATCATTTTTTTTCTACACAGCTCTATACTTTCATTTGTATTAAACTGAGTATAAATTGTGAGATTGCAACGCAAATTTAGAACATATTGAGTATAAATTGTACAGAGCAAATTTGTAGCATCTTTCTTATGCTACAAATGTTACATTCTTTCTCAGCCAAATATGTACTTTACCTATGTGTGTGTACAAAAAGCTGATGAGATATGAAACATAACCAGTAGTCAATGTGCATGCTATTAATTGTATAGTGAATAAGCTATTATTTTGGGCTCATATATTTGTAAATCTGACTCTAAAATAGTCAGTGCCTTACCATGGACCTCATCGCATGTCACTGAATTGAAGTCATTATCTAAATCACAGCCTATATGCCATGCTAGTTGAGTATCACGTTATTTTACAGTGTCCTTGTTTTACATTACATATAGTAATACTTTTATACATAATTACAGGAAACCAAACCTAATCTAAACCCTAATCTTATAGTAAGTACATGTTGTTAATTAATTTTACTCAGTATTTGTTTGTGTAATTACAATGTGAATAAGTTCACGTTAAAAAAAATTATCTGTTCATGGTATTTTTTACCATTTATCATTTTTTTCAGTTGTTTAAGTTTTAGGCAACAACAGAAACCACTTAACATGGCAACAGAAGCATAACATAACAGAGTCTCAAGACAAGTACAATTATTCCTTAAAATCTATCTATATCTTAAAAACACATCATTCATACTTCGAGACACTGAAAACAGCAAGATGTGAACCAGCAGCCAAATATGTTGTCAGATGCTTTGAATTGTAGTTCAGTATTAAACTTGTGGTCTGATATGGAAATCTTGTTCCTTCATTTGCGCCACAGATTGCAGCTGGGGGGGCTCCATTATTGGCTATACTAAAGCTGATTCCTAGTTGGTTGGCCCTGTTCCTGCTCAAGACTGGCATCGCTGACCTCTGCTCATCCATCTTTCATCTCTCAAGCACTAGTGCCACAGAGATGAACTGCAGTCTGACAAGCAACAAGGATTTGCATGTGATCTTTAGCTATTTATTTTATGGTGAAATCTGTTCATATGTTTATAGTTTATGCCACCAGTTATTTTTGGCTTCTTGACATTTTATGGAAAGTTATGTGTAAAGATACCTCTTTGATATCTGTTTCAGGTGTTCCTCCCAAAGATTCTAGTTGTGTGATCAATGCTCTGCTGCTACATCACTACAAGCGTGGTGCATACTACCCTAAAGGGGGTGCCAGTGAGATCCCATTCCACATCACTAAGGTCATACAGAAATATGGGGGAAATGTGCTGGTCCGTGCCCCTGTCACTCGTATTTTGGTTGATGCAAAGGGAGCTGCATATGGTGAGTACAACAGTCAAAAGGAGCTATAAAGCTATAGCCAAATGTCTACTGTAATAATGTATTTTAATTTAAAGTGAGTGATGGTATAAAAAGGCTTGTCCAAAAGTAAAAACTAAATACATTTATAGTTTCAAGAAAAGGAATGTGAACCCCTTAAAATGAGTTTCTGCAGTAATGCGCCATAAAATTCTTGTGTCTTTATTTAACACATTCATTAAACATTCACAGTGGTTTCACAGTGGAGGAAAAGGTAAGTGAAACTTTAGAGTCAATAACAGCAATGACTTCAAGCAAGCGCTTTTGGTAGGCCTGGATCAGACATGTACAACATTCAGAAGAATTTTTTGGCCATTCTTTTGGCCATTCTGCCTCAGCTGAGAAACATTTGTAGTTTGTCTGGTGTAAATGACTCTCTTGAGTTTATTCGACAGCGATCTCTGGGCCAGTCCAAAACACATTTTTCCAGTAGCATTATGGTTTACGTTGGTGCTCTTTGGAAAACTTTAGGTGCGCAGCAATGTTTTTTCAGGAGAGCAGTGTCTTTCTCTTTGATGTTCTGCCATGGGCTGCCTGTTTAAAGACTCATGAACAGAGAAATTTGGCAGTTGCAGAGATGTCTTCAAGCACTTCTAAGAAGAGTAGCCACAGTACTAAACTATCTCCATTACAATTACTGTCGAGTGATATCCATCACTTGAACACTTTTAGATTGCTTTGTATATCTTTCAGGTCTTATGGAGATCAACTACCTTTGATCGTATGTCTTTAGAAAGTGTCTTTTTTGAGACATGGTTCAAAAGTTGATACATCGTACAAACATCAATCTTAAAATTAGTGTCTTTTATCAAAGTTGATCAAAGTAGAAACCATATCTTTAAAGGGGTCATGTGATTGTTCTAAAAAGAACATTATTTGGTTTATTTGGTTTAATGCAATGTGTTTACATGGTTTTGGGGTTTAAAAAGTCATTATATTAAACATACCGGAGATTATTGTTGCTCCTGTATGCCCTGCCTTTCTAAAACGCATAGATTTTTACAAAGCTCATTGTTCTATGCCACACCCACATCGGTTTCATTCAGGCGCAACCTCCGCTCTCTTTCCCCCAACACACTTTTTGCTGAGGTATCATCCTCTCTCCCTTCCAACTTCGCTTCCCTGGATACCAATACAGCCACGGACACCCTATGCTCAACACTAACATCCTGTCTAGATAACCTCTGCCCTCTATCCTCCAGACAAGCTCGTGCCTCCCCTCCCTGCCCTTGGCTTTCGGACGTCCTTAGGGATCATCGGACCAAACTCAGGGCTGCGGAAAGGAAATGGCGGAAGACTAAACACCCACCCGACCTCTGTGAGTACCAGTCACTACTTTCATCCTTCTCCGCTGCTGTCCACACAGCAAAGACATCTTATTACATCACAAAGATCACTCACACATCAGATTCTAAAACACTTTTAAAACCTTTAACACCCTCCCTCTCCACCTATCCCCCACCTGCCTCGTCAGTATCAGCTGATGATTTTGCTAACTTTTTCATAAACAAAACATCCCTGATCAGCAGCCAGTTCTCAACTCCTGCAACCCCACCACACACACAGGCTTCACCTAGCTCCACTTTTTCCTCTTTTGCCACCTTAAACGATGCGGAAGTTGCCAAACTTCTCTCCTGCAACCCCACCACCTGCCCACTCGACCCAATCCCCTCCCATCTGCTCCAATCCATCTCCAGTGCAGTCACTCCATCACTCACACACATAATCAACTCCTCACTCCTCTCTGGCACCTTTCCCACCACCTTTAAGCAGGCCCGGGTCACCCCGCTGCTTAAAACCCACTCTCAACCCTTCCCTCACCGGAGCAGCTACAGACCTGTCTCTCTCCTCCCGTTCATCTCTAAGACACTGGAGCGAGCTGTTTTAATCAGATCTCATCCTACCTCTCCCAGAACGACCTACTGGACAAACGACAGTCCGGTTTCAAGAGCAACCACTCCACAGAGACTGCACTTCTGTCAGTCACTGAGACGCTGCGAATGGCAAAGGCCGAGTCCAAATCATCTGTTCTCATCCTGCTGGATCTTTCTGCCGCTTTTGACACAGTCAACCACCAGATCCTACTGACATCCCTCTCATCGCTAGGGATCACAGGTACCCCACTTCAATGGTTTAAATCCTACCTCTCAGACAGGTCCTTCAGGGTGTCATGGAATGGGGAGCTATCTAAAGCCCATCCCTTGGCCACTGGCGTTCCTCAGGGATCTGTTCTTGCACCACTCCTCTTCTCCATCTACACAACATCCCTGGGTCCCATCATTCAATCACATGGCTTTGACTACCACTGCTATGCTGATGACACCCAGATTTTCTTCTCCTTCCAGCCAGATGACCCCACAATAGCGTCTCGCATTTCAGCCTGCCTGAATGACATCTCATCTTGGATGACTAAACACCACCTTCAGCTAAACCTTGCCAAAACTGAACTCCTGGTACTTCCGGCCACACCAGCATTGCAACACAACCTCACAATTCAAATTGGCGACACAACCATTACACCATCTAAATCAGTTAGAAACCTGGGTGTAATCTTCAACGACCAGCTGTCCTTTACCGAACACATCTCAAGGATATCACGGTCTTGTAGATATGCACTCTACAACATCAGGAAGATCAGGCCATATCTCACAGAGCACGCTGCCCAACTGCTTGTCCAAGCCATGGTAATCCCCAGACTGGACTATTGCAACGCTCTTCTGGCTGGTCTTCCTGCACGATCAATCAAACCACTGCAGATGATACAGAACGCTGCAGCAAGGCTTGTCTTCCAGGAACCCAAAGAGCACATGTCACGCCACTCCTCATCTCTCTCCATTGGTTACCGGTGGTGGCCCGCATTAAATTCAAATCATTAATGCTGGCCTTTAAAACCATCACAAACTCCGCACCCTCATACTTCAACTCGCTTCTACATACATACAACCCATCCAGAACCCTACGCTCAACCAATGAACATCGACTTGTGGTACCATCACAGAAAGGCGGTAAATCTCTCTCTCGCTCTTTCTCCTTCTATGTTCCCGGCTTGTGGAATAGTCTCCCTAACGCAATCCGGTCTGCCACATCCCTCACCTCCTTTAAAAAACTACTAAAAACACACCTTTTCCACGAACACCTAACAGCATAAAAAAACAAAAAACAAAAAAAAAACCTTTTCCTTCCTCTACAGGTATTTATCTAGCACTGCACAACATTGTAAACTTACTAAAGCACTTCTTTGTACTATTGCTGCCGCTTTTGATGTATCGCTTCATTGTCTCCTAATATTTGTAAGTCGCTTTGGATAAAAGCGTCAGCTAAATGCCTAAATGTAATGTAAATGTAATGTAAATGTTCTAAAAAGCATGGTGTGCTCTGATTGGCCAGCAATCTAGTGAACTGTGATTGGCCCGAATATACACACATCTCTGGGCATAAGTGAAGAATGGGGCCCTGCGCCTGAGATAGAAGATCCTTCCTGACCAGCAGTTCATAAGGGGTGTCATCTAGAAGTGATGTCAGGTCCGAGAAACATACTCGGGCCACAGTTATAATACTGTACTTTACTCTATGCAAATAAGTTCACCACAGAGGCGTAGGGTTGAGTGAGCTCCCTCTGACATCAAAGTCAAAGTCATGCACCAATCACAGCCCTGGAAAGGACAAGCCCCAAAATGCAATCTCCTCCTTATCTGAAAGGGTAATGAAAGTACCCTTTCAACAGGAATTCTTAGTTCTGAGTTTGCAGCCGGGACACTGGACAGAACACCAGTTCTGGGTCTCTTTTCCAGAAAGGCCACAACAGCAATACCCATCATTCTGAGAGCAACCATGAGCAACCATGTTCTGAGCTTACTGTCCGGAAAGGCAATAACAATAACGTCTGCAACAAGGTTAAGCTCAGGAGAGCAACCTTCACTTTAAGGTACCTTTATCTGCGTGTTCCAGATCGTCAAAGACCTTCTGCATCAGTTTTTTAGGGCCTCATCTGCGTGTTCCAGATCACTGGGACCCTCTTGGTCCTCCAAGAGATTTGCATCTCACTGGGTTTTGTGTTGAAGGCTGTTGAACGGATTCAGACTCCTTCCCCACTTCAGCAAGGCCCAGCCTCACCAGTGGAGGATGTCGCCACCATCTGACTGCTCGGGTAAATACCACTAACCAAACCTCTTTTCAGAGACATTAGCATTAGTGTATTCATTCAGTTTATTTCAGTTTATGTCTATCTTATTTACCTTTGATATCACATAACTGATTATCAAATAGTTAACATAATAATAATTATGTTAATAATTCTACAGTTAATTGTTTAATTACAAATCAGGTCTTTACCTTATTAGAACCCAGATAATATTCTGCCATACATCTCAGAAACCTGTATTTTTCCACTCTTTCCACTATATTTTCATTTTAGGATCA
Source organism: Beaufortia kweichowensis (assembly GCA_019155185.1). Taxonomy (NCBI): domain Eukaryota; kingdom Metazoa; phylum Chordata; class Actinopteri; order Cypriniformes; family Gastromyzontidae; genus Beaufortia; species Beaufortia kweichowensis. The sequence goes on from CM032808.1 coordinate 4,209,741, forward strand.
TTTAGTAGTGTTGTTAGTTAGTCTTGTATGTCTTTTGTTAATAAATCCTCTTTTATTACAATTGTGTCTTCCTTGTATTGATAATACAGTAAAAGGCTCACAAAATCCTTCAGATGAATCAGGTGATTTACATTAATTACCACTTTACATCATTTTACTTATCATATGATTTATGATTTATGTTGGATTATTCCAACAAATGGGAAGGTGTAATTCCTTAGCTGGTGCCCCGAGGTAAATCTGACACACACACGCACACTTGAAATGATGTGAGATCAAATCTCACAAACACCTCTAGTGTCCTATGTGAGGCGTAATATTAATTGGAGCCCTGTGTAAAAATCACTACATACTTGATGCCCCGTGTGAGGTGTACCATTAGTTGGTGCCCTGTGTTAAGATTATTACAGGGGAAAGAATACTTTTCTTTGCATTCAGTCTCAACCCAGATCTTGTATATGGGTGAGAACAACATTTTAATGTTGAATCGACCAGGCTAGGATGCCCCATAGATGTAGAGGTTACAGAGAAGCATTTACACACTTCATAAGTGTGTGGGGTGACAGGGGGACAGACTAAGGGGAAGAAGCCTCTCCAGACTGGTTTCTGGTGTTATGTACAGGGTTCTCTGTGGCCTGGCTGGTGATGCTGCCTTTTAGCCGAAATTATGGCCCTGAGGTCCATCTTCGCCTTTGAAGGCTGCAGCTGAGAGTGCCGCCCAGAGCCCCATCACGCTGGGGAGGAGCACATTAGCTGACAATCTCCTCCTGCCGAGAGGGGTTCGAGAAGCTGAAGGCGTGGGAGGGCTTGCTTCTTAACCTCCCAGAACCTCTCAATGACTGTGTTTACTGGATCACTGAAGAGGCCCTTGGGAGAGAGTGGGTCATCCAACAGCAAGGCCTTATCTGCCGCCTTGAGCACAGCTTTTGCGGAATCCTTGATGGCCCTGAGTGAGACATCTGTGGCCCGGCGCAGTTTCTTAGCCCTGTGGATTACTGCAATACAGGCCCTTGTGCGTGTCTTACAGCATGAGCATAACTATTCTGTGCACTTTTGTGCAGGGTCTTCTCTTACCTGCTGCTTTTGCTCGCTCCAACACTTTAGTTTTGGCAGTCGAGAGGAGGGACTTGCTATTTTGTTTGTAATCTCAGATGTCATTGGTTACTTCTACTTTCCTATTAATCTCTTTAGTAAAATGATAACACTTCCTGAAACACAACAAATTTAATGTTCAAGATAATGTTTATCTTGAGAATATTATGCGGTTTATATTATATTTATTTCTGCGGTGTACATTTGCAAAATTGACAAATGTTTAATTCATTCCTTCCAAACTTTTCAGAGATCTAAATCCTTTCACATGAATTAATTTGTTTTTTAATCTTCGAAATAGTTATTTTTTGTTATATCGATTGTGTTCCTTTATAAAATGTTGTTCTGGGTAAACAAGAGCTTTGAAATTACACATTATATAATTTAAATGACAGATTATTCCACAAGCATTTAAAACAGGGTTACCAGTTAGTTTCAAGGAAAAACATTGAGAAAACATACTTTCTTGTCATTTCTTACCTGCGAAAGGTTCAGCCAGAAGTGCTTTTTAACTATAGCCTTTGCCACCAGGGATGCTGAAAACGTACATGTTCTGGAGGAAATTCCTCAGGGAAGAAGGCATGGGGGCGGAGTGTGGCATGGGACTGTTCTACCTTCACATACTTCTAAACACTTCTTAATAACTTGCAACATGCATCTCACCTCTAACAACATGACCACATCCACATCTGTTTCGTCAGACGCAACCTCCGCAACCCCATCACACTCTCTGCAACCTGTCTGAATGACATCTCAGCTTGGATGACAGAACACCACCTCCAGATAAACCTAGCCAAGACTGAACTCCTGGTACTTCCGACATCACCTGCAAAGCAACACAATCTCACAATTAAAATTGGCAACACAACTATTACAACATCCAAATCAGTAAGAAACCTAGGTGTAATCTTCGATGACCAGCTGTCCCTTACCCAACACATCGCAAGGATATCACGATCATGTAGATTTGCACTTCAGAAAAACAACATTTTTCTGATGTTGTGATTTTTCACAACATCAGAAAAATCAGGCCATATCTCACAGAGCATGCTGCCCAACTTCTAGTCCAAGCTCTGGTAATTTCTAGATTGGACCATTGCAATGCTCTTTTGGCTGGAATCCAAAAGTCACACCTCTTTTCATCACTCTCCATTGGCTACCGGTTGCTGCCCGCATTAAATTCAAATCTTTAATGCTGCCATTTAAAACCATCACTGTCACAATCTTGGTAGGGTCTGCCTGGGTCCTGTGCTCCTTGTGTTGTGTTTTGTTGTCTTTGAGCACATGGCCTTTGTTTTGACAACCTGCCATGTGCTCTGCTGTCAGTGTGTTGTTTTTCTAGTCTTGATAGTTTCCACTTACTGCTCTTTCCCAGCTAGCGTTGCTAGAATTCTCAGGCAGTCTAGTGTATTTCCTTCCCCTGTCCTGTTGGCCTGCCGTCCCCATCTATGGTCATTTCCACTTTTTGTTGTTTTTTGCCCTGCCCAAGGACTTCTCCCTGCCTGCGGCCGCTGAGGATTTCTGCAGCCTGCCTACCTCTCCCCTTCTAGAGGCTGCACCAGTGATTGCTTTTAATCCTATTACGCTGCCCTGCTTCTCTATCATCTCAGCTGAGATTGGCTGGACCCAAGCGCTGCCCGGACTGGCTGTGTGTGATCGCTGCAAGTCCATATTCTGCTGTTTGCTCTGCGAAGTGATTTTTCTGTTGTTTCTGTACCAGAATAAATTTTGAGTTTTTCACCTGCAACTGGGTTCCAGTCTCGTCCCTGACAATCACAAACTCTGCACCCTCATAGATCCTCTTCTACACATTTACAACTCATCCAGAACCCTGTGCTCAGTGAACGAACATTGACTGGTGGTAACTTCACAGAAAGGCAAGTCCCTCTATTGCTCTTTTTTCTTCTCTATTCCCTTCTCTGTTCTATGCTTGTGGAATAAATGCTGGGGGGACAGCGGTCCATTGTAAACAATGCTTAAGGCAGCCCGAGCGAGTATGGCTGTCATCTCAGCATCCACCTCATCCTGAGCTCATCCACCTGCCCCTTTTAGAAAATAATAAGAGAATAAACCCAAGATCACAAAGTTCTCAAGGTCACGTTCTCACAATTATAACACGACTTACCCACAAAAACTGCCTTGGTGTGCTAAAGACCCAGACACTCAAGGCAGATTTTGCGCCTGTCAGACAGAAAGAGATACACACGTTTGAGCTAGAACTTCAACTTAAAGCTCTGGAATGCAGAGCGCACCATAGGCTTCCGAAGAACAAAAGGCTAATAAACACAGGGCAGTATATGGCATGCAAATTCAATTTGCCAATATTTGTTGGCCTTTTAAAACTAAGATCGGATATGAACCCCACAACGTTAAGTGATTGACAAAAAGGAAAATTAGATTTGCCAGTTACTTTTTTGAGTGAGCCTGTAAACACTTACTAATACAAAGAGAAAAGGTACTGAACTTTGTTTTGAATTTGTTTGTCTGTGAGAATTTCTTATTGCTCAGAAACTACTATTTTATAGCTAAGGAAACATAACATAGTTTCGAGTAATGCTTGATTTTAAAAATTCTCATATTATTTTGCTAAGATTTCTAAGGAGAAAAGAGACTTAGTAAGGCTGCACAGTAGTATGTAAAATAAATGTGAAGAACATAGTTGACAGCCCTAAGTTGATATACTTAAGTTATATAAAGATTAAATCCTATATGGTTGCAATGATGTTAGTATGGTGTTTTGGGTGGTTTTGCTAGGATGCTGCCAAGCCTAGCCCAATGCTTTCTTCTTGCTATGTAGTTTCTAATTAATAAATGTGTTTTTGTACAGTATGCATTTATGTGTCTATCAGTGTTGTGGTTTCATTGACAGGAGTAACAGTCAGGAAAGGTGGTGAGGATGTAGAGGTGCGGGCTCCTGTTGTTATCTCTAACTGTGGAATCCATAACACCTTTCAAAAGCTTTTACCCCCAGAGATACAAGCCAAGCCAGGTAAACATATTATGTGTGATTGAATGAAACACTATCTATAAATTACTGTTGGTGCATTTTTAGCCCATCAGTGTTCTTATAAACACTATGATAATCTGTAAATTAAACATACAATAATATTTTGGGAGTTATACGAATATATGTGAAATCTGTTTGTCTTAAAGGGGTCATATGATGGTTCTAAAAAGAACATTATTTTGTTTACTTGGTTTAATGCAACGTGTTTACATGGTTTTAGGTAATAAGTAATTATTTACACATACCGGAGATCATTGTTGCTTCTCTATGCCCTGCCTTTCTGAAACGCGTCAATTTTTAAAAAGCTCATCGTTCTGAAAAGCGTTGGTGTGCTCTGATTGGCCAGCGATCCAGCGCACTGTGATTGGCCCTAATACTGCGAGCGTGTGATGTGTTACGCCCCTTAAGATATTTGAAAAACACAGCATCTTTACAACATGGCGGCCTCAGTGGCAACAACACTACAGTGAGAATAAAGGTACGCCTTATTTCTTTGCCTATACATTTGGGCAGTTAGGAACTTTGCCCCCATATTTTTACATCGAAATGTGAGGGCGTGTTTAAATGAGCCGTTTTAGGAAGGTGTGGTTGAGCCCTAACATTTACAAAGAATATCTCTTTGGGTTTAAGACTTTGTAACTCTGCAGATCTTATACATGCACAAACAGCTACATAACACACTAAAGGAAAAGGAAAACAAGAAATCGCATCATATGACCTCTTTAATTCTGTTAATTAAATATTTAACAATTTTAGTGTCCTTAAGGTAATCCATCCACATAAATGTTTTATTCAGATTCAAAAGGTTAAGAGTTATGTTTTGGACTTCAGAATTCAGCTTTACTAAACATCTGCGTAATAAAAGGTGAAGAGTTTCCATGTATCTAGCAAGCACCAAAAGGATGTGTCTGAACACAAATTTGATTAAAATATGGGTAAACCATTAGTTGAGCCAGTGTTGCTAGATAAGGCTGAAGTGGAAATGCCACAGAGCCACACTTTTTATTAAGAAATCAACCTATAAATAGATACATATAGTTGTCTCTGCATATTAAGATGCAGAATAAAACATTTAACACTGAAAAACAAACTTCACCAACATATTTTATTCACAAATATGAACTGATTTATAGCCTATTAATTACTAGATATAAATACAAAGACTAAATATATATATATATATATATTTTAAATTTTCTACTTTTCAGAGATTCAGAATCGTGTGGATATAAAGCCTGGGAAAGCATCATTCCTTCTGTTCTCAGGGTTTGATGCAACCTCAGAAGAACTAGGCATCACATCCTCCAATTTGTGGCTTTTCAAATCTAATGATATGGATGCCATGTTAGTAAAAAATACATTTTACACAGCAATTATCTCACTCTTTATCTTAAATACAGATCAGATTCATAAAGGATAATATAATAATATAGATGTCATAATGTTATATTAGCAAAATATTTGACAAGGTCAACATGGTGTACATTACCACCTCCGTTGCATATAATTACTTGTAAACCATGAATTCTGGACCAAAGTCACAGGGTCAGGGTCAAAAAATGTTTACATATTTTTATCTATAGGATGGAGGAATTTTTCAGTATGGGTAAAGATGAGGCACCAGAAAACATACCAATGATGGTGATGACTTTTCCCTCTGCCAAAGACCCCACTTCCCAGATCCGACACACAGGTACTCAACAGAAGTTTCAGCCAAGAAACTAGAGCATGCCAATGTCATGAATTAACTTACTGTTGACCTGACCAGTCAGTGTCATACATACATTATGCAGGTGATGGTCTAAATCAGTGGTGAGAATGCTGTTGATTCTTCTAAAGACAAAAACACTGCATGTATGAGTCTACTGTCTAAAGCTTCTTTTTTTTCAGGCAAGACATGTATGACTATCCTGACTATGGTGAATTATGAATGGTTTGAAGAGTGGAAGGACACAACAGTGAGGAAAAGAGGGGATGATTATTTTAATTATAAAATGAGATTTGCCAATTACCTTTTTGACTGGGCCTGTAAACACTTTCCTAAACTCAGAAAAAAGGTACTGAACTTTGTTTTTAAATTGCCTGTCTGTGACAGTTTGCATTGCTCAGAGACTGCTCTTTATTAGTTCAAGAAATGTGATGGATTTTTGAGTAATGTTCCATTTAAGAATCTCATGTTTCTCCCAAAATTGCTAAAGAAATATGAGCCTGTTCTTGAAACTCAGGACATAGAATGTGAAATAAATGGTAAATAAATAAATTATGAATAATGTAAAATAAATAAACATACATCCATCATAAAATAATACAAACAATTATAGTAGATTAATAAATGTCCTCTGTAGTAAAACAACAGGTGTATGAAAGCAATTCATATTTTAAACCTATTTACATTTATTGAAAAATGATGATTAAATATCATGTCACACCTAGTCACAACATATTGATCAGCTATAGAAGGGAAGTTATATTGGGAATTGCATACAGATAAGTAAATGAAGAAATGTTTGCTTTGGGTAAACTTTTTTAATTAATCTCTTTGGAATGTTTTTTTACACGGCTATCTATGACACTTTATCTCATTTTCTGTTTTCTGTCTGTCTGTCTGTCTCATAATCTCCCTTTTACTTAGCTTGTGTATCAGGAAGCAGCCACTCCTTTAACAAGTGTACACTATCTTGGCTCTACACGGGGGGCCATATACTCATCTGATCACAACTTAGAACGCTTCTATGCAGATGCCATTGCTAAAAATCGGTGTGATACCCCTGTAAAAAACCTCTACATTTCAGGTATGGCACTCCTCCACAGCAATAGGTTATATATGCAATAGGTTTGAAAGAGTCAGAGTCTTGTTTTTTCTAATCAATACTGCAATGTAATTGCAGTGCAGATCGACAGTCTTTCCATTCACAAGTATTTGTTTCCACTTTCTGTGTCAAACAAGGTCAGACATGCAGTAAATTGCAAGTGAACTACAACTACATACATTACACTTAACACAATGTGCTGTTCACTTTTAAAGAAACTAGATCTGTGTGATTGCATCTGAAGTACATGTGTGAAATCAGTCCAGTGAGACTTCTGTGCCTCAGGAAGCACTCTGTTTGTCATTTTCTAATTCGTTTTATAAAATGTCTGCTAAACAGGTCATTTAGACACAGCCGTTCTGTGTGTGGCATGAGTGGAGCAAGAACAGTCAGGTCTTGAGGCGATTGGCTGTGTGCATTGTGAGAGGCTGCCACTTTGTAAGCTCTGTTTCTGCCTGGCAATCTTTGAGGAGACTGGCAGGTCTTGCATTCCTCGAGGCTCCGGCCCCGTTACTGCTGGGGAAGAGCGGCGGTTATGGTAGTGGGGATCGCAAATGGACATTGGGGAGGGGTTTAAGACAGACTCTGCCTCATGTCTCGCCTCACCTGTGATATTAGAGGGCTCTATCTCATCGGAAGCCCACCATGCGCCCTCTTCCGCCTGGAGTGAGTGCCCAGTGCCGTAGCTATCCAGCTCTAAGGAAGTGGACATGCTCAGCATCGACAGAGAGAATGAGGATGAGCCACATTCATTCCCTATATAGAGGTGCTGTGGCCCAACTAAAGATTGACTTGCCGATGGGGAAGCAGAGAACTTCCTCTTAAAGCAAGCTGGACATCTTGAGGCTCAATGGTTATGGGGGGATGTCCAGGGTGAAACAGAGGCTCTGTTCTGTTCCCCTACTGCAACATCATCCCTTAAAGGTGACCTATTATGACCATTTTTACAAGATGTAATAGAAGTCTTAGAGGTCAACAGAATGTGTCTGTGAAGTTTCAGCTCAAAATACACCACATATCATTATCATGCTCTAAATGTAAGTTTCTTCAGGCTCATTAATTATGTGAGGTTTTGGGTGTGTGGAAGAAAGTGAGTTGCTGATCTCTGCCCCCTACTGGAGAGAGAAAGGAGAGAGAAAACAGAGCCACTGTAAATAAGGACTCAGTCTTGCATCAAACATCACAACACATGAATTGTGTTTGTTTATGCAACATTCTTGTCACTACAGCTATTCCGTACTATAACTGGTCGCCTATATCAGCATAGCACAAAAGAAAAACCTTGCAGCATTGGATCTCAAACTCAGGTCGACCGTGTTGTAGTCTTACCACTACACCTGGGTGGAGGTGGATACTACAGCACAGTGGGCATATGGGGCCTTGTGATGTAACACAGCCTCTTTAATGCCATCAAAGCATAATATTAGACTTTTGAGATTTTATGAGGATTAAAAGAAAACAAGTGGACGGATTTTTATAACAATATGATCATTTAAACCTCTGGGTTCTGAGGATGTTTTGGGACCCTGGAAAAGTTTTGACATGCCCTGACCTTTGTGCTTTTTTTAGTAGCTTACAACATTTACATCCAAAGCGACTTACAAATATTAGGAAATAATAATATAATTTATAATTTATTAATGGTTAAAGTCACAATGCACTATGAAATATTAAAGTGGTCATATTATGCATTTACACTTTTTAATTTTACTTCACAAATTTAGTTAGTGTGTAATGTTGCAGTTTGAGTAGATCTGCAAAGTTACATTCTCCTTAACAGAAATCACTTTTTAAGGACTACAGAAAACAACCGGATGGCCACGAGCGGTTTGTTTGTATCCTGCATAAATTCAATTCAATTTTATTTTATTTGTATAGCGCTTTCTCACAAAGGTCATTGTACCAAAGCAGCTTTACATGCATTAAAAGATAACAGTCAGTGGTCAGGGATTCAAAAAAACTCTTTAAGAGAGAAAAAAAACCCTGACATGACGTGTTATAGTTGCAATCTGTAGCATGTGCAATCCGTAATAAAGGACACAAATTGCCATTGATCGCATCTATAACTCACTATGCAGTTACAAGGCACAGACATTTACTTATTTAAGAGAGTGAGTAAAAATGAATTATAAATAAGGTGGTCGTCTTGGGCAGTCGTCCGTTTAGCATCACCAGCATGGGCATCAGGTGGGGCAGGACTGTTGTGAGCAGTGTTGTGCCGGCTGGAGCTCATTCCTCAGGATCCCTCGGAAAAGGTAGAGGGGGATTGTTACAACACAGAAGGGACGGAGACAGCGGATAACAGGGAGTGGAGTTTATTTACAAACACAGATAACTGAAAGACTTCATAAATGGAATCAAACTGATACTGTCCTTCTTTGACTGAAGATGACGAGAGCTGGAGATTGCTGGAACACAGGAGACTTGAAGACAACAGGAGATAACACGCTGGAGAACACAGGGGTATCACAGGAGACGTAAGTAACAGCTAGAGAGTCCAAGGAGTCGGGAAACACGGGTAAGTGGTTGTATTCCAAACGAGACTGGACAGAGAGTGAACAGAGGTGATGGCTTTTATGCTGGTGGTGAAAATGAGGTGCAGGTGACGGTGATCAGAAATCGAGAGAGGGTGAGCGTCGTGATTGAGAACCTGGCGTGTCGGTAACAGGGATAGAAAGAGAGAAAAGGAGAGAGGAGGAGAAAGAGAGAAGGGGACAAAACAGACTAACATTAGCGTAGCGGCCGTTCGTATGTAATGTATGCAAATTATATCTTATGCAATATGTAATATTTATGCAGTGCCAGGTTCCGGTTGAGCTAACTATTGCGGCCTTAGAGAGTTAGGATCTGTAATTAGGTGAATGCATGTCTAAAGAGATAAGTCTTTAGTTTAGTTACTAAAGACTAACTGCTCGAGTGTGTCTGAGTCCCGAATATCGCTGGGAAGGTCATTCCATAGTTTTGGTGCTAAGTAGGAGAAGGATGTTGCAAGAAGTGGACTTATGTGGTCATACTTTTTTGATCTAGTAAGCACTCTAGCAGCTGCATTTTGAACCAGCTGAAGCTTATTTATTTGCTTTGCATGGCACCCCCCCAGTAATGAATTACAGCAGTCAATTCTAAAGGTCATAAATGCGTGGATTAGCTTCTCTACATCCGAGACAGACAGTATGTGGCGCATCTTTGAAATGTTTCTAAGGTGGAAAAAAGCGGTACGACACACATTAGAAATGTGACCATCGAAAGACAGGTTCTTATCTAGAATCACACCTGGGTTCTTGACTGCAGAAGATGGGACAATGGTGCAGCCTTCTATGGAAATATTGTGGACTATCGTGTCGTGTTTGGAGCTATTAGGTTCAATAACCAAAACCTCTGTCTTATTGGGGTTAAGTTGAAGGAAGTTGTTTGCCATCCATTTTCTAATATCGTTGATACAGTCTATTAGCCTAGAATAAACAATTGGTTTTGTCAGGTTCTGAGGAAATATAAAGCTGGGTATCGTCAGCGTAACAGTGGAAGGTGATGTCATGTTTCTTAATAATATCTCCTCTTAATATATAATGCGAAGACAATAGGACCAAGAACTGATCCCTGTGGCACGCTGTATTTTACCTGAGAGTATCTCGTTAACACAAACAAAGTGGTAGCGATCGGTTAAATAAGACTTAAACGAGGCTAGGGCTTGACCACTAATGCCAACAAGGTTTTCTAGTCTATCGAGTAGAACTGTATGATCTATTGTATCAAAAGCTGCACTGAGGTCGAGTAATATCAGAAGAGAGGTTTCACCGCGATCCGATGCTAAAAGGAGGTCATTTGTTACTCTGAGCATGGCTGTTTCTGTGCTGTGGTGGGGCCTAAATCCTGATTGAAATTTTTCATAAATGCTATTTTTTAGCTAGGAATGTCTGTAGTTGGTTAGACACAACATTTTCCAGTATTTTTGATAAAAAGGGGAGATTGAAATTGGTCTAAAGTTAGTTAGGTCTCCCTGGTCGAGATTAGGCTTTTTTATAAGAGGCCTAATAACTGCCATTTTGAAGGCTGCTGGGACATAGCCTAATTCTAATGATGAGTTGATAATATTGAGCACTGGTTCCGATACTGCAGGAAAAACTTCTTTTAGTAATTTTGTGGGAACGGGATGTAATATACAGGATGATGATTTTGAAGAATTTATAATTTTTGTGAGCTCATCCATTGTAATAGCATTAAATGATTCAAGTTGTACTAGTGGCTGCATGCGGAACAGGATACTATTGGATATAGAGGTGGCTAGCTGTGTAGATGCAATATTTTCTCTAATCTGCTCGATTTTATTTGCAAAGAATTTCATGAAATCATTACTATCGTGCTGTAGTTTAGCATCTTTTTCTGTTAATGATTTGTTATTAGTCAGTTTTGCGACTGTATTAAAATGATATCGCGGGTTATTTTGATTTTCTGCGATCAGCTTGCTAAGATATGAAGATTTGGGGGTTTTTAGAGCCTGTTTGTATTTGTTAGTGCTCTCTTTCCATGCATCACGCCATACTTCTAGGTTCGTAATCCTCCATCTACGTTCTATTTTTCTAGCATAACCCGCATTAACATCTTTCTATTATTGTTACTACTACTATCTAATATTTCACTAATATGATATAATAATATTTAGTTTATACAAACTTATCTAGATACTGTTGGCTTTGTAAATCTAAGTTATAATAAATAGATCATTTAGACCCACTAGCACTGCATTAGCAAACTAGCTTAGACTGTTTTCTGTATTTATTGTTTGTAGCCTACCACATTTGCTTGTTAGCTTGCATTTCGTGTTCTGTGCTTACTATAACTTTTTTCCCGCACATCATCTGTGAGTGATTCAAACAACACTTTGGATGCGAGTAGCGTAACTAGCTCTGCACATTGTTAGGTTCCGGTTGCAGATCCCCCGCAGCAGGGAAACTTTGTGACTGTGAGACGGCATAGTCGCAGGACAAAACACCAGTAACAACAGTAATATGCTCTGGTCCTCTTCCTGCTTATCATGGTGACGAGATACATAGCAGATTCTCATCACTAAATGGTTGGATGTCTAAGTGGTGCCTGCAAAATAATATAGGCTTCGTAGATAATTGGAAAAGTTTCTGGGTCAAACCTGATCTGTTGAAAAGAGATGGTCTTCATCCCTCTTGGGGTGGAGCTGCTCTTTTATCAAGAAATATGGCACGTAGTCTTAATGTTAATGTTAAACATTGACTAACTGGGGCCCAGGTCAGGGAGCAGAGAGATGTGCTTAACCAACCTTCTGCCAGCCATCACATGTCACATAGCACAGATATTATACAATCACTATATAGAGACTGTGTCTGTCCCCCGTACTAGCAATTACAAAAAAACTGTGCAAACCTTGCAAGAGTAATTTAATAAATGTTCAACAAATGAAAAAACAAAATCTAGATAAACAATTAATACGCCTTGGCATGCTAAATATTAGATTATTCACTAATAAAGCACTTTTTGTTAATGATATGATCACAGATCATAAATTAGATGTGCTTTGTCTAACAGAAACATGGCTTAAACCAGATGATTATATCACTTTGAATGAGTCTATATCCCAAGACTACTGTTATGAACATGAGTTCCAAGATGGCGGCACGGCCGTAGCACGCAGCGGCCACTCCGGATACAAAATGGTGCTATTTTGTCTTTTAACGCGTCTTCTAACGCGACTTTACACGACATATGGACATCGGTGCAACCGGTGTCGTGTATTTCACCGGCAGACTTTTACATCTAAATAATAACACCACAGCCGCTCTACAACATGATCTGTTGGAGAAGCTACGCGATCTCGGTGTGCTGCAGAGACCAGGCCTTCTGCCCTCGGCGTCGTCGGATGCCGGGGGAGGGGACGTCGCAAGCGGTGCGCGAGAAAGCAGAAGCATGGCAAGAGGGCGGGGGTCCGTGCTAGGCTAAAAACAAACCCTAGCCGGTCGGCTCTCCCGTCCATCCTACTCTCCAATGTCTGCTCCCTGGACAATAAATTGGACTACATCCGACTCCAGCAAACTACACCGCGTGAGTTTAGAGACTGCTGCATCTTTGTTTTCACGGAGACATGGCTCAGTGAAAGAGTTCTGGACGCCGCCATTCAGCTAGATGGGCTAACCTCGTTTCGTGCCGACAGAAACACAGCTCTGTGCGGTAAGGCTCGCGGTGGTGGCTTGTGTGTTTACATCAACACAGAATGGTGCAAGAACTCAGTGCTAGTTTCTAGTTACTGCTCATCGCAGTTGGAGTTTGTGACTGTTAGATGCAGACCTTTTTATTTACCACGGGAATTCACCACCGTGCTCATTATCGGTGTTTACATTCCACCCAGCGCTAATGCCGGTAATGCGCTCTATGAACTGTATGGGGCTATAAACGAACTGCAGAACTTTAACCCCGATGGACTGTTTATTGTTGCTGGAGATTTCAATCATGCAAATCTCAAGTCAGTGCTGCCTAAATTCCATCAGCATGTGGACTTTGCAACGAGGGGACAAAACACACTGGATCTTGTTTACACAAACATCCGTGGCACGTACAGGGCGGAGCCCCGCCCCCACCTCGGCTACTCAGACCACATCTCTGTTATGCTAATTCCGGCATACAAGACCGCTCATCAGACGATTGAAACCGGGTCTGAAGCAGGTGAAAACCTTGCCGGCAGGAGCCATCTCTGCTCTTCAGGACTGTTTTGAATGCACTGACTGGCACATGTTTAGGGAAGCGGCAACTGACGGCGACTCCACCAACTTGGAGGAATATGCGACATCAGTGACCAGCTATATTAGCAAGTTCATTGATGACGTCACCACCTCCAAGACCATCACCACACGCTCAAACCACAAGCCATGGATGACTGCAGAGGTGCATGCGCTACTGAGAACGCGAGACTCCGCCTTCAGGGCAGGCGACAAAGCGGCCCTAAGAACAGCGAGGGCCAAACTGTCCCGGGCCATCAGAGAAGCAAAGCGTGCACACGCTCAGAGAATCCACAGCCACTTCACGACCAGCAGAGACACGCGGCACATGTGGCAGGGCATCCAGAGTATCACCAACTACAGGTCGACTCCACCTGCCTGTGACAGTGTTGCCTCCCTCCCAGATGCGCTGAACGACTTCTACGCTCAGTTTGAGGCACAAAACGGTGTAACGGCGAAGAAGGACCACCCCTCCCCCCAATGACCAGGTGCTGTGTCTAACCACAGCTGATGTAAGGAAGTCTCTACACAGAGTTAACCCACGGAAGGCTGCTGGACCAGACAACATTCCTGGTAGGGTGCTCAGAGGATGTGCAGACCAACTGGCAGATGTTTTCGCAGACATTTTCAACATCTCTCTGAGCAGCACCGTAGTTCCAACTTGCTTCAAGGCCACCACCATCGTCCCTGTGCCAAAGAAGTCTCCAGTGTCCTGCCTCAACGATTACCGTCCCGTTGCACTTACACCTGTCATCATGAAGTGCTTCGAGAGGCTCGTCTTGAGGCACATTAAGACCCTGCTGCCCCCCTCACTAGACCCCCTGCAATTCGCTTACCGCCCCAACCACTCAACAGATGACGCCATCAATACCACCCTCCATCTGGCCCTAACCCACCTGGACAATAAAAGCACATATGTTCGAATGCTCTTCATTGACTTCAGTTCAGCATTCAACACCATCATTCCTCAGCACCTGACTGAAAAGCTGAACCTGCTGGGCCTGAACACCTCCCTCTGCAACTGGATCCTGGACTTCCTAACTGGGAGATCTCAGTCAGCCCGGATCGGGAACAGCATATCCAGCACCACCACACTGAGCACTGGGGCCCCTCAGGGCTGTGTGCTCAGTCCATTGCTGTTCACTCTGCTGACTCACGACTGTGTAGCAATGCACAGCTCGAACCACATCATTAAGTTCGCCAATGACACGACCGTGGTGGGTCTCATCAGCAAGGAAATTGGTTTGGAAACTGGTTTGGAAATTGCACCATCTCGGACCGCAAGACCCTGCAGCGGATAGTGAGAACAGCTGAAAAGATCATCGGGGTCTCTCTCCTCTCTATCACAGACATTTACACCTCACGCTGCATCCGCAAAGCCACCAGCATTATGGATGACCCCACACACCCCTCACACACTCTTTTCACCCTCCTGCCGTCTGGAAAATGGTACCGAAGCATTCGGTCCCTTACGACCAGACATTGCAACAGTTTTTTCCCCCATGCCATCAGGCTGCTAAACTCAAAATAACTCATTACAAATTACACTACTGCCATTGGACTGTTTTTTTATTATTTATTCCTTAAATATTTGCACTGTCACTTTACAACAATCACTACAGTCACTTTCATATTTAAACTGTGCATTGAACTGTGTATTGGTCTGCGTTACTGTCTTGTGCTGTCTGTTTGTACTTTGTGCACTTTATGTATATAGGATTTTTTGTACTTAACTGTGTATATAACTCTTTTGAAACAATGGTATTTAATATTATGTCATCTAATGTAAATGATAAAACATTCTAAAAATTTCTTCAGGCTACAGTATATAGGCCACCAGGGCACCACACAGACTTTATTAAAGAATTTGGTGACTTTTTATCAGAACTAGTACTGGCCGCAGATAAAGTTCTTGTAGTCAGTGATTTTAATATTCATGTAGATGATGACTCTGATGTTTTGGGACTGGCTTTTACAGACATTCTCAACTCCGTAGGCGTTAGACAACATGTCCCAGGACCCACTCACTGTCGTAATCACACTTTAGATCTTATACTGTCATATGGTATAAATGTGGACAATGTTAAAATTTATCAGCAAAGTGAAGACATCACTATGTAGTATCTTGTACGCTTCATCTGCCTATAGCTACAAACCAAACTACGCGTTATAAATACAGTAGAACAATAACTGCTAGTACCAAAGACTCATTTCTTAGTAATCTGCCTGAATTACCTCAATTGCATAGCATATATGATAACTTGGAAGATCTTGATTATATTATAGAAAATATTAATTCTGTCTTTTCCGGAACACTAAATACAGTTGCTCCCCTGCGCCTAAAGAACATTAAAGATAAAAGTCCAACTAGAGGTATTCCGCATAGCTTGGAAGGATAGTGTCTCAAAATTCAGAAGAGCCTTAAAAAACTCTAGATCTGCCTACTTTGCGTCATTAATAGAAGAAAATCAACACAACAAATTTTTTATTTAACACAGTGGCTAACTTAACAAAAAATAAATCGCCACCATCCTCAGACGCTGGATATCAACATAGTAGTGATGAATTTATGAATTTCTTTACAAATAAAATGTATATTCCCAGAACAGACAGAACATTCCAGCCCTCCTACTGAGCAACTGCAATTATTCTCAACCATAGAAAAGGATGAACTGTTTAAGATAATTAAATAATCTAAATCAGCAACGTGCATACTAGGCCCAATCCCTACTACCTTATTAAAAGAGATGCTGCCTGAAATAATAGACCCTATGCTTAGTATTATAAACTCATCTCTAACATTAGGATATGTCCCTAAAGCCTATAAGCTAGCCGTTATTGTGCCTACTATTAAAAAACCACAACTTGATCCTAGAGACTTAGCAAACCATAGACCTATATCGAATCTACCTTTTATTTCTAAAGTACTTGAAAAGGTTGTTTCATCACAGCTATGCTCCTACCTCCAAAGGAATGGAATCTATGAGGAATTCCAGTCGGGATTTAGAGCCCATCACAGTACAGAGACTGCTCTGATCAGAGTTACAAATTATTTGCTTCTGTCATCTGATCGTGGCTGCATCTCATTACTTGTATTGTTAGATCTTAGCACTACCTTTGACACCATTGATCACAGCATACTTTTAAATAGACTTAAAACTTATGTTGGCATTAGTGGAATCGCATTAGAATGGTTAAAAATCATACTTATCTGACCGCTTTTAATATGTAGCAATAAACAATGAGAAGTCTTACCGATCACAAGTCTAGTACGGAGTACCACAGGGATCTGTTCTAGGTTCTCTACTCTTCACCCTGTATTTGTTGCCCTTAGGAGCCATAATTAAGAAACATGGAGTTAATTTTCACTGCTATGCCGACGGTACTGAACTCTATATCTCCTCGAAGCCTCACGAAACACAGCAATTCCCCAAAATGATGAAATGTATAGTTTGACATAAAAACCTGGATGAGTAGCAACTTTCTGTTGTTGAACTCTGATAAAACAGAGGTGTTAACACCTGTAAAACCGCTTTTTTTCATCTCAAAAACATATCTAAACTGCGTCATATGCTGTCACTATCGAGTGCAGAAAAGTTAGTTCACGCATTCATGACGTCTAGACTGGATTACTGCAATGCATTATTAGGTGGCTGTCCAGCTAGCCCATTAAAAAAGCTCCAACTAGTTCAAAATACAGTGGCTAGAGTTCTCACAAGAACAAAAAAGTTCGAACATATCAGCCCGGTACTGTTACGGACTGGGGTAAGAGACACAGGATGAAACAGATAGATAGAAAATAGATAGTGATAAGTATTTACTTAAAGTAAAAGATGTAACAACAGTAAAGCAAATACAAATAAACAAGGGAATATGCAACAATACAACAATGCAACTGTTCAGAGACAGGAGAGGAGAGGAGAGGAGAGGAGAGGAGAGAGGAGAGAGGAGAGAGAGAGAGAGAGAGAGAGAGAGAGAGAGAGAGAGAGAGAGAGAGAGAGAGAGAGAGATGGTCAGATGAGTGATAGCATGGTAGCATATACAACATCTGACAGTGCAAGCATTGAGTTTATAAAGAGTCCAGGTGATGAGCAACAGGTGAACGTAATCCAAGATGGCAGAGTTGGGGTGCAAAGGATTCTGGGGAATGAAGTCTTAATAGTCCGGGGAATGTGAATGTGCAATGGAGATGGTGGGATCTGATGCAGCCTGTGTAGTAATGGCATCAGATGACTCCATGACAGGTACTGTCCACACTGCACTGGTTACCCATTATGCAACATATTAACTTTAAGATCTTACTGACTGCTTATAAGGCTCCACATGGTTTAGCTCCTCAGTACCTGAATGAGCTCCTAATACATTACAGTCCCTCATGTCCATTACGCTCTCAGGACTCTGGCCTTTTGGTAATACCTAGAATTTCTAAATCAAGTGGTAGTGGTAGATCATTCTCCTATTTAGCACCTAAACTTTGGAATAGTCTTCTTAGTGCTGTGCGGGAGGCAGACACACTTTCCCAGTTTAAATCTAGATTAAAGACCTATCTCTACCTAACAGAGCAAATGGAGAGAAATTCGCATAGCTGCTGCAACCATATAATACAGAAATAGAAAATAAGAAAAGTGCAGAGTCATGAGTTTTAGTATATGAAAGCTTGGCTAAAGAGATGTGTTTTTAATCTAGATTTAAATTTGGAAAGCGTGTCTGAACTCCGAACATTTTCAGAAAGGCTATTTCATAGCCTTGGGGCAACATAGCAATTTTGTGATCTTAAAGGGCATGCTGGATTACTTATAATAAGAGACTAGTTAAATAAACAGGAGCTAACCAATTTAAAGCTTTATAGATAAGAAACACTATTTTAAAATCTATGCAGAACCTAATAGGTAGCCAGTGTAGAGCGGATAAAATTGGGGTGATATGATTGTATCATCTTGTCCTGGTAAGAACTTTAGCAGCTGCATTCTGGACTAATTACAATAGTTTGTTTATTGAAGATGCAGAACAACCAGCTAAAGCATTAGAATAGTCCAGAGCTCTTTGGTCGGGATCCTCGATTCAGGATATACAGTTAGGTCCATATATATTTGGACACAGGCACAATTTTCATACTTTTGTCTCTGTATGCCACCAGACTAAAATTAAAACAAAAAAAATCCAAATGAATTTGAAGTGCAGACTTTCAGCTTGAGTTGAACATAAATATAAAGTACACACTTTAGAAACTGAAAAAACATTTTGATACACAGTCTCCCCTTTTCAGGGGCTCAAATGTAATTGGACAAATGAATATAATCATAAATAAAATGTTCATTTTTAATACTTTGTTGAGAATCTGCCTGAAGTCTAGAACCCATGGACATTACCAAAGACTAGGTTTACTCCTTTCTGATGCTTTGCAGGTTCTAACTGCAGCTGTCTTTAGTTGTTCCTTGTTTGTGGGTCTTTCTGCCTTTAGTTTTGCCTTCAGCAAATGAAATGCATGCTCAATTGGGTTGAGATCAGTTGATTGACTTGGCCATTGCAGAATATTCCACTTCTTTTCCTTTAAAAACTCCTGGGTTGCTTTTGCAGTGTGTTTTGGATCATTGTCTATCTGTACTGTGAAGCGCTGTCTAATCAGGTTTGCTGCATTTGGCTGAATCTGGGCTGACAGTATATCTCTAAACACTGCAGAATTCATCCGGCTGCTTCTGTCTTCTGCCACATCATCAATAAACACCAGTGACCCAGTGCCACTAGCGTGTACAGATGTCTATTTATACCACATTTAGAATAAACTCCAGACCTTTTACCAGCTTAATTGATAAAGACATAATGAAGGAATAGCCCACACCTGGCTATGAAACAGCTTTTGATTCAATTGTCCAATTACTTTTGGTCCCTTGAAAAAGGGGGGTTGGCTACTCTTAAGAGCTCTAATTACTAAACCCTTTTGCCAATTTGGATGTACATACCCTCAAATTAAACCTTAGAATGTGCACTTTCTGACCATATCCATTATATAACTATAGCTTAAATATGTTTAGGTAAATACCTGAAAAAAATGAAAATTGTGTGTTTGTCCAAATATATATGGACCTAACTGTATGCAATGCGGCAGGATGGTCCTCACCGCTCACTTTCGTCAGATTCTATAACCTGGACTTTAGCTCTACACCTGTTGCCTGGGTACTCTTGTCTAGTGTGCTCCCTTGACTACACAGAGACAGGGATTCCGAAGTCTGGCAGCATGGGTATAGTGTTCCCATAGCATCACCAGATGACGCAGCGTTGAGTTCCCTTGAAAGAGAGAACGAGACGATGCGTCTCTTTGTTGTTTGTTTTGAATGAGTGACCTCTAGCGGCGAAAATATCCCTTTTTAAAGTCTAAACTTGATCAAACTGATTTCCTAAATAATTCATTAGATGTTCTTCCATTTGAAAAGCGTGAGCAACATCCGTTTACACGCATACTTATGAAGATCATGAATATTCATGTAAGTTCCACCCAGTGAAACCGAAAATCTCAGAAACCAAAAATCTCGTAACACTAATCTAAATCTTCCCACTGGCTAAATTTCACAGACAGATCGGCCAAGGTGACATATTCTGTGGTTCCGATGGTAATATCTTAGAAGGCAGGGTTCGTTTTTGTTATACTAGGAGTGGGAAAGCTGAGCAACTTGCTGTGGGCGTTCTGGTGTATTTTATCTCTTTCCTTGTTAGTGAACATTCAGAGTTGCTTAAACTTTGGCCACAAGAGCATAAGAGCATAACTGATCTAACATAATCTCTGACATAATCTTACCTGCGTGAAGTTGGCCCCCCACCCAACGCAAAACTTCAGCAAAATAGTCTCAATTGTTTGTGCTGGTTTGTGCCGTAAACATTTTTGTTTGTGCTGCTTTACTTCCTGCTAAATTTTAAATAAATATTTATTGGTCTTTCTGAGGTCACTCAGCCCCCTCACATGCTCCAATGTCACCCCAATAGTCAAGCCAAGATTAACGCAAATTTACCCCAAATAGTCACGTTTGTTTGTGCTTCATTTCACTAAGTGCTCCGAACTCACCCAAAATAAGCTTAGTCATTTGTGCTCCTTTTGTGCTGGTTTGTGCAGTAAAAACTTTTGATTGTGCTGCTTAAATTATGGCAGCGGCTATTTGCAGTGCAAATTATTAAGCAGTAATTGGACACATAGCCTAGTATTTTAAGTCTTTAAAAAAAGGCATAATTTCTGTGTGTATAAAATATTTAGCCAAAAACATATAAACTCTTCTAATAATATGTAAAACCCAAAATAACCTACTCCCGGTACACAAAGTGTACTTCCGGTTGTAATGTATAAATTACATAAAATCATAATATTGTATCCGCTATGTCCATTAGTGTCACGTTCCTGCCTGTGTTTCCCCAGTTCCTGTCCTGTCTCTGCTGGACTTTAGCATGTTTACAATACATTTCCCATAATCCTCTGCTGTTCATTATTATCCCCATTACCTTCACCTGTGTCTTGTTATCCCTGTGTTCTCCTGTGTATATATACCTCCTTGTTTTTCAATCCTATTTCGTCAGTAGCTGCATGTTCCATGAGGTGTTTGAAAAAGGCACAGTGGATATTTAACCATTAAGTGAATGTTTAAGGGGATTTGGTGTGCCATTTAGATTTCCCTTTTTACTTTAACATTTACATTACATTTACATTTAGGCATTTAGCTGACGCTTTTATCCAAAGCGACTTACAAATATTAGGAGACAATGAAGCGATACATAAAAAGCGGCAGCAATAGTACTAAGAAGTGCTTTCCTAAGTTTACAATGTTATGCAGTGCTAGATAAATACCTGTAGGGGAAGGAAAAGAAGGTTTTTTTTATGCTGTCAGGTGTTCGTGGAAAAGGTGTGTTTTTAGTAGTTTTTTAAAGGAGGCGAGGGATGTGGCAGACCGGATTGCGTTAGGGAGATTATTCCACAAGCCGGGAACAGAGAAGGAGAAAGAGCGAGAGAGAGATTTAGTGCCCTTCTGTGATGGTACCACCAGTCGACGTTCATTCGTTGAGCGTAGGGTTCTGTATGGGTTGTAGGTATGTAGAAGAGAGGTAAATTATGAGGGTGCAGAGTTTGTGTTGGTTTTAAATGTCAGCATTAATGATTTAAATTTAATGCGGGCCGCCACCGGTAGTCAATGGAGAGAGATGAAGAGTGGCGTGACATATGTTCTTTTGGGTTCCTGGAAGACAAGTCTTGCTGCAGCGTTCTGTATCATCTGCAGTGGTTTGATTGTTCGTGCAGGAAGACCAGCCAGAAGAGCATTGCAATAGTCCAGTCTGGAGATTACCATGGCTTGGACAAGCAGTTGGGTAGCGTGCTCTGTGAGGTATGGCCTGATCTTCCTGATGTTGTAAAGTGCATATCTACAAGACCGTGCTATCCTTGAGATGTGTTCAGTAAAGGACAGCTGGTCATTGAAGATTACACCAAGGTTTCTAACTGATTTAGATGGTGTAATGGTTGTGTTGCCAATTTGAATTGTGAGGTTGTGTTGCGTTGCCGGTGAGGCCGGAAGTACCAGGAGCTCAGTTATGGCAAGGTTTAGCTGAAGGTGGTGTTTAGTCATCCAAGATGAGATGTCATTCAGGCAGGCTGCAATGCGTGATGCTATTGTGGGGTCATCTGGCTGGAAGGAGAAGAAAATCTGGGTGTCATCAGCATAGCAGTGGTAATCAAAGCCATGTGATTGAATGATAGGACCCAGGGATATTGTGTAGATGGAAAAGAGGAGTGGTGCAAGAACAGATCCCTGAGGAATGCCAGTGGCCATGGGATGGGCTTTAGACAGCTCCCCATTCCATGACACCCTGAAGGACCTGTCTGAGAGGTAGGATTTAAACCACCGGAGTGGGGTACCTGTGATCCCTAGCGATGAGAGGGATGTCAGTAGGATCTGGTGGTTGATCAAAGGTGTCAAAGGCGGCGGAAAGATCCAGCAGAATAAGAACAGATGATTTAGACTCTTTTGCCAGTCGCAGTGTCTCAGTGACTGACAGAAGTGCAGTCTCTGTGGAGTGGTTGCTCTTGAAACCGGACTCTCGTTTGTCCAGTAGTTCGTTCTGGGAGAGGTAGGATGAAATCTGATTAAAAACAGCTCGCTCCAGTGTCTTAGAGATGAATGGGAGGAGAGAGACAGGTCTGTAGCTATCGGTGAGGGAAGGGTTGAGAGTGGGTTTTTTAAGCAGCGGGGTGACCCGGGCCTGCTTAAAGGTGGTGGGGAAGGTGCCAGAGAGGAGTGAGGAGTTAATAATGTGTGTGAGTGATGGAGTGACTGCGCTGGAGATGGATTGGAGCAGATGGGAGGGGATTGGGTCGAGTGGGCAGGTGGTGGGGTTGCAGGAGAGAAGTTTGGTAACTTCAGCATCGTTTAAAGTGGAAAAAGAGGAAAAAGTGGAGCTGGGTGAAGCCTGTATGTGTGCTGGGGTTTCAGGAGTTGGAACTGGCTGCTGATCAGGGATGTTTTGTTTATGAAAAAGTTAGCAAAATCATCAGCTGATACTGACAAGGCAGGTGGGGGGGTAGGTGGAGAGAGGAGGGCGCTAAAGGTTTTGAAAAGTTTTTTAGAATCTGATGTGTGACTGATCTTTGTGATGTAATAAGATATCTTTGCTGTGTGGACAGCAGCGGAGAAGGATGAAAGTAGTGACTGGTACTCAAAGAGGTCGGGTGGGTGTTTCGTCTTGCGCCATTTCCTTTCAGCAGCCCTGAGTTTGGTCCGATGATCCCTAAGGACGTCCGAAAGCCAAGGGCAGGGAGGGGAGGCACGAGCTGGTCTGGAGGATAGAGGGCAGAGGTTATCTAGGCAGGATGTTAGTGTTGAACATAGGGTGTCCGTGGCTGTATTGGTATCCAGGGATGAGAAGTTGGAAGGGAGAGAGGATGATACCTCAGCAGAAAGTGTGCTGGGGGAAAGAGAGCGGAGGTTGCGCCTGAATGAAACAGATGTGGGTGTGGCTATGTTGTTAGAGCTGAGATGTATGTTGCAAGTTATGAAGAAGTGATCGGAGATATGTAGGGGTAGGACAGTAGGATGAAGTTTAAATGTTTAAACAGTTTGCAAAAACGAACCCAAAAACGGAGCACAACAACTGAGCCTATTTTGAGCGAGTTGGAAGCAAGTACTTCATTGCTTATAATTTAATTTTTTTATATTTTAAAAACCAAAGGAAGGAAACTATTACCAGCACAAACAAACGTGACTATTTGATGTGAATATGCAGCATGTGGGGGGCTGAGTGACCTTAGAATGACCAATAAATATTAGTTAAATATTTTAAAAAGTAAAGCTGCACAAATGACATTAGTGCACAAATGACATTTGTACGTTAGTGATGTAGATGGACATTTGGTTCCTGACCATGTCCTGCATTGAAGGTCTTGTGTCTTTGCATCACACTAATGACCAATGCTTTCCCTACAGACTGTGTAGTGGCGAGTCATAATCCTTCCTGGCATGTAAATTGCCTGAAGATGATGGCAGTGTTTTAGGTGTTAATACATTTCCTCCCAGACCTCATGGGCCGCTATGTCACCAAGGGCACGTCTGTACCAAGACGTGGTATCCTAGAAAAACCATCAGATGGGTGACTCCCGGTGACCAAGCATCTGCATACGCTAAGCAGGTGGATAGTATGGTATATTTTTATTGCACATGGTATATGCACATGGTTATATGGTATATTTTATTGCACAAATAGAATAATAGGATATTAGATGAGCATTGTAGCACTAGAGCACATATATGGCATGAAAAGAGCACACACACACACACACACACAGAGGTACTAGGAACACATATGGCATGAAAAGAGCACACACACACACACAGAGGTACCGAACAACACCACTGGGTACGTAGGTACCAGGCACGAACACAGAAGACATGTGTGGTACGTGCTGCACTTACTGCACATACTGCATGTACTGCACATACTGCACATACTGCATGTTCTGCACATAATGTTAATATGATGATATATGTATATGGTGTAACACAGAAACACCAATCCAGGGTTGCCTTGCCACCATTATGCCAAAAGAACAGAGAAATAAGAAACCATGGGGGCAGGCTTAAAAAGAATAGTCCAATAAGAAAAGATAATAGTAGCAGACCAAGAAAAGGGATGGCTAAAGAGAAAGGGTAAATCATTTGTCAAGAAGAAATGGAATAAAGTAAGGAGTAAGAGACTGTAAAATCAGATGCTCTTGGATGTTCTTTGGATGACCATTGGCATGTCAACTTTGTTGGCCCGAGGAATAAAGTTTGACTTTTGGCACCAGGAACTTTCTTCTCTGAGAGTTTTTTTGGAATAGTGTGGGATTATTGGGCAGTTGTAGCCTAGTGGTTAGAAAGTTGGACTTGCAACCAGTGAGTTGCTGGTTCGATTCCCACTACCAGCAGGAAACAACTGAGGTGCCCTTGAGCAAGACACCGCACCCCTAATCGCTCCCAGTGTGCCACTGGATAAAAGCGTCTGCTAAATGTAAAATGTAAATGTAAATGTGATTATTTTCCACAACAATAGTTGGTGGAGAGGCTATTTCTCTTGCTTACTGTATAATGCCCTGGGACAGGCTTCACCTTTAGATGTCAGGGCACATTCAACTACAAGTATAATGGCATCTACGGCTGTTCCTTCACCTCACTGGACTGATTTCACACATGTGCTGCAGATGCAATCACGAATACCTAAATGGTAACATCTGATTTTACATCATAAAAGTGAAAATAAAATCAGTCGACAAAAATGAAACAGCTGTGTTATAAAACCTAGGGACTATAATCGTTAAATATGTTAATTACTTACTGTTGCACATGTCTTTTGAACAAATATGAGCTCTTTTAACCTTTCTGTTTCAGGTCAGGATGTGTTTAGCTGTGGCATTATAGGTGCAATGCACGGTGGTCTGCTTTGTGCCTCCGCAGTGCTAAATCAAATAGTATACATTGACCTCTTTCTGGTCAAGAAAACACTAAAGAGGAAGAAGGCTAAGAAGATGGCTAGACTGGCCAATCTGAAGGTGCAGTGATACAACAGGTTGGAGGGAAAACTACTCACTGCATTTTAATGCAAATTTACTATTTAAACTCACTAATTAAGGGTTGATAAAAGATCAACCCTTAATTTTCTGTTTATGTCATTTAATTTTATGCCGTTAATTTAGACTACGGAGAAAACTGCCCTTTCCAACTGTATTACAGTGATTAAGAGATTAATAAGAGATGATTATACTG
Source organism: Beaufortia kweichowensis (assembly GCA_019155185.1). Taxonomy (NCBI): domain Eukaryota; kingdom Metazoa; phylum Chordata; class Actinopteri; order Cypriniformes; family Gastromyzontidae; genus Beaufortia; species Beaufortia kweichowensis. The sequence continues at coordinate 4,235,656 of CM032808.1, forward strand.
AGTAGGCCTAAGGCATTAAATGCTAGACAATTTATTTTGTCATTTATTAGTAAAGCTTTTTTAAATGTACATCTATTTGCAGATGTGCGTAATAATCTATTGTCATTACTTCAACATTTGAAAAAATATATATACCTGTATATTCCTACCTGTAACATCCCATGTATGTTACTATCAGTAATCAAAGGAATCATGGGTAACCCTAGACTTAATTTAAGTTGACATCTCTCCTGGGATTTCTTTATAGACTGGTTGGTATAATGTGTATAAGTAAAATTTGGATACAAATATACTGTATGAATACCCTCACTATGCGAGTGCTGTGTTCCATAGTAGTCTGAACATTGACTTTTTATGTGTATGATCAGTATTGCCATGTTTGCAGAATGTGAAATAAATACATGTAATAAAAAGGCTTACAAAATAATATTAAATTAAGTTTTTACAGGAATTAAACATGTAAAACAAATACTGCAGTTTGAGACAACAGTAACAGTATTTATATATTAATAAAAAAGGTTTGTTAATAAAATTATAGTCATGTGAAAAAATTAGGTAACCCCATTAACATAATATTTCAGTCAAGTTTCATGTCTCTAGGCCTTACGGTTTGGTTTGCACGATCAGTTTTGCGGCAGAATAATAATAAATAAAGCTGCAAGCAGCAATTATTAAGGGTTCAAGTGGTTTAAGACCTTTAGATCAGCTTTGCAAATGCATCATTTGCTAACACGAAATTTAGGGCTCACACCATACAATTTGACAATGAAGAATATGATAATACACACACTGAAAAATGTGATTGCGCCCCCTAGTGGGTGATTTCTTTTAACTCACTCAACATGCCTTGGTAGGCATGTTAAACATGCCTACCGAGTTTCGTTCATATTATTGATAGTCACTGTCCTTAGAATCTTTCAGCACTGATTTTGCATGAATATTCATGAATATTTAAGCGGTTTGATTGACACCAGTGGTTCTTGAGGCAAAGTTGTTTATAATGAGGAGGTCTAACAAGTGTGATCAGTATTTTGTATATAGGGTAAACATTAGGTGATTGCAGTGATGTAAAACTCATTAACGCCTCGTTAGATTAATTTATCTGGTTCACCCAGTAATTTGACAAATGCAGTTGGTCTCATACAGTTTAAAACACACTAATAACTTGCAGTAACATATTTCAGGCATCAAACTTGCATACTGTCTACAATACTGCATACAATGTACAATGATGTAAATGATAAAACTCAGAAGATTGTCAGTGTATCACAGTTATATAAATAAATGTCCATGCATTTAAAAAGTGATAACTGTGTTAGTGTGTTATTTTGTAGTCATCGTTTTTTTTTGCCCTTTGGTGGATAAAAAAGTAACTACAGACGTTATCTGTAGTTAAAATGACTGCTCACTCAAATAATTGCTGTTCACCTGGCTTTCATAAAAAATGTCTTGGCATGTTAGGTCAGAATGTTCCGTTTTCCACATAGAAAAAGTATTGTAGACCTGAACGTTAGGGTACATAAGATTGGTTGCGGAGTTATTAGCATTAATGCAAAACTGCTTATTATAGCAAATTTTTACGATACTCAGAAGACCTGCCAGATTTTAGGCAGAGTATAGGTATGCCTACTTTTGTAACGTAGGATATTTTTATTTGATGTTATTAGCTGTTGAAAATTTATTGGCTGCTGACGGCCATGTTTTTTTATTTATCCAAGTGATATTAAAGTATATGTTTGGACATACACCAAAGACTATTTTTAACTTCATCAATCATAGGGAAGGGGTATTATTAAGGATTTTTTTGTTGTGGTACAGTTTTGGTACAGTGAAATTACAACAGGAGGGGTAATGCTGGCCCTTGTCCCAGTAGTAGAATGCATCAGATCAAACCGCTTCCATGTGCAGGCACTGGGTTCCCCCTGGTCTGTTCCAGTGCCAGAGGAGTACTTGAAAGAAGTATTATACTGCAAAACATACACTTTTTACTTAGTATTTTTGTCTTGTTTTGTGATCCATATGTCTTATTGTCTTTATTTATTATTTTTGTAAATTACAGAACACAACATATGTAAACATTCTACCTTATATTTTTTCTTCAAATTTTTCAATTTTTTGGAAGCCTGGGCACCTGTCACCTTTCCAGCCAACATAATTTCTTTAACAAATGTCCTGGTAAAAGACAAAAGATTTGTTAATAATAATAATAATAATAATAATAATAATAATAATAATAATGTTATTTGTTATTTCCAAAACAATCACGTTTTATGTGTGACAGTGAATAATGCAGAAATAAAAATGACCTGTATATTAAAAAAAAGCCTGCAAATATAGCATAATGAAATTTACATTATCACAGCAATACTTAGTTCCTGGCAAGTTTGGTAGCATTTCTCCGTCCAGCAAACAGGCTGTCATTTGCTGCTCTAAGCTTAAAAAGTTTCTTAGTGTCTTCGTCTGACCCTATACAATAACATACAGTTGGCTGTAATACATTTGCAGTGGGTATTTGGTTAAACATACTTAGTTTTTGTTTGGTTAATGTTAAAATATGTAAACCACTTTTTCTGCAAGCTGGTTGTTGTTATTGTAGTTGTTTTTATTAATGTAGGCTACTTTACTCAAAATAAGCCATTTGTGCCTTATACAACAGTAATATGTAACATTACAATGAAAAAATCCTAAGCAGTTAAAAGTATTATGCTGGTTTATCGAAGTACAACTTATGTAAAAATGCTTAATTGACTTAATTGTACTTACAGGTGTGAACTACTTTTCCCTCCATCGTTTAATCTGTGCAGTGAATCTGTGCGTCTCTCTGCCTTTTCTGTTCCTGCCAGCCTCCTCGTTACGGTGAAGATGGGTAGTTGACAAATAATTATGTGACTGTGTCCTATTGTTACGGTACCGTTGCAAGGAGACGAGAAGACGAAGTCAGATAAGTAATCCTTTACTATTTTAGAAACTCAGTCAGGTTAATACATCCATGGAAATAAGGCAAAACAACATCCAGTTAACATCAACACTCGACAATGAACAGAAGAACAAACACTGCTTAAATAATAGTCCAATGATGAGAGTGACAGGTGAAGGGGATCAACGATGATGGCTGGTGAAGAGGAACAGGTGTGGTGACGCAGGGAATCATGGGAGATTGAGTCTTAGGGGAACCGTGAAACTGTGACACCTATGGTGTGACAGCAAAAATGTAAAATTTATTGATGCTGTATACAAGAACAGTTTGATCAATTAAATAGCTCTCAATAATTTTTAAATGTATTAAAAGCATATTTCATGTCAATTGGAAGAAATACAGAAGTTAACTTAGCCAACCACATTTGCCTGTTAGCTTGCATTTCGTGTTCTGTGCTTACTGTAACTTTTCTTCACCAAATGGTTAGATGTCTAAGTGGTGCCTGCAAAACAATATAGGCTTTATTGATAATTGGAAATGTTTTTGGGGCAAACCTGACCTGTTGAAGAGATGGTCTTCATCCCTCTTGGGGTGGAGCTGCTCTTTTATCTAGAAATATGGCGCATAGTCTTAATGTTGATGTTAAACCTTGACTAACTGGGGCCCAGGTAAGGAAGCAGACAGACGGGCTTAACCAACCGTCTGCCAGCCATCACATGTCACATAACACAGATAATATACAGCACATAGACATTCTATCTAGCAATACAAAAAACTGTGCAAAAGTAATGTAATAAATGTTCAACAAATGAAAAACAAACAAAATCTAGATAAAAAATTAATATGCCTTGGCATGCTAAATATTTGATCACTCACTAATAAAGCACTTTTTGTTAATGATATGATCACAGATTGTAAATTAGATATGCTTTGTCTAACAGAAACATGACTGATGCCAGATGATTATATCACTTTGAATGAGTCTATTCCCCAAGACTATATAAGACTATATATATACTATTATAAACATGAGCCTCGTCTAAAGGGCAGAGGGGGAGGTGTTGCTGCACTCTACAGTAATAACTTTAGCATTACTCAAAAGTCTCATTTTAAATATAACTCCTTTGAAACAATGGTATTGTTTGACTTTATATCAGAATTAGTACTGGCCCCAGATAGAGTTCTTGTTGTCAGTGATTTTAATATTCATGTAGATAACGACTTTGACGTTTTGGGACTGGCTTTTAAAGACATTCTCAACTCTGTAGGCATTAGACAACATGACCCACTCACTGTCACACTTTAGATCTAATACTGTCATATGGTATAAATGTGGACAATGTTGAAATTTATTAGCAAAGCGAAGACATGTCAGATAACTACTTAGTATCTTGTACGCTTCATCTGCCTATAGCTACAAACCCAACTCCGTGTTATAAATACAGTAGAACAATAACCACTAGTACCAAAGACTCATTTCTCAGTAATCTGCCTGAATTACCTCAATTGCATAGCATATATGATAATTTAGAAGATCTTGACTATATTACAGAAAATATTAACTCTGTCTTTTCCGAAACACTAAATAAGGTTGCTCCCCTGCACCTAAAGAAAATTAAAGACAAAAGTCCAACTCCGTGGTATAATCAGAACACGCATGCACTAAAAAGGGCTGCCCGTAAAATGGAGCGCACCTTTAAGAAAACAAAACTAGAGGTATTCCGCTTAGCTTGGAAGGATAGTGTCTCAAAAATCAGAAAAGCCTTAAAAAATCTAAATCTGTCTACTTTACGTCATTAATAGAAGAAAACCAACACAACACAAAAAAATAAATCGCCACTATCCTCAGATGCTGGCTATCAACATAGTTGTGATGAATTTCTTTACAAATAAAATTGATAATATTAGAGAAAAAATTATAACTATGTAACCAGAGGCTATATTCCCAGAACCGACAACACATTCCAGCCCTCCTACTGAGCAACTGCAATTATTCTCAACCATAGAATTATAAACTCATTTCTAACATTAGGATATGTCCCTAAAGCCTATAAGCTGGCCGTTATTAAAAAAACACAACTTGATCCTAGAGACTTAGTAAACTTCAGACCTATATCGAATCTACCTTTCATTTCTAATGGACTTGAAAAGATAGTTTCATCACAGCTATCCTCCTACCTCCAAAGGAATGGAATCTGTGAGGAATTGCATTCAGGATTTAGAGCCCATCACAGTACAGAGACTGCTCTGATCAGAGTTACAAATTATTTGCTGTTGGCTGCATCTCATTTTAAATAGACTTAAAACTTTGATCACAAGTCCAGTACGGAGTACCACAGGGATCAGTTCTAGGACCTCTACTCTTCGCCCTGTACATGTTGCCCTTAGGAGCTATAATTAAGAAACATGGAGTAAACTTTCACTCCTATGCCGACGATACTCAATATCTCCTCGAAGCCTCACGAAACACAGCAATTCACCAAAATCATGGAGTGTATAGTTGACATAAAAAAGCTGGATGAGTAGCAACTTTCTGTTGTTGAACTCTGAAAAACAGAGGTGTTAATCATTAGACCTAAAACTGCTACACTTAACTAAGAATATTCTTACTTAATATAAGAATATTATCTAACTATTGACGGGTTCTCTACCAAGCCTTCGTCGTCAGCTAGGAATCTGGGCATTTTATTCGACAGTACCCTCTCATTTAAAAGTCATGTTGCCAACACCTGTAAAACCGCTTTTTTCATCTCAAAAACATATTTAAACTACATCATATGCTGTCGCTATCGAGTGCAGAAAAGTTAGTTCATGCATTCATGACGTCTAGACTGGATTACTGCAATGCATTATTAGGTGGCTGTCCAGCTAGCCTATTACAAAGGCTCTAACTAGTTCAAAATGCAGCGGCTAGAGTTCTCACAAGAACAAAAAAGTTTGAACATATCAGCCCGGTACTGTCAACACTGCACTGGTTACCCATTACACAAAGTATTAACTTTAAGATCTTACTGACCACTAATAAGGCTTTACATGGTTTAGCTCCTCAGTACCTGAGTGAGCTCCTAATACACTACAGTCCCTCACGTCCATTACGCTTTCAGGACTCTGGCCTAATACCTAGAATTTCTAAATCAAGTGCTGGTGGTAGATCATTCTCTTATTTAGCACCTAAACTTTGAAATAGTCTTCCTAGTGCTGTGCGGGAGGCAGACACACTTTTTTCACAGTTTAAATCTAGATTAAAGATCTATCTCTTTAACATAGCATACACATAGTCCAACAGTTTATAACACAAATCCCCTAAGGGATTGTTAGGCTGCATTAACTAGGCCAACCGGAACCAGAAAAATTTCCCTAACAATCTGATGTATTTGTTGCATCTCAGGGTGTGAAACAGTATTTTGCTGCTATCCTCATTAACATTCCTGTAATACAGAAGTTGTAAATTTTATGAGATGTATTTTTACACTAAAACGAATATAACTGTGTAGCTGTAATATTGGTCTTTTAAAGTCCAAGTATTAAAGTCTTGTAACCTGCATATAAAGAAGACTTTACCGTACTGAAGGTCTTCTTGATGATCCCGCTGTAAATATAAAGTAAATATAAAAATATTGTAATATTACATAACCACATTTGTACTGCATGAGTTAGTATTTTTTCTTACGTTTAAATCACATTTATGCCAACACTGTTCTTACCTAGTTGGTCATTCTCAAGCATGTGCTTTTTGATTATGAATAGTTTTATTGCTAGAAAACATATGGTGAAGAAAATTCCAATTCCTGCTCCTATCATTGCATATTTTATTTCTGAGGTTCAGAGAGGAAAAAAGAATTAATTAGGAGAGGTATCACTTTTCAAACATTGTCATTTTTGTGCATCACAGTGTGTCTTGTTTTTTATTGTCTCTTACCTGGTTCTTTACTTGTAGAGTTTTGCCCATTTACACATGTGAACAGCAAATAATCTGTAAGATTTCAGTACACTTACTTGATTTGGTCAACTCATTTTGTTTTCCAGTTCATTATGAACTGCTTATTTAACCACCCCACTACTTTCAGCCCAAACCAAGAAAATTACATGCCCACAGTAAAATGTTTGCCGTTTTAAAACTATTTGGCCTATTTTCTGAAAAAGGACACTTGGGACTTTATTGCTCAGGTGTCAAAATTAAAATAAGCAAAAAATTAATTTAGTTATATGTACTTGAAGTGTAGTGGAACTGAAATGTTATTCACAAATTATATTTTTGTTTCATAAAAATTTATATTGTAGATGTCCCAGAACAACCCAGAAAAGTCTAACAAAGTTATTCATTGTATTTGAGATTGATATCACAACAGAAAAAGTGTTTATTAGCTTTTTAGTCTACCATGGCGCATTTCAAAAACGGCAACAGGAATGCCCTAATTGTTACTGATGAGTGAAGAAAGCTATAAAGATGACTTTTTTTAGCATAACCTATTATATTTTTACTACGTGTATGTATCTACAACACTTGTTTTTTTATTTAAAAATATTACAAAAGAGTATAAAGTTATTGAAAGGCTGCAATAAAACTGCAGATATAGTTTCAATGTCGTAATAAAACCATATAAGAATAAAAAAACCAAATAATTTTGCATGCAATGTTTTACGTTGTTTGTTGCAAAGTTTGTTTTACATGCAAAAGTATTTACGATCGTTGTGGAATGAAGACTGGTAAATCACCCGTTCTGATGGCCAATAGCTTTATCCAGCAATAGCTTAGCATCAGTGTAAATGGCTGCAGCATTCACACAGTGATGGGCGATACAGAAAACATCACTGAATTCAGCCACAAACAATAAGCTTTCATCATTGTAATACACGTACATGAATACCTGCATACTGCAGGCAGAAAAATAATGGTGCATTGATAATAGTGAATGTTCATGGCCATGACAGAAAGACGGAACTGAACTATAGCTGCTAGCATTAGTCTTTAGCTAATGCCAAACATTAGCTAAAGCTGACAGGTGCAAACAGCTTTAGCTGACAGGTGCATGCGCCACAAAATAACAACGCAACGTTGTGTAAGAACAAAATTATCGCATGCTTGCGAAACATGAATCATGTGTTGGGTGTGTAAGACTGGTGCCGAAATGACTGAGCCCAAAGAGGACCACATGCAGAGAGAACACTAAATTCTTACGTGAACCAACACCTGAAAACTTTCTCAAAGACTTTACATCCACTTCCAAAACAGTCACCCCGCTGTGTGGAGATAGAGGAATCACACCACACCAGCGGTTACTCACATCTGTCTTTTTACTCCTTGTCCTCTCTCTCCCCTCATTACAGGTTGTCCTAAAGACACTCAGAAACACACCTAACATCATCTCTTTTAAATAAGATAAACAGGAGCATAACCATTCATATTTAATATCATTGTAAAGGTCTCAGTGCGATTGGTAAGAAGGTCTCATTCCTTTAAAGCCAGGAAAACCCACAATTAAGATATAGAAAACTGGAGGTAAACACCACAAAAGTCTCTCACACAAATTACCTCCTGTATGTAAATGAAATGTATTTTCCCACAGAAATCAAAGAGGAGTTCTCACCACAAACTTACAACCCCAGAGTGAGGTGCCCAAATGGTAATAATAAACAAACAGACACCATTTGGTGGATCTTTAGGTATTTAAGGGAAAGTGGCATGAAAATCAGGGAATCTGCAAACAGATCTCCCACACAATAGCCGTGTGTAATTCTTCTTTATCAGGTAGACAGTTTTCTCATCCTGACATTATTGAATGTTTGTTATTGATATTGTATTGTATTGAATTGAATTTAGACAATTACTTGTGTTTACCTGTTTAATAAATTGTTATGTTTATATTAATTCTAAAACTCTGAATTATTGACTTTAGTAGATTATGATGTATCCGTGTTACCATAAGTCTACGACCAGGGTTGAGTAATTAAGTTGTCTTACAATCGGAGATCCTATATGGGGCTATCTTGAGTGGTAGTCATAACCTCTGGTCATTGTCTGTACTTTAATTAAGTTGTTATGTAGTTATTATGTATAGATTAATAACTATATGAGGTCAGATTAAATCCCTTACGGAGCTGGCCATAACCTCTGATTAATATTTAAGCTTTGGACTAAGTTGTTATATAGGCGATTGTATGGGGCTACATGGGTACCTTTTAATAATAGTAAGCAGGAGCTACATTGTTAAATTGCTTTAGCCATAACCTCTGATTATCTGGTCGAGCTTGTGATCGTAGGTCCCCATACACTGAAGGGTGCGAGGACTCTGTGTGACAATGAGAACCTAATGTACAAGTATAACAATAATCGTGGAGTTGAATAGAATGATAAAAACATTACCCAAAGGTTAATAATCACAGGATAACCTTAAGAATCGTTTTATTAATTGGAGTCAGATAAAACAAAGAGGTATTAATTATATATATATGTAAAACATTTGATGTAACCCTGTTACTTATGCAAAGGAAAGGCAGTAACGCGCAAAGACCCTTCTGCCGTGCCATTGGCTGCGTCGTTGGACCAGTGGTGCGTGCCTTACAAAGTGGTGACCCCGACGTGATACTCCCTACCTGTATTGGCGAGTGGCGCCTTTCCAGCATAACTTTCAGGATTAAGATTCTCACAGAAGAAATGAGGTTTGATCTTCTTCTCCCCTGTCTACAACTACTGTGGTAAGTTCGTTCCTTTTACCTATTAGAAGTGTTGAGGGATAGTTTCTGTATATCACACATATAGACACATTTTTAGAACGGGTCGGAATACCCATTTTTAGACCGGAGACCGTGAGAATCCGTGGGACAAGAATTAGTTGGGAAAACATGGCTTTTCAGGGACAGAACGATGACAGTGTAGATCAGGAGATTATGGATATTATGGCAATACAAATAAAAGAACTTCTCCTTCGTCCTAAACGGTAAAGGATTAAACCTTAAGTGGAAAAATAGTGAAATCATATCTTGGTTTCTGACCGAGGGCAAAAGGTTGGCATCTAAATCAAAGTACAAAAATACCAGTTGCTATCGTCTACCTACTACGCTAAAAAGCGATCTCGAAACAATAGCCGCAAGCAAACACACAATAGCAAATATCAAAGAGATTGAAAAAGCACGTTCAGACGAATTGCAAAAACTAAGATCACAAGTCGAAGAGTTTACATATGAAAGACAAAGCTGGGTGAGACAACGTGAAATAATGGCAAGGAAAATAGATGGACTTCAAAAGAAGCTCCAAACCGGCAACAATTACATCTCGGCACTTGAGGATTGCTGCGATAATGTAGGCTTCCCAGTGGCTGCAGTTAAGCAAGCAGCTGGATGAAACTTCTGAAGTAATCAGTGATAGCGATGATGAGGATGTTGCCGCGACTAGAAATCCAGACACGGAGAGAAACTTCGTAACCGAGCCTCCGTTCAAGAACAAGAACACAATCAACAGAGCCCTATTAAAACACGAGCAAAACAAAGTGGAGCACGTCCAAAGTCTGTTAGAGTTGCTGTACTCAAAACCATAACGAATGCAAATGATGAAATAACTCTGATTAGTCGTCCGTTAACATGCGAGGAGTGTTCAAAACACAAACAGGTCGTGGGAATGATGCCTAGAAGAGGGCCATTTCAACCGTATTGGGAAACATTAATGTTACAAGCCACAGTGTACAAGTTAGAAACTAGAGCGTATGGCAAATCGCACTTCTGACCATTCCAGAAGAGCTCAGATCAAAATTAACTCCAGACATGAAATCTGGAAACATAATAAAACGAAATAATGATGAAACTGACGAGATGATATATGAACGATTAAAACAGGCATTATTAGACATGAGGGGACCGACAACTGCAGACTGGAGTAGAATTCTAGAAATCAAACAGTCAAGCAATGAATCATTTGAGACATATGCTGAGTGTGTGGTGGGTAACATACAAAGAGCATTCTGGGATGGAAAATGCAAGCCGCGATCCACGAACCATTATTACAGATCATAAAAATAATGCTGGCATCCCAGTTCAAAAGGCCTTGATGAATGGAGTAGATCCTGCAGAGAACACATTTAGAGCAATTGTAGACTGGGGTTCAAGAATAGAGCAGAGATGGAAACTAAAACCCCCGCAGTATAGCCTCTGCTCATTGGCTGACGGAAGGAAAAGCACAGACAACTTTAACTCCAGATTTCAGAATAGAACACACTGCCGCTATTGCAAAAGAGACAACCACAGCATAAAAAACTGCATTAAAAGAGAAAGGGATATGAGAGAACAACCAACATATACCAAATCAACTTTATCCTCAAAAGACTCTGACTTAACAAAGCAGTTTGAGGAGTTTATTGCCGAACGTAGGAGAAAAGAGAATTTAAATGACGAAAATAGAAACACAAACAGACCACTAGCAAATCATAATTCACTATAGGAATCTGTGGCCTCCGTTGCTGTTGGGAGCATAGTTAGAAGGAAACCGAATCAAAATAAGAGCTAATGTAGGAGGCGGTTAGCTGACATACTTATTGATTCTGGTGCATCTTGCTCTTGCACAGACATACCATTACCTCTGACAGACGAGACTATTCAAATAAAAGGCATTGGTGATACATTGATGATTGTGAAACAAACTCAACCGTCCCGGCTCGATCTAGGCGTTGCAGTGCTAGAAGAATCCTTCTGGTTCTTACCAAATAATAGTGAGGGAACTGTATTGGGCATGGACATAATGCGAAAACATGGCTTTGTAATTCATTGTTTTGAAAAACAAATTGAACTAAAAACGGACAAAACAGTTAAGAAATGCCTACAAAAAACAAAGCTAGTATCATGTCTATATCCATTACAGATCCCATTCAACAAATAATCAACAAACATGACAACATTTGGGCCACACATGAACATGACTGTGGAATCATTGATTATGTTGTACACCTTGAAGGGAGCCCCCTCCCCACAAAAACAATACCGCATTAAACCAGAGGCAGAGACAGCTGTTCATGAGATTGTTAAACAACTTGAGATCAGAAAAATAGTTCGGCGGTGTAGTTCAACGACAAACTCTCCATGCTTACCGGTACCAAAACCAAATGGAAAATGGCTCTGTATTGATTATCAACGTCTTAACAAAGTGTTGCCCAAAGCTACAGCTATAGTGGCCAACCCATCAACACTACTGTCACAAATTTCAACCAACGCATCTTGGTTTACTGCACTCGACATAAAGAATGGTTTCTGGTCTATCAAAATTAGACGTGAAGATCAGTGGAAATTAGCCTTTACAGTAAACCAGATACAATACACATGGGAACGGATGCCACAAGGCCTGCATAACAGTCCCGCAATTTTTCACAGAGCATTAGAAGATACACTCAAACCAATAGCAGAAACAGGAAATGTAATTCACTATGTTGATGACATATTAATTGCAACTGAAGGATCACTTGATGAGCATTTGCAACTTGTTGATGAAACATTATTAACACTCGGTAAAGCGGGATTTAAATTGAACAAAGAGAAAGCCCAGATTGCACAAAAAGAAGTCCAATACTTAGGCTACACAATTACACCGAGCTACCGAAAGCACTAACAGGCGATAGGCGGAAATCGTCAGCTGAACTACCACGACCACACACTTTGAATGCATTACAAAAGGTTTTGGGAACAGCAAACTACCTAAGAGATTTTATTCCTGATTTTGCAAACATCACAACACCTCTATACTCCCTCTTAAAGGGTAAAACAAAGCCTTCTGAAATTTTCGAATGGTCAGACAACCATGAAGTAGCATTTACAAATTTAAAACAACAGTTATGCTCTGCACCCGCGCTCGGTCTGCCCTGTCCTTCAAAGCCGTTTCACTTACAAGTTGATGCAAACGAAAATACACTAAGTGGTGTTTTAGCCCAAGATCACGGGGGAAAATTGCGCCCGATTGCCTACTATAGCCGGAAAAATCTTCAATTGAACAGGGATTCGACCCATGTACACAGCATGTGCTGGCGGTTCATTGGATGTTAACGACAACAGAACCTATTGTAGGTTTCAACCTGTTGTGGTGCACACAATGCACACGCCAGTACAAATGCTGTTGCAGGGTAGAATAAAAGGTGTGTCCTCACAGAGATTAGCAAGATGGTTAGCCGACATACAAGCCGCGTGACATCACAACGGTAAACAACCGAATCTTACCACATTTATTGGGAGATGTGGAGGGCCACCCACACACATGTCAAACCAAACAGGAAACACAGAGTCCTGTCAATGACCAAAAAATTCCAAATCAGACTGAAGTATATATTGACGGATCAAGATATTGGCATGATGGCAAATTCCACACAGGGTGTGCCGTGTGGACCCCCCACTCCCCCAATTCAGATGGTAACCAATTGTTAATTAAATTACCAGGAAACACATCAGCACAAGAAGCAGAACTTATTGCTTTGCATGAAGCAATCCGAACACACCCTGAACCACTGTGTGTGTACACTGACAGCCGACGCATTTGGCACAGTCCATGATTTTATGGCCCAGTGGCAGCTGCGAAAATTCTTAACATCTGCTGGAACACCAATTAAACATTTTAATATCATAACCTCGATTTGGCAGTCGATTAAAAAACATGAATCCCCAATATCGGTCATCAAAGTACGCGCACACATTAGCCAAAACCCAGACAAACATGAACAAAACAATAACATCGCTGATCAACTGGCAAAGTTAGCAGCTATCAAAGGAGACGAATGGCAGCCTGACAGCCTAACTGTCCCTGTCATAAGTGCAATTCAGACCACTCCCCTTGATTTAAAGCAGTATCAACAAGAGTTGTGGACTTCAGAAGGAGAACTCATTCCGCATTTAAAACAAGATCAGTTAGTTAAAGTCACTGAAGGAATGATTTTGAGAGATGGAAAATACATTGTCCCTGATGCCCTCCAAAAACCAGTGATAAAATTATATCATGATTACGCACACGTATCAGCTCCCAAAACACAACAACTAATAGAAAGAAATTTCTGGTGGTCAGAGATGAAATCAGATATTCAAAGATGGTGTGATACATGCATTGTATCGCCACCATCAATCAAGGTAAACCAGGGCGCACAAAACTATGCAGACCAGAACCACCAAAAGGCCCCTGGGAATTTTGGCAGTTAGATTTCATTGGTCCACTACCCAGTGCCAAAGGGGGATATCGTTATTGCCTTGTAATAATTGACAAATTCTCAAAATGGGTAGAAGCAATCCCTACCGCTTAACAACAATGCAAACACAGTGGCACAGTACTAGCGAACCAAATTCTTCCTCTCTGGGAACACCCATTCAAATTGAGTCTGATCAAGGAACCCACTTCACTGGTCAGATAATGAAGTCCATATGCAAAATGCTAAACATCAAGCAAAGATTTCATGTTCCATACAGACCACAGAGCTCTGGAATGGTGGAACGCGTAAATCGTACCTTAAAAGAAAGCATTTCAAAACACATTTCACAACACCAAAACAAATGGATCGATGCATTGCCTACAGTTTTAACAGTACTACGGGCAACTCCTTCTAAAGCTACAGGTATCAGCCCTTTTTGAAATCATGACTGGAAGAGTCATGAAACTCCCCATAGACCCAGAAATCACTTCAGCGGATCTGGGGCCTCTCATGATTGCAACCCAACAGTCTGTGTTAAAACAGTTGCAGGAGAGGTTGAAAGTGCTACATGTACATACTACACTAAAACAACAGCAATCCGACTTATGTAATGATACACAATTCAACCCAAATACTGAGATAAAATTCTCAGAAGGGGACATGGTCATGATATCGTGTCTTTGTGAAACAGGGTGCCTTCACACCCAGATGGCACGGACCATAATGGAAATAAAAGCTACATGTAATAGCTGTGTAGCAACAACCATAAAAGGAAAACTACGATGGTATCACATGTCACAGTGCAAACTATTTAAGGGTACACAGAATCAATAAATAATTATCACTTTTGTTTCCTTCTTGCCTTCCAGGTTGACTGCAGCAATCCCATGGAGGCCAGATGAAAGAAATGTGTCCGGGCCCACGTGCATCAGACTGGGCCAACGGGTTTCACTCACACACAACCTGAAATGTGGAAGGTGGGTGTGGAAATACTCTAAGGGGCCATCCACATCAAAAATTACAATCACATCAAAAGAGACAATTACATGGCCTCCCGGTTTAGTTCCGGATCTAAATTGTGCACCACAAATTTGTTGTAAATCAGGTAGCACCCACCCACCAACAGAAAACATTTCAGGATACACACAAGCACCAGATTTCATGCACAACACCACAGCCTGGTATCAACTTAAAAAAGATCCAGGCATAAAGACTGGCAACATGTACACCCTACATGAAAATGAAAACAATGGAATAGACCCAAAAATATGTTATAACATCAAAGAATTGGAACCTGCAACATATAGGTGCACACACACAGAAACACACAATAAAACACACATGAGCTTCACTGAGTTAACATACAATCTCACATCATACACATTTAATGAACAAAACCAAAGACTTTTTGTGTGGACCAATAGAAAAGAAGGAATGTATTGTATAGGGAAATGTATTGCAAATATGAACAATTTCACCAATCCACACAATTGCTCATGGACTATGACATATTGTTTTAACCTAACTACTTGTGGATATACAAAACCCAAGAGATGCCCAGAATTGTATACAACACCACCTGGTGGAATAATTAAGGGAAATGTAAATAAGACTCTATTGCATGATGTAAATTTAGTAATGACACACGTAACTTACAATATTTCCAACATATTGACTGCCTATACAAAACATTGTGATGATGATGGCGAATCATATGCATGGCTACAGTCACGAATCGATGATTTAATTTCTGATTACAAAGACAGACTGGCTGTCCAAATCTCACCTGTCCGTCAAAACGAGACTTACTCAGTAATATTGCGGGCTTATTTGGCTCAATCAACTCAGCAACCAACACATACAAAATTGCTAAACAATCTCAATTTTCCACATGGTTGACAGACCAGATGGCCACTGGTTTTCAACACATCACCAATAGTAATAATAACATTATCAAAGCGGTCAGATCTGAAGCGCAGGCGCTTCTAATGATCAGCCATACACTGTTCAATCGAACTCGTACCATCGAACGTGACCTAGCTTGCAGATCATTTGCACAAGATTTATTTGCCACAGCTAGACAAGAGATCCTAGATCTCCGTCTCCATAAGACACCTAGACATGCCTTAAGTGACTTAATTGAAATCTTAGACCTGCATAGATGGCTTTCATCAGAAAGAATGAAAAATATAAAATATTCTGAATTGTTATCGACCATTATGATGTACACTGGAAATGAATGTAACGGATGCCTTGGGTTTTTTGCCACTTTTCCTTTAATACATCCAGATCAAGTTTATCTAAATTCAACTAATATTCGTTCAATTGGTACAGTAATAAAGAACCAAGTTATCAAATGGGATCACCTCACTGGATACATGACTTTAAAGGGCCCTGAGACCTTGTTTACCAGCCGCACTTGTTGTCATGAAACACACAATTATATTATTTGTACTTGCAACACTTTACAACCCTTTTCTTATAATGATAGTAAACTTATAAATGTCCAGTCATTACATGGTTATGCTGATGCCATCCAAGTGTCTCACACACAGTGGTGTATTGTCAGTGAGATGAATTCCTTTACTTATGGAGGATTAACTTGTTCCGCCAATCATTCGTTTTGTTTGGAAGTAACAGAGGACTTCTCAATGGGCCAGATCAACATCCTTGGAAGGATGCCACTAGATGCAGAGATCTCCCTTGGTGGGATGACACCTTCTACGAACAAGGAACACAGGCCCTCGTTGACACAATGGATCTAGTACAAAGAGTCATCTCACAGACTGAATATCACCTCTCACAAGCACAGGTAGAGGCGAACCTGGCTCAAAAGACTGCAGAGATCCTGTCCAGCTCATCCACCCGGTCAGCACTGAATGCATACACATGGTGGGACTGGATACTCCGAGGGTGTGCCATTGGCAGTGCACTCATCTTCGCATTGACATTGTTTCAGTGCTATTACTTCAGATACCTCATCAGATCACTAAAGACATCAACGAACATGGCTCTAGCTCTCAGTCCATTACAGATACCAACACTACAAAGACTATAAAAAATAAAAAATAAAAATAAAAAAATACTTTCCTTTATGACCCCGCAGGAGCCTTTACAAATAGCCCACGGGGCCAGATGGGGAAACTGTAAGACTGGTGCCGAAATGACTGAGCCCAAAGAGGACCACATGCAGAGAGAACACTAAATTCTTACGTGAACCAACACCTGAAAACTTTCTCAAAGACTTTACATCCACTTCCAAAACAGTCACCCCGCTGTGTGGAGATAGAGGAATCACACCACACCAGCGGTTACTCACATCTGTCTTTTTACTCCTTGTCCCCTCTCCCCCTCATTACAGGTTGTCCTAAAGACACTCAGAAACACACCTAACATCATCTCTTTTAAATAAGATAAACAGGAGCATAACCATTCATATTTAATATCATTGTAAAGGTCTCAGTGCGATTGGTAAGAAGGTCTCATTCCTTTAAAGCCAGGAAAACCCACAATTAAGATATAGAAAACTGGAGGTAAACACCACAAAAGTCTCTCACACAAATTACCTCCTGTATGTAAATGAAATGTATTTTCCCACAGAAATCAAAGAGGAGTTCTCACCACAAACTTACAACCCCCAGAGTGAGGTGCCCAAATGGTAATAATAAACAAACAGACACCATTTGGTGGATCTTTAGGTATTTAAGGGAAAGTGGCATGAAAATCAGGGAATCTGCAACAGATCTCACACAATAGCCGTGTGTAATTCTTCTTTATCAGGTAGACAGTTTTCTCATCCTGACATTATTGAATGTTTGTTATTGATATTGTATTGTATTGAATTGAATTTAGACAATTACTTGTGTTTACCTGTTTAATAAATTGTTATGTTTATATTAATTCTAAAACTCTGAATTATTGACTTTAGTAGATTATGATGTATCCGTGTTACCGCAAGTCTACGACCAGGGTTGAGTAATTAAGTTGTCTTACAATCGGAGATCCTATATGGGGCTATCTTGAGTGGTAGTCATAACCTCTGGTCATTGTCTGTACTTTAATTAAGTTGTTATGTAGTTATTATGTATAGATTAATAACTATATGAGGTCAGATTAAATCCCTTTACGGAGCTGGCCATAACCTCTGATTAATATTTAAGCTTTGGACTAAGTTGTTATATAGGCTGCATTGTATGGGGCTACATGGGTACCTTTTAATAATAGTAAGCAGGAGCTACATTGTTAAATTGCTTTAGCCATAACCTCTGATTATACGGTCGAGCTTTAGATCGTGGGCCCGCAGACACTGAAGGGTGCGAGGACTCTGTGTGACAATGAGAACCTAATGTACAAGTATAACAATAATCGTGAGTTGAATAGAATGATAAAAACATTACCCAAAGGTTAATAATCACAGGATAACCTTAAGAATCGTTTTATTAATTGGAGTCAGATAAAACAAAGAGGTATTAATTATATATATATGTAAAACATTTGATGTAACCCTGTTACTTATGCAAAGGAAAGGCAGTAACGCGCAAAGACCCTTCTGCCGTGCCATTGGCTGCCGTCGTTGGACCAGTGGGCGGTGCCTTACAGGTGAACTCAACATGTGAGACTCTTAACGGATTGGATTTCACATCAGTGTTGCCAACTATTTTCAATGGAAAGTAGCTAAAGTCTGCCCGAAAAGTCGCTAAATGTCGCTAAGTGACGTCATGCGAATTTGTATTATTAATGACGAATGACGCCGCGTGTTTGCATTCTGCCTAATGGTTGTACTTTATAACCTAATCCGTGCGCACATAATGTCCAGTATAAAACTGTTATCAATTAACGAAGAAGAAACGGTCAAATTAAATAGTTTTATTTCAAACAAAGGAGAAGCAGGTAAGTGATTGGTCCGTGGCAACACCGTTTGCACATGCGCAGCTCATTCACGTCTATGTCAGATGCCATGCGGTCGCTGGAATGTGCTGCTCCTCTCAGCCGGAGCCAGCCCTCACTGATCAGAGCAGACACAGGGAGAGGTGTAACTGCTGTACCGAGAGTAAGACCTGGCAAGGCCGCAGGACAGTACTGGCGGCATTTGGAAAGTTGCTAAGGTTTGTCCAAAAGTCGCTAGATTTGTCGTTAGGTGCTTTTAAAAAAAAAAGTCGCTAAAGGGGTCTGAAAAGTCGCTAAATCTAGCGACAAAGTCGCTAAGTTGGCAACACTGTTTCACATAGCTCTAGCGGCTTAACATCGCGCCTCTGGCATGATAAAGTGTTATTCTCCTACACGAAATCGGATATAAACATTGGTGAATATATCAGTATTTCTCAGTTTTATTACGTTTGTGGACTAAAAGCGCTTTTATTAGGAATCTTTTATTTTGAACGCTTTACATGAACACATAAGCAACGTCAGAGCCTATGAAGATTTCAGTGACTCGCAGCTTCATAATAAAGGTATGATATAATAATAAAGCTCCATTATGAATGCGCATATTGCAATTTGCGCTATTCATTGTCTTGTATGAATGTGAATGTGTATGTGTTTTGTTGGTTAATCAATATCATATCTCAGTAGCTTAGTTAATAAATATTCATTTGTATTCACTCATGATTGTCTCTGCTTAATGCTCATAACACATCCCTTAAACTGTGCGATACTGTTACCGGCTCTGTATGTATTACTGTATTGGGCATGGACCGTTGTTAATCAAGGCCAGAAGAATAACGCGTTTATTGCACCAGGTAATGCTACAAAATACATATAGTTCATAATCTTTATCTGTAAGTATTTCCATTTGAGCCACAAGTAATTATAACCTGAAACTGAACCGTGTTTTAAATAACACCGTCTTAGTTTCACTATAACTAGTAGAGATGCTGGAGAGTGTTTTAAATAACACCATCCCCACAGAATCACTACAAATCTATATGCAAAAGTTTAAAAGGAGGGGAATCCAGAATCAGAATCAGAAAACAGGCAGTAGTCAAAACACAGTCAAACAGTTTAAACAGCAATCAAAACAGAGGGAAAATCCAACAAATGGTAGATGATGCAAACAGGCAAAAATGTTTGAGGAAGCCATGCTTTATGGCGTTAAAGATCCCCCCAGGAGCGACTCTCTGTGGTGAAGAGCTTGAGCTATGTAATGTTTGGTTGGGGGGGCAATCGGCAGGAGGTGGTTCTTGCTGATTAGCCTTTGTATTTCTCTCATGATGTCCCAATGGTGCGATGATGACAAGTAGGTGGCAGTATGGTTTCAGGTGGACCAGGAATGACAGAAGAGTCATAGCGTCTAGACAGAACATTTGCTTTACTGTTCTTACTTCCGGGTCTGTGTGAAATGTAAACTGGAAACCTATAAAAAACAGGGACCATCGAGCTTGGTGAGGATTCAGATGTTTGGCACTTTTGATGTACTCCAAGTTCTTGTGGTCCATGATAACTTGAAACCCTCTAAACAGTTTATCCACTCTTCAATAGGAGCCTACATGGATAAAAGCTCCTTATTGCCAACATCATAATTACATTCTGCCTGTGTGAGTTTTCTTGAAAAGAAAGCACATGGGTATAATTTGCCAGGTTGTCCATGACGTTGAGAGAGTACAGCTTCAATATCACTGTCAGAGATGTCTCAATATGGGTGATGTAGTGAAGCTAACCTTAAGGGTATTGCTGGCTTTGGTAGTATCTCCAATCCACTTTAATTTAGATGGTTTACCTTTAAGGAGAGAAGGTAACAGAGATGCAATGGAGCTGTAATTGCAGATAAAGTGTAAAAATTAGCAAAGCCCAAGAACCTCTGCAGTTACTTGATGGTAGTTGGTTGTGGCCATTCGCTGACTGCCTTGACTTTGTGTTCGTCCATTTCTACCCCTTGATGGCTGATATAGTACCCCAGAAATGTTGTGTAAAGAAGGCAACTCGCACTTCTTTGCCTTGACAAATATTTGTTTCTTGAGGAGACGTGAAAGAACAGTTTTGACATGTTGGATGTGCTCAGCTTCAGACTTGGAATAGATTAAGATGTCATCGATACAAGCTATCACATACTGGTTTAACAGGTCACAAAGTATTTCATAAATGGATGACTGGAACACAGCTGGAGCACTGGCTAGCCTGTAAGGCAGCTGGTCATGTAATCAGCACTGAGATCCTGGGTGGAGATGTACTATAAAATAATAAGCCTTTTGGTGTTGGTTCTCGGGAGATAAGTCTCCTGCATCTCCCCAGGTGGTGGTAATACAGTATACAGGCACTGTCTTTTGCCTCTTCCTAAGTTGGAAGAGCGGCAGAGCGGCGTTTACCGTCATGGGGATCGCAAATGGACTTAGCAGACCGGTTGGAGACGGGCCCCGCCCTTTCTCCTCCCCTCTCCGCTTCGTCCTCTCTCGCTCCCGGCTAGCAAGCCCGCGCTGCGGTTCCTGCTGCCCGGGGCGGAAGTCCATGTTTTCTGCTGTCTTCCTCCGAGGAGGGAGATATGCAGAGCGTGGAAACGGGGGAGAGCGAAGCAACATCACGCTCCCCATGTATGAGGAGCTTGTAGAGGTGGTAACGCGGGCAGTCGCGCAGCTCAAACTCGACTGGCCCGCGGAAGTGCAGAGCGCACACCAATCCAAGTAAACTGGAATCCAAGTAAACTGGACGAGCGCTTTCTAAAGCCAAAATCTTTACCTCCCCGCCGGGGCTTACCATTTTTTCCAGACCTGCATAACGAGTTATCAAGTTCCTGAACACAGCCGTACTCAGCCCGTGTGTTTAACCCCCGAATGTCCGTGTACACTAACATTGCGGGGGCGAAAGAGCATGGATACATGGCGATGCCAGCGGTGGAACAGATGCTCGCGGGCTATCTGTCCCTGTCTTCGGCATCGTCCCTGAAAGCCCCGTTACTCCCATCAAAGCCATGCAGAACAATGTCGGCTTTGGTGGGTAAAGCTTATACCGTAGCAGGTCAAGCTGGAGCATGCCTACACACGATCTCGATGCTCCAGGCTTACCAGGCAGACCTGCTGCGGGACCTGGATGAGGGCGAGGGTGTGGACCCGGACGCAGTGAAGGAGCTGCACCGGGCCACTGACGTGTCTCTCCGCACCATTCGTGAACCGGCCAAGGCGGTTGGTAGATCTATGTCGCTGTAAACACCGTTGTCGATAGGTTCCGGGAAGCGAAGAACCAAGCTGCGGCTTTTTCTCAGTTCCTCCCTCGCCGTCATTGAGTCGCTGAGGCTGCTGGGCGGGAGCAGTCTCAACCCCGGCCTTGCCAGCCTAAGGCAGACCTGAGGGCCGTCATTCAGGCAAAGAAGACCGGGACCAAGAAGCGGGGCACCTGACTACTGCGGAGTCCGGTTGCCCCCGCAAAGCCCCCACGGGTCGGACTGGATAACGCCTCACCACACGGCGCCCAGTTCCTCCCTGTACCCCTTTCAGGATGCCCTGGCTTGTCCCCGCGCTCTGCTTCGGGGCGCAGCGGCACCCGGGTACCACACGGTGCACACGACAGCAAAAATAGCTCAGGGTCACGAGTTAACACAAAACATAAGACCAGACACCAGCCCCGAGGTGCGACCCAAATCAGGTCTGCGGACTGGTTTGTCACAATAGACATGAAGGACGCATACTTCCATGTCTCCATCCTACCCAGGCACAGGAAGTTCCTGAGGTTCGCTTTCGGGGGCGTAGCGTACCAATATCGGGTGCTTCCCTTCGGTCTGGCCCTGTCACCCCGCACTTTTACCAAATGAGTAGATGCTGCCCTGTCACCACTGCATTTACAAGGCATTCGCATACTGAATTACATAGACGACTGGCTCATTCTGGCCGAGTCGGAGACTTTAGCGGCTCAACATCGAGATGTTGTTCTCGCACATATGAATGTGTTGGAGTTACGGCTGAACGCCAAGAAGAGTTCACTTTCTCCGGTTCAGAGAATAACCTTCCTAGGTGTAGAATGGGACTCGAGGATCATGTCTGCACGCCTCACTACAGCGCGCATACATTCCATTCAGACAGCCGTGAAAGCGCTCAAGCTTCATCAACGGGTCACAGTCAAGCATTTTCAGCACATACTCGGTCTCATGGCAGCCGCAGCCAGCGTAATACCTCTGGGCCTGCTGTACATGATACCTCTTCAATGGTGGCTCAAGTCCAAGGGGATTTCCCCGAGGGGGAACCCCTGCTGCACCATTCAGGTCACTCACAAGTCTCTGAGGGCACTAGTGGTGTGGGGCAAACCTGGGTTTCTCTCCCAGGGCCCGGTACTGGGGTCAACATGTCATCGCGTAACGCAATGACAGACGCATCCCTGACGGGCTGGGGGGCGGTAATGGAAGACCGCTCCTCCAGAGGCCTATGGAGGGGCCGCCAACTCGAATGGCATATAAATTACCTAGAGATGATGGCGGTACAAATTACGCTGAGGCAGTTCCTCCCTCGCCTCAGAAACAATCATGTTCTCGTCCTGACGGACAACACATCGGTGGTTGCATACATCAACCATCAAGGTGGTCTGCGGTCGCGCCCTCTTCACAAATTGGCACACCAGATCCTGTTGTGGTCCCAGGGAAAGCTGCTCTCAGTCAGAGCAGCGTACATCCCGGGACGGTTGAATGTGGGAGCAGACGCCCTGTCGAGGCAGGGGCCGAGGCCAGGGGAATGGAGACTTCACCCCGAGGTGGTGCAAATGATCTGGGATACCTTTCTCCCAGTGGAAGTGGACCTGTTTGCGTCTCAAGAGACTACGCACTGTCCATTATTGTTCTCCCTAATACCTCCAGCCCCACTGGGGCTGGACGCTCTCGTACATCCGTGGCCGAGGCTACGCCTGTACGCTTTTCCCCCTGTCGCTCTGCTCCCGGGAGTCCTGGAAAGGGTGCGCCAGGACGGGGTTCGCCTCTTATTGGTCGCACCGCGATGGCCGGCCCGAGTATGGTTCTCGGACCTGATAGCACTCCTAAACGGGACCCCACTGCGGCTGCCGGTCAGGAAAGATCTGCTGTCTCAGGAGCAAGGCAAGGAAACTATGGGTCTGGCCTCTGAGGGGGCCAGGCTCACCAGTACGGGTCTCTCGACCGAGGTCGTAGACACCATTTTGCAGTCCAGGGCTCCCTCCACGAGGAAGCTATACGCCTTAAAGTGGGAAGTCTTCTCTTCCTGGTGTTTAGGTCGGCGTCAAGATCCAGTCAACTGCCCGATCAGCATGGTGCTGGAATTCTTGCAAGATCGTTTTTCTGCAGGGCTGATGCCCTCAACTATCAAGGTCTATGCGGCAGCCATTTCTGCCTCTCATAGTCTTGTCAATGGCCAGTCTGTGGGTCGAGACCCGCTGGTCATACGCTTCCTCCGAGGCACTAGGAGGCCGGTGTTACGTGCCAGAGTCCCCACCTGGGACCTGGCGGTGGTACTACAGGGGTTATCTATCGCTCCATTCGAACCCATCGAGGCCGTGTCGGCCAAGTTTCTGACCCTCAAGACAATTTTTTGTTGGCAGTATCTTCCCTAAAGAGAGTTGGCGATGTCCAAGCTCTCTCAGTCTCTCCTTCTTGCCTGGCATTTGCACCAGGCATGGTTAAGGCTTTTCTCTACCCGAGACAGGGTTATGTACCTAAAGTTCCCACCAATGTGCCGAGGCACATTACGTTGCAGGCCTTCTGTCCTCCTTCCTTCAAGGATTCGGACCAGGAAAAAGCTAACTTACTGTGTCCAGTGCGAGCACTGGACGCCTATGTACACAGAACTGCTCCCTTAAAGTCTGAGCAGCTGTTTGTGTGTTTCGGTCCTCCCGGCACTGGGGTGCCGGGGACCAAACAAACTCTTAGCAGGTGGATAGTCGAGGCTATCTCGCTTGCTTACGAAGCTTCTGGACAGCAGTCTCCACTTTCTGTCAAAGCTCACTCAACCAGGGGTATGGCGGCCTCTAAGGCCTTAAGGTCAGGGGCTAAGCTCGAAGATGTGTGTAACGCGGCCGGCTGGTCCTCGCCGCTCACATTTGTGTGTTTTTATGATTTGGACCTGGCTTCTACACCAGGCTCCCATGTACTCCGGCCCTGAGGGGCCCATCATGTTCGAATAACAGCCAGGGGTGTCTCGCTGTGTATTCTCTCTATTTGACTTGCGGCAAGGGGGGTCTTGTCGCTCATCCTCTCTGGGGCCTGGCTCGAGAGCCAGGACCCCGTGCCAGGAGGCCCCACGCCCTGAGGGGTCGATGTGAACCTGGACAACGGCCAGCGGAGTCTCGCCGTGTGTTCCTTCCTCTTTGGTCCTGGCTTAAGAGCCAGCAACCAGTATCTGGGCTTTACTCCTGTGCACCTCAGCCAGGGCCCCGAGGGGTCCTGGTGACTTACACCGCATTGGGTGAGCCCATGCGTTTATGCTTGTCTCGTCGTGTATTCCCTGTATGCTTTCACTGTATCTGGACCGAGGTCCTGTGCACTTGTGCCCTGAGGGGCTTATTGGGGTTAGTTAACGGCCAGGGGATCTCGCGTCTTATTCGTTCTCTGCAGGTCCTGGCTTGCGAGCCAGGGTCTAAGCTAGAACCGTCGGGTCAGTTCCTCTAGTTGTGCTCTGCGGATACACACTTCCAGGGACTTGCTCGTACGGCGACGTTGGGATCTCGTTCCCCATAGCGTCAAACGCTGACGCAGCGTTGAGTTCCCTTGAAAGGGAACATCTCAGGTTCCGAATGTAACCCCTGTTCCCTGAGAGGGAACGAGACGCTGCATCTCCCTGCCATACTCCCTGCATCCCTGGGCAGCTTCGGCACGTGTGTGCGTTCAAGGTCCTTTTATAGCTTCCTGGTCCTGACGTCACCCGCCCTTGATGTTCAGTCTAGCCATTCGGCAATCTTACACACGTGCTTCAGACGCAGTCACGCAAAGGCATTCCCCATAGCGTCAAACGCTGACGCAGCATCTCGTTCCCTCTCAGGGAATAGGGGTTACATTCGTAACCTGTGACGTTTTAATGGAGTAACCTTGACTTAGGTTTGATTGGAGCCTCAGTTTAAGAATAAGATTTTAAGACTGGTTTTCACAGACAGTGTCACATATGTGAGTGACACATAATAGCTTTTTGAAGAGATTTGCTTATTTTAAATAACATAATGGAAACTTGCAATTGCTATAGGCTACTTGTGGTCCACACAGCTGCGGGTCAGTCGTTCCGTGTGCAGAAGATGCATTGCGTTGCAATGCGGACGCATTGCACCCGTGTCATGTAAAACCATCGCTAAACATTAAGCACTTATGTGCGAGTCACTGCAGACACGAGATGTGCGCTCATTTAGCGCATTGGAAAGACAATGGAATAATAACGCAGCAGACTGGGAAAACACGTTCACTGTGAATGGCAGACACGTTCACTGTACCTCACAGCACGTACATACTGCACAATAATTTGTGAATGTTCTTTACAGAAATCAAAACGGGTCGTATTACAACAAAAAAGATGTTGCATATGAGCCCTGTTGCATGTCAGTAATAATAGTCCTTGGGGAAACACAGTGCTCTGTGTACTTTTCTCTTCAGCACATCTACAACCCAACCAGAACCCTTGCGCTCTGCGAACGAACGTCGACTGGTATGACTTTACAGAAGGGCACAAAATCTCTCTCCCATTTTTTCTCCTTCTCTGTTCCCTGCTTGTGGAATAATCTCCCTAATGCAGTCCGATCAGCCACATCCCTCACCTCTTTTAAGAAACATCCCTCACCTCTACAACGAACACTTGACATCCTAACCACCCTTAAAAAAAAAAAAAACACTAACTCTCTTCTCTCTTCTACAGGTAGTATTTAGCACTGTGAAACACTGTAAACTTACAATAGCACTTCGTTGTTGTAGCTGCAATAATATAGATTAATATACAGTCAACAAAATATTTGTACTCCTACACTCACCCACATCCACCACTTCCATGCTCACACACATACAACAGGTGGTTTAAACCCACATAATTAATGACACTTCCCTCCCATGTCACATGATACTCACTTTCACATTACATGGCTCCTACTTATTGTTGCCTTCTTGTGATGTTTCTTCACTGTCTCCTTATATTTGTAATATTTCCAGACTAAATGTTTTATTTTATATACTTTAGTTTATATACGTTGTGATAATTTGTATATGTGCCTGTATTAGTTTACAAAAAAGTTTTCTGCTATGCATGAAAAATTACTATTATTATTAATGAGATTGATAAATATTTTTGTATTATCAGCATTTTTTGCCGATAAGTTGTATGTAGTCTACTGGTACTACGCACATTATATGCTAACAACTCTTTACAATTATCTTTTAGAAATGTGGATCTACATCATTGAATCTGCATGCTTTACAAAGCACATGATGTTTACTTCTTCAGTTGCAGGGAAACTATTTCCAAATATGGCACAAACTTGTAACTGTGTGCTTAAAAATATGCATCTGACACTCATTATTGGTATTTTGATTAATGTGCTCTAGTTTGCAAATAAACTACCAATAAAACATTTAATCTTTAAATATCCTCACATTCTTTCCCCTGTCTCCCTCAAAACATTCCACTTTGATAGGCCCATTAGAGGTTGGATCTTTGTCTCTTTGTCTAGCTTTGTCTAGCTTTGTCTATTGCCTTTTTAGTTGTAGTTTACTGGTACTTTGCACAATATATGCTAATTCTTTACAATTATCTTTTAGAAATGTGGATATTCATTATTGAATCTGCATGCTTTACAAAGTACAAAATACTTAAAATACATTTTGCTAACCACACATAAAAACTGTTTTCTCAAGAACACAAGTGTGCACATACATGTTGCTTGTATATTATTGTAGTAGTTTGTGTAAATACAGTGCAGTGTGACTTTAACCATTAATATGTTTATCAGATACTATGTCAGGGCATGTCAAAACTTCTCCAAGGTTACAAAACACCCTTGGATCCCAGAGGGTTAATTAAGAAAGTCACTGTAAAGACTCATTTGGACATATACTTATTTGTTTTTTTTTATATATATATTTTATTTAATTATTGGATTGTTTGAATATAAATGTATAATACGTATTAATAAACAACATGTTTTTTTTTATTTCGAAAGAGAAGTACGAAAAGTCTATGTTTGTGATAAGATGATATAAGCACAAGCAAACTGGCTCAAAGGAGAACCCCTTTTTTAGTGGTGCTATAATTACATAATAATTACCAGTGTACTCAATCAATGCAGTGTAGTTTCTATTTCATTGTGATTTTATGTCTAGCCACAAAACTAAAATATATGTAACATTTAACATAAGACATTTGTTATGAGATTCTAGGAAACAAGACAGGACAGATAAGATCTGCACAGAGGAAATGAGATTATATCTCTGCATCAGTTATTTTTTATTGGTAATGAAGTTTGTGAAAAATCTTTTTCTTATAAATGTCAAAGAAAAAAATAAAACTACATAGTAAAGTTTGTAGACAAACTGACAAAGCCTGGTCTAAAAAAAAGTTTAGGTTTGACATTTTCTAAGATGTTTTAGTTAGTACATAGTTAACACCTGTTATGATGTTGAAACTAGAATGTTTAAACATTTTAACATGAAACTAACATTTCTTAGCATGATGTTATATTTTTTAACCTGGATGTCAACATGTTTTAATAAGAAGCTAGTATGTTTTAGCATGAAGCTACCATTGTGTAACATGATGCTACCATTTTAACATTGTTTTAATATGTTGCTAGCATGTTTTAGTATTAACCCGATTACTGTCACAGCAGAAACCGAGTATACATATTAAAATGCACATCTGAACTACACTACAACTTTTATATTTTTAGATATAATATATTTTTAAACATTTTTAAGTCTTCTAAAAAAATCATTTTAGCTAATCACTTTACCTAAAAGATGTGCACATACATGTTGCTTGTATATTATTATTATTATTATTATTGTTATTATTATTATTATTATTATTATTATTATTATTATTATTATTATTATTATTGTTAGTTAACTGGTTAAGATAACATGTTTAAATACAGTATCAGAATGTTTAACTATGATGCCAGCATGATTAAACATGATTTAATGTGATGCTAACATCATTTAGCATGATGCTAACATGGTTGAATATGGTATGTTTTAGTTAACATTTGTAATATGCTTTTATACTTAGCTCATCACTGTTAGTGTGTAGCTATTCACTGCTAACATGTGTAACACGAACGCTAACTTTTTTGCTAAGTAATAAGAGCAAACTCCCATGTCTTTACAATTATTTGGCACAAAGCTACGTAGGCCATGTTAATTGGTTGCTAGTAGATCTGGTTGCTAGGCAGTGACCAGTTTTGTGACAAGTGTACTTGCCAGTATAAATTATTTAAACCAAGGGTCTCCCAGTTCTGTCCTGCAGGGCCAGTGTCCTGCAAATTTTAGCCCCAACTTGCCTCAACATACCTGCCTGTAAGTCTGCCTAGTAAGACCTTGATTAGCTGGTTCAGGTCTTTGTGATTAGGGTTGAAGCTAAACCCTGCAGGACACCGGCCCTCCAGAACCAACTTTGGGGACCCCTGATTTTAAGCAACCCAAATGTCTCTATTATGTTCAGATTTAAAGATATCCTCTTTGGGCTTGGGTTGCTAGGGTGCTTGATAATGGTTGCATGCCTAGGAAGTAGTGAAAGTGATTGTCACTGTCAAACGAGCACACTTCTTTGAATAAAAGTCCATGGAACTTACATTCACATTTGCATTTAGGCATTTAGCAGATACTTTTGTCCAAAGCAAATTACAATTATTTAGGAGACAATCAAGCAATATATAACAAGAGGGCAACAATAATACATGAAGTGCTTCAGTATGTTGACAATGTTTAACAATGCTAGATATTACCTGTAGAGGAGAAAGGAGGGTTCCCAACAAGCCTGCCAACTGTGGGTTAGCCCATGCAGGGCCCGCAGCAGATTTGCCCTTATGGGCCCCATGTGGGCTGGCCCACAGAAAACCCATACTGGCTCTGAATGGGTTGGCCCATGCGGGCCCCCTGTTGTTTTGCCTTTTTTGGCTCCAATAAGGGTTTTGTGTGGGCCAACCCACTGTGGGCTTGTCCACAGAAAACCCACACTGGCCCTGTATGAGTTAGCCCACTTGTGGCCCCTGTGATTTTACCCTGTCCGTTTAGATTACATGGCTTTATTTAAGCTTTTAAGGACAGACACAGGCATTACGGTGGGCAGGTGCCCAAGTAAAAAAATTTACTTGCACTGCTTGTAGTTCATTTAAATTCCCATACACTCTTGAAGAGGTTTACACTCAACAGTTATGACACTCAAAAGGTATTTAGCTTTTGCTCTTACTACATTTTTAGAAAAATAGACAATTAAGGAAAACAATATAGGCTTGTTTACTAAAGTACTGATTAATTTATAAATTAATACAAATAATCAGGATAAAATACATTTTTGCTGATGTGATGTTTCTTAACTTAATTATAATATATTAATACAAATATAAAAAATTCTCATCAAGGCAAATGACTGGAGATAACTGATGTGATCTTTTTATTTTACTTTAAAAGCAGATTATTTTTACTGGACATGATGTTTACTGGATATGATGGTCCAAAATTAACAGTATGGTAAAAATCTGGGTGTCTCTTAATTTAAAAAATAAAATCTACCAACCTAATTTTAAAATCTGCATATCAGGAATAAAATCATAGGCTTTTAAATTTATTTGTAAACCCAAAATGTGTTACCGACGGTACAGAGCTTGGTATCATACTTTGCTTGGAAATTTTTTTTTGTTGTTGTTAAAGAACTCTATATATCACTATGCACTTGAGAGTCACATGCAGCTTATTAACGCCTCATGGAGCCTTCAATCAACTGGAATTCTCCTGTTTTTAGGTTAAATAGCTAATTTTAGCTGGCTAGTCGTCTGACAGGTGTGCTCGGAGCATGCAACCTCTTCCATCAGGATTACCAAGGCAAGTGCAGAGGAGAAAGACAGTGAGATAAATGTTTAGGAAGTACAATATCCTGATTTTTAAAGATTAAAGTGTCTTCATGACCTGCTTTCGGGGGCTCCTTTTGAGCCCCTTGGCACCGTGCCAGACAGACTGCTGGCCTTTAAGACGGTGTTCCTGCTGGCTATTACCTCACTGAGGAGAGTGGGAGACCTCCAAGCCCTGTCTGGGTCCCCTATGTGCTTAGATTTTGCTCCGGGATGGTCAAGGCCTTTCTATTTCCTAGGCACGGTTATGTGCCTAAGGTTCCAAGTAATGCGCCAAGGCCCATTATCCTTCAGGCTTTCTGTCCTCACCCTTTTAGGAGCCCGGACCAGGAGAAGCTTAACCTGGTGTGTCCAGTGCAAAGGCTTGACACTTATGTCTTCAGGATGGCTCAGTTTCTTAAATCTGAACAGCTGTTTGTGTGCTTTGGTTTGCCAAGTAGAGGTTTCCCGGCGACCAAGCATGTATTCTACATGTATTCTAAGAGTCAAAGTATGAGGGTGCCAAGTTACTGAAGATGTTAAATGCCAACATGTCAAGGATTTCAATTTAATGCAGGCAGCAACTGTTAGCCAGTGGAAAGTGATGAAAAGAGGTGTGACGTGTGCTCTTTGGGTTACTGGAAAACAAGCCTTGCTGCTGCATTCTGTATCAATTGAAGTGGTTTGGTTGCCCATGCAGGAAGGTCAGACATAAGAGCATTGCAATAGTCCAGCCTAGAAATTACAAGGGCTTGGACCAGAAATTGGGCAGCATGCTTGGTAAGACATGGCCTGATTTTTCTGTTAATCTGCAAATCTACATGATCATGATATCCTTGCGATATGTTTGACAGCTGGTCATTGAAGATTACACATGATTGTTTTGGATGGTGACAGGTGTAATGGTTGTGTTGCCAGTTTGAATTGTGAGATTGTGGTGCATTGTAGGTAGGGCCCAAGAGCTCAGTCTTAGCTAGGTTGACACCCTTAAGGTCCTATCCAAGAGGCAGGAATTTAGCTAAAGGAGTACGGTACCTGTGATCTCTAGCAATGGGAGGGAAGTTTGTAGGATCTGGAGGTTAACGGTGTTAAAGGCTGCAGACATATCCAGTAAAATGAGAACAAAAGATTAAGCGTTTGCCAGCTGCAGTGCCTCCGTGACTGACAACAGTGCTGTCTCGTGGAGTGGTTGCTTTTGAAGCCAGATTGCCTTTTGTCCAGTTGATTGTTCTGGGTGAGGAATAAACTTGTTGCTGGGTTGCTCTAAATGGCTGCTAAGGCGAGGCTTGAAAGCATTGTGAAGATCCTGGAAGATTTTGATTAGTTGCCTAAACAAAATGAGCCCACCCCTTGTCTTTATGACACTGTGATACAAAGTCATGTTTAATAATCCCTAAGCAATTTATCATAGTAGGATAACATATAGTATGCAAAGTCCCTGTTTCATGCACTTTCCATTCACCATAGTGTGTCTATGGGAGATTTTGGGCACCTCTTACACCACAGGGGTGCAACTTTTAACCCTGTTGTGAGATACGTTTTTACAGAGCCTTCCTCTTCAAATGTGGTAACCCACGTTTCTACAAAATCCTTGTTTGGAGCTATGACCCATAAAAAGTCTGTTGCAGTTTTCTATGGGAGTCTATGGGATCTTTCACCTTGCTTTTCGCACAACATACAAACATAATTTGTTAATCTGCAAACCTACATGACCGTGACATCCTTGCGATATCACGGTCTAAAGGTCTGTGGAAAGTCTGGTGGATGTAGCTTGAAAGCTCTTATGATGAATTAGTGTCAGATTTAAAGTTTAAAGTTTAAACAGCATAAACTTAACAAGCCAGCATAACAAATTTAAATTAGGGATGGTAAGATTTTGGCATAGCATTAGTTAGCATTTAGCATAAGTTAGCATTTCCATCACAATGCATCGTTTCATCGTTTCTTCATCGATGCATATTTGCAATTTATTTTTATTTTTTATAATTTATTTATATATATATATATATATATATATATTGTATATATATATATATATATATATATATATATATATATATATATATATATATATATATATATATATATATATATATATTATTAGTAGATGTGATATACTTTTATTATTTAGAAAGTGACCAATAATTTGTGACAATTATTTCATATGAAGATAATGTCTTCTAATGTCCTATCTAAGTAAGCGCGTCCTCTCATCACTGCTGCTGTGTAAATCTGACATATCACAACAGTGCTGATACTGAGGCATGTCCTGAGAGTCACACAGGAAAAAGATTAACAAGGCAGCACTTTAGCTAAAGGTGATACTGTCACTTTTTTGACAGAGTGCCAAATTCCCAGGCATGTTTCTTGTTCCTTAGTTTAGATTTAAATCAACTAACATTCAGTCAGTAACAAGTAAGTGTTATGAAATGAATCCTCTTTCATACACGAGCTTCTCGATCTTTATTCTATTTATTCACTATTGTGGTAGTTTTTAAATGTACTCCAGAAAAAAGCAGAGAACAGTTATGTTTCTTTTTAAACAAAGAGAGGAGAGGGCATCTCCAGAATGCACAGTATATATTTTAAAGCAGTATTTCAACAGTTTTTAAACAATTTTAACAATTACCAAGTATTATATTTTATTATTATTTTTAAATGGTTAAATAAAATTGGTTATGTAATTGCATAGCATCATATTTTTTGTTCATTGAATCGTATTGCATTGAATCTCACTGTGTTAAATCGAAATCGGATCACACTGCATCGTAATAGGGGTGAATCGTATAGCATTGCATCAGTAGCTGCTCAATATATGTCTTAAATGTATCTTACCGCATGGCCTCAGTTATGAAGATGCACATCCCTAGTTTATAGCAGAACCAGCATGTTGGCTTAGTCAAGCCAGCGTAAAAACTTTTACAGCACTCCGAATTTATTTATGTCCTGATTTGTCTTCATGTTATTATGTGAATACTATGATTGTGTAGACCTATTGTTAGTCATTTACATGTAAATTCTGTATTCTATTTTCTAAGACAAGACAGAAAACATCTTGAAGAACATCTTAACAAAAACATAGACACTTTGTTTAATATAATAAATTTTTATATGAATAATCATTTTCATTTAATGTAAAATTATATTTTAAATTATATTATACAGTAATATATTAAGGATTTTTAAAAATTCTTTTAGATGTAATTTAGGATCATTACTTAAAAAAATATCTTACCAATGGTAAAGATTAAGATGGCTGTGTACCCTGCATGATCAAACATTTTGAAGACTCTCATGTCTTTCGTAACATTTGGTTTTCTTTGTCAATGTGCTTATGTGCTGCTTTAGAGATTCTATTTCCTGTGCGCTCAGGAAAATGGTTTCTAGATAAGATGAGCACGTGCTGTTATGACTGCAGCTTTTTAATGCTCTTTCTATAAAGCCAAACTAGAAAAACTTACTAAAAGGCAGTTAGGTTTTGCATTTATTGCCACTACATGGTATTTGATATATCTGAAACCCTCATAGACCCTAATTCTAATTTTAAATGGTTGTAAAGCTTTAATCTTTTTGCCTTGTGTTAGTTAATACATCAGATATTTAAGATATTTTGATTGTTAAGTTTTTTTTTATGTTGTTTTTATTTATGTATTTTATTTTCACTTTGAGTGAAAGATTAGGCACCATAACAATCCACACTGTAAGCATATTAAATATTTTGCGAAAATTGTTAACTCAGATCCCTGACATGATAGGATTTCTGCTATTGCATGTAATGTTAAACCACAGAATCAAATGCACAGAGAATCTAACACAGTAGCTGTCATCATACAAGTCAAATTATTGTTATAATTTTCAAATAAATGTTATACCTTAATGAGAATGAGGGATAAAAGTTTTCCAATTGTGTCGAAACATGTTGTGTTAAAAAGATGGAAAAATGGCCTCAGAAATCACAGTGTAACAAGTAGCAGTTTATGGCCATCACTGTGTTTTGCAGACTTACTCCTCAGGGCGCCTTGCTAGGTGGCCAGTGCATTTTTGCTCCAAACAAGTGTAAACCGGTTGGCATAATACACATGGCAACTTAATGGAGGATTCAAGACCTTGCAAAGCAATGCCACATGTTGCAGACGCAGTTTGCAGCCACATTAGTGCTTGCAATTTTTGGTTAATTATGTTTCAACTACATACTGACATCAGTTTTTGATAATGACTATCATAGACATGTGTTCAGAGTGCTTTTGCAATTTGTTTTTTAAATGCCAAGTTCAATAACTAACATACCTGACTGCTGTTGCATGCACTGCTAGACCACAGAATCAATAATGCACCCAGAATCTAACACAGCAGCTGCAAAAAATGTCAACATACAGGTCAAATGATTGTTATCATGGTTAAATAGTGTTATATATTTTATGAACTTAAGGACAAAAGTTTCCAGTTGTTTCTAAACATGTTCTTGAGTGTAAAAAAGTTGAAAGAAAGGTATTTGAATTCAGAAATCACAGTTTTACAAAAAGCCTTTTTGGTGTGTTTTGCTAGAAAAACACTTACTCTTTAGGGTGCATTACTACTGCATGTGGCCAGTGTACTTCTGCTTCAGACAGGTGTAAACATGTTCAAAGGTGTAAACAGGTATAAGCATTTAAAGCTTGCAAAGCATGCCACATTAGTGGTTGCAATTTTTAGTTAATTTTGTTTCAACTGCATACTAACATCAGTGTTTAACAATGTTTAACATGGATACATGTGCTCAGGGTCACACTGTTTTTCCATTTTCCCAGCTGTTGAGAGACAGAATTGTCAAATTTTCTGAATTTGTTCTATTTAACAGGATATGGACTATGATCTGAAAATAATGTGAATGTAAACAGTTATTGTGCTTAATATTATCAGTCCATTTTTTTAAATAATTGACCTAGCAAAACTTGGGTACTGTACCTTAGACACATGCATACAGTAGCTAACATTTTGTCCACAAAACATTGTGTGTTGTACCTGTATCTTTATTTATATATATCTTTATTTATGTGACCATTTGGAAAAGTCCCTCCCTAAAATGTTTTTAGTTGTAAGACTCTCTGGCTGTGTCAGCAGTCAGAACACTGGGTGGAACTGGACTGCATTTCACTTTCACCATCTGATAATAGTCACCTCAAAAGCAGGAAGGTCATATGGAGAGAGCAGAAAGATCCCTGTCACCATTTCCAAAGGTCTCTCATATCCACTTTACCTCTAATTCCAACTGAACAGTCAGGGCTATAAAAGGACAACTGGAGCACCACAGTCTCTATCTCACAGGGGAGGTCAAGGCAGTGGCAGAGAGGAGCATGGCCTAAGTAAGGTGATGGATGTCCACACATGGAGTGGCAGTAAAGCAGACACACTAGCTATCACTTATTGCTTAGGAATGTACAATGCTTGACCATCAAGGCAGCAAATAAATACTTCCGCATGTCTGATTCACTGGCCCTAACGTGTACTCGTCATCCATTGAAAGCCCTGGCTGTCAATGGTGTGGGCTCAGCTGCTGCATCAGAATTATATTAGAATTATATTGTCGTGCTGGGGGGAATGGAAACTATAAGTAACTATAGTCAAGTCTGAAGACAAACTTTATGTTGGCTTGACAAAGCCTAGCCTGAAAACTTCAACCCTTTCACGCGTACGTTTTAAAAATCCTAACTGTCCCCCTGGGGTGAGTTTTTAATGGCTGTTTTGGTTTCCATGGCGACGCATCAAGTTTGTCACCTGAAGATGGCGCTTTCATACAGACTAAGGCCAGTCATTCAGTTTTTTTATATTAAAACATTCTTATTTGCAAAGATGGACAAAATCACAATAAAATATTATAACACTAGGTAGCTGACAGTCTATGCTTTATGTAGTCTGTGCTGTACTTTGTTTTATTAAAATATTTTTGTAATTTCAGCATGAAAATTCAGCAGGAAAAAACCTAAATCCGTATATTTTCATGAAGCACGTATGTGTAATCAATCCAATGGTGGGAGGTGACCTACATGATGACGTCCAGACCAGGAAGCATAAATAGACATCCGTGAACACTCATTTCAGATTAAAGGCTAACACATTTGAACATGATGTTAGCACATTTTTGCATTATTCTAACACGTCTTAACATTTTGCTAGCATTTTTAACATGATGCTAACATGTTTTATCATTATGTTAACCCATTTTAGCATTATGCTAACAAGTTTTGGAAGTCATGTTTGCTACTGAGTAAAATGAGCCAACACCCATGTCTCTAAAACACTGTGATATAAAGAAATCCCACATTGTCCTTTTATAATGGCAGTCTATGGGATCGGTTGCTAGGGTGCTAAAACACCTATATTTGTGCATTAAAATCTCGTAGAGACATAAGAGTGGGCTATCATGCTACCTTCATAACTAGATTATGAAGTTTTAGCGTGAAGCTAACATGATTTAGCATGAAGCTAACACATTTTAGCATGAAGCTAACATGATTTAGCATGAAGCTACCATGTTTTAACATTAAGCTAGCATGTTTTAGCATTATGCTAACATGACTTAATATGTTTTAACATGAAGCTATCATGTTTTAACATGAAACTAACATGATTTAGCATTAAGCTAGCATGGAGGTAGAATGATTTACCATGTTTTATCATTAAGCTAGCATATTTTTAATAGTGAAATGTCCACTTGCCAAATTTCCATTCAGTCCGAGGTCCAGAAAAGTACCGGTCAAATTCCCAAAGGCAATCCCTAGAACTTTCGCACTATACACAAAAAAATGACGTGACAGACCTTTTAGTGTGAAAGGTGACACCTTCTTTGTGCCACCAGTTGTTTAAACTTGGGCATAAAAGGTGTAAGGGGCAGACTAAGGCACTGATGTAAGTGTTCATTGGTGAATGTGCTGCAGTATGCGTTTTTCACCATGTTCATGGTTGAAAAGGCCGATTCACATCAGTACATTGAGGGAAACATGGTGTGAATTTAAAGGGCCATCTTCTGCAGGAGAGGAACACCTGCTGCAGGAACCATCTTCGTCCAGAAGGTGACAGGATCACAGGATCAGATTCCTGCAGTGCTAGGTTTTTTTGGAGCTCAATTAGCTCTTTTTGCAGAGTAGCAGCATGACTTTCATGGCTTCAGTTGAGAATTCTGCAATACTTTTGACAAGAAATTTACTTTTGATGCACAAGACCAGAGGGAAATCTTCAAAGCGAGTTTGAAAATTGTTAATCAGCTTTTCCAGGAATTCAGCATAATTGTGACGGTGATGTTTTCCTGCAGTTTAAACCAAAAGTCTTGGGAAGTGAAGCAGGTTCAAGCTTCCTCTGGAAAGTATGGACAGCTGACATGAGGTCATACACTGATATATTAAGGTCATTAAGATGGGAAGTAATGTCAGTTAGAAAAGCAATAACTTCCATTTCTTCTTCATTCTTCATGAAATCCACAAACGGTGTCTCGATGTCTCCAGCTCTTTCCGCAGTGCCCAAAACCGCTCTAGTACCTTGCCTTTACTAAGCCACCAGACATTGTTGTGAAGGAGCAAATCATCAAATGTTGCATTCACCTCTATTAGAAATTAGCGCAACAAACGATGTTGCAGAGCAGAGGATGCTCTCAGATAGTTGACAAATTTCATGACAGTTGTCATTACTTTTGAGTACCTTTCTTCAAGGCTGGCACACAAAACCATCTGGTGAATTATGCAGTGGTATACCATGATGTCAGGGTGGTGAGCTCTCAAGCATGACACTAATCCCCTCTCTCTAGCGCGCCATCAGTAGCAATGGAAACAACATGCTTCAGGTCTATCTCTCTGTCTCTAAGCATCTGTGTCACTGTGCTTAGAGACAGAGAGATAGATGTGTGTCCATGGAGGTTTGTGAGACCCAAAACATCTTCATAAAATTCTCCCTTTTCTTCATCAAAAAATCTGACAAAGACCATGAGTTGTTCATTGTCTATGTTGTCTGTGGATTCATCCACAGCCAATGAAATAAATTTGGCTTTTTTATAGCAGAGCTAAGTTGTTCAAGCAAATCATCAGTAAAGGTATTTCAGTTTGTCTTGCAGCAGTAGAATCAGAACAAGCTCATTTTTTTTTCATTATTTTGCTCATTTTCTGGATTATTACATTCAATTCAATTCAATTTTATTTGTATAGCGCTTTCTCACAAAGGTCATTGTACCAAAGCAGCTTTACATACATTAAAAGATAACAGTCAGTGGTCAGGGGTTCAAACTCTTTAAGAGAGAAAAAACCCTGACATGACGTGTTATAGTTGCAGTCCGTAGCATGTGCAATCCGTAATAAAGGATACACATTGCCATTGATCGCATCTATAACTCATTATGCAGTTACAAGACACAAACATTTACTTATTTAAGAGAGTGAATAAGAATGAATTATAAATAAGGTGGTCGTCTTGGGCAGTCGTCCATTTAGAATCGCCAGGATGGGCATCAGGTGGGGCAGGACTGTTATGAGCGGTGTTGTGCTGGCTGGAACTCATTCCTCACGATCCCTCGGAAAAGGTAGAGGGAGAAAGAGAGAGAGAAAATGAGAGAGGAGGAGAAAGAGAGAAGGGGACTGTTAAGGACAGAAGGGACGGAGTCAGCGGAGATCGGCAACAGATAACAGATTTATTTAACAAACTTAAAGGAATAGACAAAACACAACGGAAACTGAATACTGATCTTAGAATCTGTAAAACAGGAACTCAGGAACTTCAGGAACTCAGGAACTTAGGAATACGGGAACTCAGGAACTTGGGAGCACAGGAGATGCAGGAGAGGTAAGTAGATCCGATGTACCATAAACGAGACTGGACAGTGAGGGGTGTTCGTGCATGTCCTTTTATCCTGGTGTGATGATGAGGAACAGGTGATGGTGATTAGTAATCTGGCGAGGGTGAGCGTAGTGATTGGTGAGCCGGAGAGCCTGGCGTGTTCGTAACAGTACCCCTCTCCCCACGGCCCGCTCCAGAGGGCCGTGGACCCCGACGTCGTGGTGGGCGTCCTCTTCCTCTTGGGGCCGGTCTGTGTGGATGTTCGGCATGGAAAGTCTGCAAGAGAGTGGGATCTAGTATGTCATTACGATTTACCCACGATCGCTCCTCGGGTCCATATCCTTCCCAATCCACTAGGTATTCTAGACGTCCACCACGGCGCCGGGAGTCCAGAATATCCTTGACTGCATAGATGGTCCCTTCTTCCACCACCAGCGGTAGAGGGGGTTCTGCGCCAGGCTCTGTGGGAGAGAAAACAGAGGGGTGATAAGGCTTGAGGAGTGAGACATGAAATGTGGGGTGAAAACGATATTCAGGGGGTAAGTGCAGACGGTAAGTGACCGGGTTTATCTGCTTGTCGATGGTGAAGGGGCCAATGAAGTGGGGACTCAGCTTACGGCTGGGCAGACGCAGACGGATATCCCTAGTGGACAACCAAACCTCCTGCCCTGGTTGGTATGGGGGTGCATTGGAGCGGCGTCGGTCAGCTGTCAGTCTGCGTCTGCTTAGGGCACGTTGGAGATGGTGATGGGCTGAGTCCCAGACTCTCTCGCTCTGCCGGAACCAGTAATCAACGGCTGGGACATCAGATGGTTCTCCTGACCAGGGGAACATGGGCGGTTGATATCCAAAGACGCACTGGAAAGGAGTTAGGCCTGTAAAGGGCTGGCGGAGGGAGTTTTGTGCATATTCAGCCCAGCCGAGATACTGGCTCCAGGCATCCTGTTGGTCGTGGCAGAATGTGCGGAGGTACCGGCTGATTTCTTGCACCTTCCTCTCCGTCTGTCCATTGGACTGCGGGTGGTATCCGGAAGACAAACTAATGGTCACACCTAGGAGTGAAAAGAATGCGTTCCATACCCGAGAGATGAATTGTGGGCCTCTGTCTGAAACTATATCCTCAGGTATACCAAAGTAGCGGAACACATGATTGAACAGGAGCTCGGCCGTGTCCATGGCTGTGGGAAGCCCCTTAAGAGGGAGTAAACGACAGGACTTGGAAAATCGATCTACTATAACTAAAATACAGGTATACTCTCTGGAGGGGGGTAAGTCAGTAATAAAATCCACTCCCAGGTGTGACCAAGGGCGACTGGGAGTGGGCAGAGGGAGAAGCTTGCCTGCTGGTAGATGGCGTGGGACCTTAGCCATAGCGCACTCCCGGCATCCTTGAACGTACCTCCGCACAGTGTCCTTCATGTTGGGCCACCAGAAACGATCTTTCAGGAGCGAGAGAGTCTCATTGACCCCAGGGTGACCAGTGCCGAGGGAGGTGTGAGCGGCATGTATCATGGGAGTACGGTGGGTACGTGGTAGATATTGGAGTCCCGGAGGACAGCCCGGCGGAGCAGGAGGTGAGGCATCGGCGGAGGGAAGGGTAGTGTCGGACCAGGAGATTGGACTCAGGATTAGGGGTTTGGTTAGGATGGGTTCTGGCTCTTCTGTACTGTCAGAGGGAGCGTGGATACGAGAGAGAGCATCTGCTCTTGAGTTTTTAGAACCAGGTCTGTAGCTGATGGAGAAATCAAAACGGGTGAAGAAGAGAGCCCACCGGGCCTGATGGGGGTTGAGGCTTGGCAGAGCGGAGATATTCCAGGTTCTTGTGATCAGTCAACACTTGAAACGGATGTACGGCTCCCTCCAGCCAATGCCTCCATTCCTCCAGGGCGAGCTTGATGGCCAGTAGCTCCCGGTTACCGATGTCATAATTGGCTTCCTCCGGGCTGAGCTTGCGGGAAAAGAAGGAACATGGGCGGAGGCATGGAGGTTTCCCCTGCTGCTGGGAAAGGACGGCTCCCACTCCAGTCGAGGAGGCGTCCACTTCAACCACGAAAGGCAGCTTAGGATCAGGATGTGTGAGGAGGGGAGCGGCGGTAAATGCCGCCTTTAAGCGGTGGAAGGCTTCTTCTGCAGTGGAAGTCCAGGTAAGAGTTTTGGGAGC
Organism: Beaufortia kweichowensis; assembly: GCA_019155185.1. NCBI lineage: Eukaryota > Metazoa > Chordata > Actinopteri > Cypriniformes > Gastromyzontidae > Beaufortia > Beaufortia kweichowensis. The sequence goes on from CM032808.1 coordinate 4,277,627, forward strand.
TCCCTTCAACAGATTGGTAAGTGGGGTGACTATCTGACTAAAACCTTTAATGAATCTTCTATAAAAGTTTGCGAAGCCCAGGAAGCGTTGGAGTTCCTTAATGGTAGTCGGAGTGGGCCAATCCCAGATGGCAGATACCTTCCCCTCGTCCATACGGATGCCACGATGGTCGATGTTGTATCCAAGGAACGAGACTGAGGGAAGGTGGAAGGAGCACTTTTCTGCCTTGAGGTAGAGTTGGTGTTCCCTCAGGCGTTCTAGCAACATGTAGCCGATGTTCTTCGGGATTCTTGGAGTAGATTAAAATATCGTCAATGTAGACTAAAACTGTTCGCTGGAGAAAGTCTCGGAGAACTTCGTGGATGAAATCTTGAAATACGGAGGGGGCATTGACCAATCCATATGGCATAACAAGGTACTCGTAGTGTCCAGTTGGTGTTACAAAGGCGGTCTTCCATTCATCCCCCTCACGTATGCAGATGAGATTGTAGGCGCTGCGGAGGTCCAACTTGGTGAAGATCGTGGCACCCCGGAGTTGTTCCAATGCTGCCGGGACGAGGGGAAGCGGGTAGCGAAATTTAACAGTAATCTTATTGAGGGCTCGATAGTCTATACAGGGTCTTAATCCCCCGTCTTTCTTGGCTACGAAGAAGAAACTGGATGCAGCAGGGGAAGTCGATGGGCGGATATATCCTTGCTCGAGGAACTCAGGAACACGGGAACTCAGGAACTTGGGAGCACAGGAGACGCAGGAGAGGTAAGTAGATCCGATGTACCATAAACGAGACTGGACAGTGAGGGGTGTTCGTGCATGTCCTTTTATCCTGGTGTGATGATGAGGAACAGGTGATGGTGATTAGTAATCTGGCGAGGGTGAGCACAGTGATTGGTGAGCCAGAGAGCCTGGCGTGTTCGTAACAGGGACAAAACAGACTAACATTAGCATAGTGGCTGTTCATATGTAATGAATGCAAAAGATATCTTATGCAATATGTAATATTTATGCATGCCCGCTTCCGGATAAGCTAACTATTAGAGTTAGCTTATCCGGTTAGGATAAGAGTTAGGATCTGTAATTAGGTGAATGCATGGCTAAAGAGATAAGTCTTTAGTTTAGTTTTAAACTGCTCGAGTGTGTCTGAGTCCCGAATATTGCTGGGAAGGTCGTTCCATACACCTGTGACCAGTGCTTGGGCGCTCCTTTTAAAAGAGAACTTCAGTTGAGCCAAGAAAGAAGACTTTGGAGGGCATTGGAATTCATTTGGGCATTTGGCTTCGGATTTTGTTTGGTTTTGGATTTTTGTTTTATATTGTTTTGCTTTGTTTTGTTTTGTTTGATTGGTTCTGCATTTATGCCTTATGATTTTCTTTAATTGTTTTCATTTTATTATTTAATGTTACCTTTATTTAATAGTAAAATAAACATTTTCTTGAGTCTAAAGTTTGGTTTGCGTGTGTCCCTTGTTTTTGTTGCTTCCCTTGAGCCAGGGGTCGTAACAAATTGGGGGCTCGTCCGCTCGTCCTTGCTTTAACTTAATGAGTTAAAGGGCGCTTCGAATTTGATAATTAGATATTTTGGACACACGAAAATAAATTTGTACCGAAGTCAATTTGTTCACCGTGTGAAGTCACCAGTTGGTAAGTACATATGTGCAATACTGTTTTTTTTTTAACGTGAGTTTTCTCTGATAGGCAAAGCGGCATGTTTCTTTTGAGATGTGTCGGGTTTGTTATTTTTGTGTAGTGTTGCGCTGAAAGTGGGTAGTAGTTATTATCTCGGGAGCACATCCGTGGTGTTGAAAGAGTCGCTGGTTTGACCAGTTGCGGTTTTCACCCAGCGGGTTACAGTGCATAAATACCCCCCACCTGGTCATACTCCCACTACAACCTCACCTTGAATCAAATCGGACTGAAGTCTTACTTTATGAAGAGGCACAGACAAAGTATTCAAACCTATTCCTCGAATTAAAACATTTTCACCAGTGTGAGACTGCGAGGAAAAAGGTAAAACTGATTCTAAATTGAATGAGTCCATGGCGCCAGTATCTCGCAAGATTTTAACAGGGACTTCCTTTTTCTCTCCAACCAGAGATACACGACCTTCTGTAATAAAAGGCGAGTAAGAAAATAAATCAATATCAATTTTTTGTTTTTCAACAATTTCACTCCCAACAGACAGGCTTAACATATGAATTCTGTTCAGAACGTTTAGATTTATTTTTAAGAACAGAACAATCTGCTTTCCAATGTCCTTTCTCATGACAATAATTGCAAATCTTGCTCGAATCGAATTTTCCCGTGGAAACATGATTAAACTTAGATAAATGTTTGGACAGAGACACAGACTGAACGTTACGAGCATGCCAATCAACAAATGCAGTTTTGTGCGTCAGTACAAAATCGTCAGCCAACACAGCTGCTTCCTCTGGTGTTTTAACATTATGCTCACTGATATACGTAGCTATATGACTCGGGACTGAATTTTTAAATTGTTCCAACACTATCAAGTGAATCAAATCCTCCAATGTGTTAATGTCTACTGCTGTACACCAACGATTAAAGTGCTTTCTCAGATCGCGCACAAATTCTAAGTGCGTTTGCAACCCTTCTTTTTTCTGCAATCGAAAACGCTGTCTGTATGTTTCGGGTACACACTCATATATTTTTAAAACTGCAGATTTAACTTTTTGATAAGCTTTACAATCATCGATTGACAATGAAGAAAAAGCTACTTGTGCTTTCCCAGTTAACACACACTGTAATAGTGAGACGCGATTATCATCTGACCAGTCCCTTAATTCTGCCATGCGTTCAAATAGAGTAAAGAAAATATCAGGATCGTCTTCATTGAATTTCGGAACAAGTTTTAGATTTGAAACAAGTGAAAAAGGCATACTTTGCTCCTGACCAGAACTAGATAGCTTACCTTCTTTCCAAAGGTTGAGCTTGTGGAACTCCAAATCCAATTTTGCTTTTTCTAAGTCTATCTTACTTTGTTCAGCACACTGTTTTAATTTCTCATGCTCCATCTGCAAAAGCAGCAGCTCTTTTTGCTGTTCAAAAGACAGAGATTGTAAATTAGATGCACCTGGTACAATTTCTTCCATCTTGGCTTCTAACAAACCTTTTTCAATCAACTCAGTTTTCAAAATTACCTTAACATTTTCTTTGAGCCTTTTATCTTTAATCACAATTTCATAATATTCAGCGATGCTTAATAATTGCTCTTTAGTACACCTATCCAAAACTTCATGAGAAGGGGAACTAAAAAAGTCATCCAAATCAGCCATGAGAAAATCACCAGAAAACAATTCAGTCCATACAGTGCAATCAAATAACGAGAGCTTTCTCTCTACCTACTTATCCAATACACTACCTAAATCAACCCTAGTCTTCATGCGCTTACAGGTGGGGGGTATTTATGCACTGTAGCCCGCTGGGTGAAAACCGCAACTGGTCAAACAGCGACTCTTTCAACACCACGGATGTGCTCCCGAGATAATAACTACTACCCACTTTCAGCGCAACACTACACAAAAATAACAAACCCGACACATCTCAAAAGAAACATGCCGCTTTGCCTATCAGAGAAAACTCACGTTAAAAAAAACCAGTATTGCACATATGTACTTACCAACTGGTGACTTCACACGGTGAACAAATTGACTTCGGTACAAATTTATTTTCGCGTGTCCAAAATATCTAATTATAAAATTCGAAGCGCCCTTTAACTCATTAAGTTAAAGCAAGGACGAGTGGACGAGCCCCCAATTTGTTACGACCCCTGGCTCAAGGGAAGCAACAAAAACAAGGGACACACGCAAACCAAACTTTAGACTCAAGAAAATGTTTATTTTACTATAATACTAAATAAAGGTAACATTAAATAATAAAATGAAAACAATTAAAGAAAATCATAAGGCATAAATGCAGAACCAATCAAACAAAACAAAACAAAGCAAAACAATATAAAACAAAAATCCAAAACCAAACAAAATCCGAAGCCAAAATTCCAATGCCCTCCAAAGTCTTCTTTCTTGGCTCAACTGAAGTTCTCTTTTAAAAGGAGCCCAAGCACTGGTCACAGGTGTATCCAATAGAAGTAATTTGTGGAAACAGGTAACAAGCAGCAATACCGACGACCAACAGCAGAGGTCGTCACACCAATAGTCTTAAAAGTAAATTCTGACTATCCGGGGCCCAGGTCTCCTGACCTGGCTTAACCATCAGTCTGCAAGCTGCCTTGACATGTCACATAGGCCACATAAATCACAGCATATAGAGTTTTTACAACCCACATATCAACATATAGAGACTGTGTCTGTTTCCCGAACAAACAAACATATAGCATACTCTAAACCAAAACACACAAATCTAATTAATATTAAACTAGAAAACAATCCACAAACAGATGCTACAAAAAAGTTAAAATTCGGCCTGCTTAACATCAGGTCGCTTTCCAATAAAGAATATATTGTCAATGAAATTATTACAGACCACAACCTACATGCGCTGTGCCTGACAGAAACATGGCTTAAAACAGATAACTTTATTAGTCTGAATGAATCTACTCCACAGGACTACTACTATAAGCATGAGCCTCGTCTGAGGGGTAGAGGCGGCAGTATTGCTACAATCTATAGCAACCTATTTTGCGTCAATCTTAAATCTAGAAAATTTAACTCATTTGAAATAATGCTGTTAAATATGTCACTTCAAAACGGTCACAACAAACATTTGCCCTTCATCATGGCTACCATTTACAGACCACCGGGTCATCATGCAGACTTCCTTAAAGAATTTGCAGATTTTCTGTCAGAAATAGTAGTCAACGTAGATAGAGCCTTAATCGTTGGTGACTTTAATATACACGTTGATAACCCAAAAGATGTGCTATGTATAGCTTTTATGGATATCCTAGACTCGCTTGGTGTTAGCCAAAAGGTGTCAGGTCCCACACATAAATTTAAGCACACCTTAGACCTAATCCTATCATTTGGACTAAATATCACTAACATTGAAATTTTACCTCAAAATTATGCTATCTCAGATCACTGCCTCATATCATACACTGTAGCTTTAGATAAGCCCCTTCGCCCTACACACCGGTTTAGATCAAGCAGAACAATCTCTACTACTAAAGATAGTTTTATTAACAATCTTCCAAATCTGTCCCAAACCCTTAATGTAATAAATAACAATAAAGATCTTGATGCCATAACAGAAACATTAAACAAAGCCTTCTCAGGTACCTTAGAAACTGTCGCACCAATTAGATTAAAGAGAATTAAAGTAAGAACGCCAGCTCCATGGTATAATAACCACACCTTAGCCCTAAAAAATGCAGCTAGAAAAATGGAACGTAGATAGAGGATTACGAACCTAGAAGTATGACGTGATGCATGGAAAGATAGCGCTAACAAGTACAAACTGTCACGGATATCAGTACTTCGTCCTCAGCATTGGGTTCTTCTGTTCCTGTCACTCGTTCTTTGTCACCGGACGTCTAAAACTACATGTCCCAGAATCCATTGCACCGCACCCACCATCAGTCTGTGATTGTTTGCACCTGTGTTTGTTAATTTGTTTGGTTATTTAAACTCTGTCTTTTTGTTCAGTTCTTGTCTGGGATTAATGTTGTGTGTATGTTGAACGTTAGCCTTTACCCCTGTATTCTCTGCATTGGAAAGTTTACCTGTCGGAATATCTCAGATGTTATTTGCCTGTACCTGGAAAGTTTTACCTGTTGGAATATATCAGATGTTATCTGCCTGAATCTGGAAAGTTTTACCTGTTGGATTATCTCTGATGTTTGTCTTCGCTCTGTGAGTCACCTGTCAGGATTTGTTACCTGCATCGCTGATGGTCAGCTGCTGGAACCCCTTTGGATTTGTATTCTCTTTGTTCTTATACCTGAGTTTGCCTGTTGGATGTACTAGTATCTTGATGCTGGGATTTGATTCTGTTTTGACTTTGTTTGCATGTGCTGTCCATTTGACAGCGCTTTGAGTTCATTCAGTAAACCTGCTTGTGTGAAATTCAACTATCTGACTCTGACTCTTGTATAATCCATAACAGAATCCCAGACCGTTAACAGTTTTTTTATCCCAGCACAAGTTTACTTACCGTCATGTTCCCACACCCGTCTCCGGAAGGCGTCCCAGCAACTCCGTAAGAAGCCGTCACAGAATTTCTGCACACCTTGTCACAGCACCTAAGCGCTCACCAAGTCAGCCCGCTTCAGTCTCAGCCTCAGCCGGTAAGCACTGCATCCTCCGGAAGTCCCATGGCCATGCCTAACCGTTTCTCTGGGGCAGCGGAGGATTGCGGTGGTTTTATATTGCAATGTCAGTTAATGTTCCAAATGCAACCAAACCTCTACCCTACAGATTCAACCAAGATTGGATTCATGATTAATCTGATGACAGGAGCGGCTTTGCGATGGGCGTTTGGAATGCCGGAGAGCACGAGTCACTTACCTGTAAAGGTTTCATGTCACGGTTAAAGGAGGTATTTGATCATTCAGCCTCTTCTCTCTCTGTAGCTGATCAATTATTCCGTATTCAGCAGGGAAGATCATCGGTAGCGGAGTACGCTGTGCGGTTTCGGACTCTGGCAGCGGGAAGCGGCTGGAATCAACCCGCTCTGCTAGCCGCATATCGACAAGGGCTTTCTCTGAAAGTTAAACGGCAGATGGTCATCTACGAAGACACGTTTGACCTGGAAAATTTCATTCAATGATCTATTAGGATCTCTCAACGTATCGCTGCATGTCAGCGCCCCGCTTCGGATGCCTTTACCACCACATCCCCTCGCCCCGCATCTCCACTGCGCCCAGCTCAGTCATCTGCGCCTCCGTTAAACCCTCCAGCACCCGAACCTATGCAAGTTGATCAATTCCACATTTCTCGTGAGGAGAGACAACGTCGGATCATCAATCACCTCTGTCTGTATTGTGGAACGGCTGGTCATCGTCTGCCCCAGTGCCCTGTGCGTCCTCCCCGACCAACGGTGAGTGTGATTCAGCCTCCTATTTCAAATGCTTCTCTGTCTTTGACTCCACTAGTTGTCTCTTCTCCTCATCTCTCCGTCCCAGTAAAAGCTCTGATCGACTCTGGTGCTGCAGGAAGTTTCATGTCCCAGCGATTGCTCAAGCAACTGCATCTGTCATGTCATCGGATAAAAGATCCCCTCACCATCCACAACATCCTGGGAAAGCCGTTAGGTCGGGGATACGTGTCCGCCTTCTCTCCTCTGATCACGTTGCACTGGGGCAAGAACCGGAAGGAGGAGTTATCATTATGGGTGCTGGAGGGTATCACCGTCGACCTCGTCCTGGGACGCCCCTGGCTCAAGTTACACCGGCCCGAAGTCTGTTGGGAATCTGGACAGATTCTTCGCTGGGGAGATGTTCCGCAGAGCCCGCAGAGTCGTAATACAAAGAAGCCGGTCAGTTCATACATCCAGTCTGCAGAACTCTCTCGTCCAGTCGTTTCGGTGCCCGGTCCAGGAGGATCGATGAAGCACCAGATCCCACCAGAATATGGGGCGTTCCAGGACGTCTTCAGTAAGCAACTTGCCTCACAACTTCCCCCTCATCGGCCATGGGACTGCGCAATAGAGCTGCTGCCTGGGTCCTCTTTGCCCAAGGGACATATCTATTCATTCTCGATCCCGGAACAACAGGCCATGGGTGAGTACATCAAAGAAGCACTCAAACAAGGCTTCATTTGACCCTCAACTTCCCCTGCTGCCTCTAGTTTTTTCTTTGTTGGTAAGAAGGACGGTGGGCTGCGGCCCTGTATTGATTATTGTGCTCTGAACCAAGTAACTGTTAAATTCAAATATCCCTTGCCATTGATCCCCGCAGCCATCGAACAACTCCGAGGAGCAACCCTCTTTACGAAGCTGGACCTCCGGAGCGCCTATAATCTCGTCCGCATTAGAGAGGGGGACGAGTGGAAAACGGCGTTCATTACTCCGGCGGGGCACTTCGAATACCGGGTTATGCCCTTCGGGTTGGTCAATGCCCCAGCAGTCTTCCAGAACCTGATAAATGAAATATTCAGAGACATGTTAGATCGGTTTGTTATTATCTATATTGATGACATTTTAATCTATTCCAGGAGCCCCGCCAAGCACCAGCATCACGTCCAGCTCGTCCTCCAACGCCTGCGTGAACACCAACTGTATCAAGTTAGAGAAGTGTGAGTTCCACCTATCCGAGGTCCAGTTTCTGGGGTACATCATCAACTCCTCAGGGGTGAGGATGGAGAAGGACAAGGTGGACGCCGTCAGATCATGGCCTCAGCCCACCACCATCAAAGGTCTGCAGCGGTTTCTAGGATTTGCTAACTTCTATCGCCGCTTCATCAGTCAGTACAGTTCAAAATGTGCACCCCTCACTGCTCTTCTCCGGAATCATCCCAACTGTCTCAAGTGGACTCCCAAAGCCGCTGCAGCCTTCGATCACCTCAAGAATGCCTTCAGCACGGCACCTGTCCTCCAACACCCGTCCCCTGATCTCCCATTCATCGTGGAAGTCGACGCCTCCACCTCCGGGGTCGGTGCTGTGCTGTCTCAGCAGCAGGGGAATCCACCACGTCTCCACCCATGTGCCTACTTCTCGAAAAAGCTGTCCCCAGCGGAGCAAAATTATGACATCGGCAACCGGGAGCTTCTAGCCATCAAGCTTGCACTCAAGGAATGGAGGCACTGGCTGGAGGGAGCGAAACATCCGTTTGTCGTGCATACAGATCATAAGAATCTCCTCTACTTAAAGGAAGCTAAGAGACTGAATCCTCGTCAAGCCCGTTGGGCTCTGTTTTTTACACGTTTCCATTTCACAGTGACCTATCGCCCAGGAACCAGGAATTGCAAAGCTGATGCTCTATCAAGGTTGCACACCCCTGGCTCAGATCAGTCTCCGCCAGAGCCAATCCTCCCTCCAGCCGTGGTAATCTCGCCAATTCAATGGCAGCTCGAGCGCATCCGTAGATGTCTTAGGGAACATCCTGCTCCGCCGGGAGGTCCTGAAGGGAGACACTTCGTGCCAGAAGATCTACGACTCTCCCTGATGGACTCAGTCCATTCGATTCCGGGATCGGGACACCCAGGTCGGCAGCAAACCCTCTCGCTGATCTCCCCCGGTACTTGTGGCCCGGTATGAAGCAGGATATCTCCCGATTTGTGAACAGCTGCTCAGTCTGCGCCACATCAAAAGTTCCCCGTCGACTACCCCAGGGTAAATTGCTACCTTTGCCAGTTCCACAATGCCCCTGGTCTCACATAGCAGTAGACTTCATGTCCGATCTCCCTGCCTCAGATGGTCACACATGTATCCTGGTGGTAGTCGACTGTTTCTCCAAAGCCTGTAAACTAGTTCCCCTGTCAGCCTTACCCACAGCCCTTGTCACTGCCGAACCTCTATTCCAACACGTCTTCCGTCACTATGGTATTCCGGAGGACATCGTCTCAGACCGTGGCCCCCAGTTCATCTCGCATGTCTGGAAAGAGTTCTTCAAGCTCCTGGGGGTCACGGTAAGCCTCACCTCCGGATACCACCCCCAAGCCAACGGCCAGACTGAGAGAAAGATCCAGAAAATAGGGAGATACCTGCGATCTTACTGCAGTAACCATCAGAACTGGCCAGCTGGTGTGGCTATCCACCAGGGACATTCGTCTGCCATCAAAAAAGCTCAGTCCTAAGTTCATCGGTCCTTTTCCCATTCAAAGACAAATCAATGCAGTGACTTACCGGCTGCAACTTTTTCTCATCATACCGCCTGGCACCTTCCTGTCATGTCTCTTTATTAAAACCCTTTGTTAACCCTGTCTTGTCTTCCCCCACAGAATCCGATGCTGAGGGCTCACCACCATCCACCCCTCTGGTCCGAAAGATTATGCAGTCTCGTCGGCTGGCCAGGCATCTCCAGTACCTCGTGGACTGGGAGGGATACGGTCCTGAGGAGAGATGCTGGACTCCTCGGTCGGATATCCTTGACCCATCTCTCCTGGAGGAATTTCACCGTCTCCATCCCGATCAGCCTGCACCCAGGCCACGAGGAAGCCCGCGTCAACGCCCGGTTCGGTCCGCAGGAGCGGACCGTGGAGGGGGTACTGTCACGGATATCAGTACTTCGTCCTCAGCATTGGGTTCTTCTGTTCCTGTCACTCGTTCTTTGTCACCGGACTTCTAAAACTACATGTCCCAGAATCCATTGTACCGCACCCGCCATCAGTCTGTGATTGTTTGCACCTGTGTTTGTTAATTTGTTTGGTTATTTAAACTCTGTCTTTTTGTTCAGTTCTTGTCTGGGATTAATGTTGTGTGTATGTTGAACGTTAGCCTTTACCCCAGTATTCTCTGCATTGAAAAGTTTACCTGTCGGAATATCTCGGATGTTATTTGTCTGTACCTGGAAAGTTTTACCTGTTGGAATATCTCAGATGTTATCTGCCTGAATCTGGAAAGTTTTACATGTTGGATTATCTCTGATGTTTGTCTTCGCTCTGTGAGTCACCTGTCAGGTTTTGTTACCTGCATCGCTGATGGTCAGCTGCTGGAACCCGTTTGGATTTGTATTCTCTTTGTTCTTATACCTGAGTTTGCCTGTTGGATGTACTAGTATCTTGATGCTGGGATTTGATTCCCAGAGAAGAAGTAGTGCAGGAAAGTATGAGTTTTAGCCCTAATGACTTGGTCTTTGGCCATAAAGTTCGTGGACTTTTATCTGTATTTCAAGGGTTCGGTAAAGCTTCAGAGCCTCCTAAAAACTTGGCGTCATATGTTTTGGGGTTCAAAAACAGACTGATTCAGGCTAGAGAACTAGCAAAAGTAACTCTCGAAAAACATCAGAAAGACATAAAGCGATTGTATGATCGTAAAACTTGATCGCCTGGTTCAAAAACTCGATGGCCCATTTGTAGTGAACAGCACTCCAGAAGGCATTTCAGGTCCCAACTTTACAAGCAGGCTCCCTCTTTAATGTAAACTAAGGACCAGTGTCATCAGATAAGGCTACCAAAGAAACTGCCAGACACCCTCTATAGGGCAGCCTTATCATCAAACTAAAACCCTCACCCAAAGATCCAGGCCAGCCTGGCCATAAAACTCCTCAGGACCTCCACATGTGGCGAGTAATTAACCGGCCATGCGGCAGCTTTGGCTAAAACAAAGGACACATCTCTACATTCCTTAATTTATAAAAATGGACACAAACATATTGGACATATCACATATTCATTCTGTACTCTCTGAGAACATACTTTGTAATAGTCATTTGTGTTAAATACGGAAGTTTTACAAATGCTATTCACATATGAATGAATTCATGCATGATAGTTTAATATATTTTTGTCATGTTTATACTCTTTGTATTCAGGACAAAGCTAAAGGTATTTTGAAAGTGGTTTGGGAAGTGATAATTCCATAGGTAAAACAGTGAAGACACAGTTTTAATGCTGTGCTTTACTCTATGCAAATACATTCACTTCACAAGTTTAAAGGATGAGTGAGCCCTCTCTGACATCAACAGCCAATCACAGCCCTGCAACGGACAAGCGCCAAAATGCAATCTCCTCCTTATCTGAAAGGGGATAAAAGTACCCTTTCAACATAAATTCTTTGTTCTGAGTTTCCAGGCTGTGTGCTGGGGAGCATAACAGTTCAACCGTTCTGAGTTTTCTGGCCTGTGTGCTAGGAAGCATAACAGATCACCTGGTTCTGAGTTTCCAGGAAGGAAGCATAACAGATCACCCGTTCTGAGTTTCCAGCCTGTGTGCTAGGAAGCATAACAGATCACCCGTTCTGAGTTTCCAGCCTGTGTGCTAGGAAGCATAACAGATCACCCGTTCTGAGTTTCCAGCCTGTGTGCTAGGAAGCATAACAGATCACCCAGTTCTGAGTCTTCCCGCAAGGACTGAAATAGGGAAACCACGTTCAGAGCCTGCTGTCCAGAAAGGCAATCCCAAATGTCTACAACAAGGTTAAGCCCAGGAGGGCAACCTTACTTCCAGGCACCTTCATCTGCGTGTTCCAGATCGTCAAGGACCTTCCGCACCAGCTTCAGGGCCTCATCTGCGTGTTCCAGATCGCCAGGACCCTTTTGGTGCTCCAGGAGATTAGCATCCCACAGCGCTTCGTGTTCAAGGCTGTTGAACGGATTCAGACTCCTTCGCCACTGCAACAAGGCCCAGCCTCACCAGTGGAAGACGTCGCCACCCTCGGACTGCTCACGTGAACGTAAATATCACTTACCAAACCTCTTTCTAGAGACCTTGGCATTAGTGTACTCTTTCAGTTCATTTCAGTTTATACCTTAGTTACCTGCATTCTTTCATTCTTTACACACAACCTTAATATCCTTTAGCCCTTTAGTATCATTTAGTAGTGTATTAGTTATTATTGTATGTCTTTTGTAAATAAGACTGATGCCGATGGAGTAGATCATCCCGTTAGTTTCTTTTCAAGAAAGTTTAATTCGTATCAGCGTAATTACTCTGTAGTTGAAAAAGAAGCGTTGGCCCTTATTTGGGCCTTGCAGCATTTTTCCGTGTATTTAAATTCCAGCGCACCTATTGTTATATATTCTGATCATAATCCATTAACCTTTTTAAATTTTTTGCAGTGTCCGAATCAGAGGTTGGTCCGGTGGTCTCTGTTTTTGCAGTCCTTCTGCCTGGACATTCGACATGTCCGGGGTTCAGAAAATGTGGTAGCTGATGCGCTGTCACACGCTCCAGACACTGTATAATCTTTTGGATTTAATTTATGGTTCCTCTGGCAATTTTAGGAGCTTTATGATTTTCTTTAATTGTTTTCATTTTATTATTTAATGTTACCTTTATTTAACAGTAAAATAAACATTTTCTTGAGTCTAAAGTTTGGTTTGCGTGTGTCCCTTGTTTTTGTTGCTTCCCTTGAGCCAGGGGTCGTAACATTGGTCAAATTTCTAGAGAGGACAGCAGCTCCCTCCCGTGAGGGATGGAGGCCATCTCTCCTTAACAGGTCAGGTCTCCTCCAGAAATATTTCCAGTTGTCTATATAGCCTATATTGTTTTGTGGGCACCACTTAGACATCCAGTCATGCAGTGACAGTAGTCTACTATAGGTCTCATCACCCCAGTAAGCGGGTAGGAGACCAGAGCATATTACAGTGTCTGACAATGTTTTTGCAAGTTCACACACCTCCTTAATATTATTTTTAGTGATCTCCGATTGACGGAGTCTCGTATCATTTGTGCCGACGTGAATAACAATCTTAGAGAATTTACGTTTAGTCTTAGCCAGCACTTTCAGTTTAGATCTAATGTCAGACGCTCTGGCTCCTGCTATGCATTCAACAATGGTGGCTGGAGTCTGTATTTCCACGTTCAGTAAAATAGAATCACCGATAACCAGGGCACTTGACACGGGTATCCACAAGTGGAGAGAACCGGTGAAATAATTCTAAATCTGTAATCTTCTCCGTCAGCCTTACTACGTCTTTACATTTATCACACGTGAGACCCTCATCGCTAACGGAAGAAGCTAAGCTATACATGTGGCAGGAGATGCAAGTTATGACAACAAGCGAATGAGTAGATTTATTACCGTTTGCGTGCAGAGGGACTGAGGTCTCGAAGTCCGGTTGCAGAGCGGGGGAAGAAGTCCTCAGTTGTCTGCGTCATGCTGGGGCTGGAGTGATGTTCATCACGGCAGACCGGGTGGGGTGTGTATGGGCCCATGCAAACTTCCCGACCACCTCCCGTTCGGCAGTATGTGGAGTACAAAGAGCAGAAAGACACGCATCGGATAGATCCGCCATTAGAATAGCTGATCAAAAAGGTAAGTTGCGTATGATTTAACTTCTTTTAAAGTTATATATAAACCAGTTCGGTGTTTATTTAAGAGTATAATCAAGTATTTAAATATTGACAATTTGAAATAGACTAAATGGAAAGTAGATTTAGTAGATTTAGGATCAGCTTGGCGGAGCTCCAAACTTAGACGACGCGCAGTAGCAGTAGTAGCAGTAGCAGCAGCGGTGATCCGGTACTCCTTTTAAGTACCTTCAAACAGAGCAGTCAATTCAATTCAATTTAATTCAATTTTATTTGTATAGCGCTTTTATAGCGCTCACAAAGAACATTGTATCAAAGCAGCTTTACATGTAATAACAGATAGCAGTCAGTGGTCAGGGATTCAAAAAAACTCTTTAAGAGAGAAAAAAAACCCTGACATGACGTGTTATAGTTGCAATCCGTAGCATGTGCAATCCGTAATAAAGGACACAAGAGAGAGAGAGGGGGCAGAACAGAGTAGCATTAGCGTAGCAGCCGTTCCTATGTAGATGTAAGCAGTTATATGTGATAACACATGCAGTATGCAGTATGTGTGTGTGCCCGGTTCCAGTTGAGTTAACTATTGCGGCCTTAGAGAGTTGGATCTGAGATTATGTGAATGCGAGGCTAAAGAGATAAGTCTTTAATTTACTTTTAAACAGTTCGAGTGTGTCTGAGTCCCGGACTTTACTGGGAAGGTCATTCCATAGTTTTGGTGCTAAGTAGGAGAAGGATCTTCCACCTTTAGATTGTTTTGATATTCTTGGAACTATTAACAGCCCGCCATTTTGTGAATGCAATGTCCGTGATGGATTGTATGCTGATAGTAGTTCATGGAGGTATAACGGTGCTAAGCCATTTAGGGCTTTGTATGTAATTAACAGAATTTTGAAATGTATGCGATACTTTACAGGTAGCCAGTGAAGTGTTGCTAGGAGTGGACTTATGTGCTCATATTTTTTTGATCTAGTGAGAACTCTAGCAGCTGCATTTTGAACCAGCTGAAGCTTATTTATTTGCTTTGCATGACACCCCCCAGTAATGAATTACAGTAGTCAATTCTGGAGGTCATAAACGCGTGGATTAGCTTCTCTATATCTGAGACAGACAGCATATGTCGCATCTTTGAAATATTTCTAAGGTGAAAAAATGCAGTTCGGCATACATTGGAAATATGACCATCGAAAGACAGGTTCTTATCTAGAATAACACCTAGGTTCTTGACTGCGGAAGAAGGGACAATGGTGCAGCCTTCTATAGAGTGGACTATCGTGTCGTGTTTGGAGCTATATCGTGTCGTGATACTTCACTCATACACTCCTTGACTATTTCAGCATCAGAGAAGGGTTTCTTGTGTTTTCCTAGGTCCCATGCTACTCTTAGTGAGGCTTCCGTTGCCCACTCCTGTTGTGTGGCTGATCTAACTATTACACTGCTTGAAGCTTCATAGGATGATTTCAGCTGGTTTATTTTTGTGGTCCTTACCTCTGTGTTCTGAGGGTAATTTTATTCAAAATGTGCATGCTTGGTTTCATAATGGCGTTTCACGTTACCACTTTTGATAATTGATACTGTCTCGTTGCAGATTAAACACAGATTAAATTGGTTTTCTGCTTCCCACAGGGAGCACTAATGCATATTTTTCTGTCCACTCACTCTTAAACTTGCGGTTTTCAAAATCAACTTTTCTTTTCTTATCAGCGGCTTTGAGCGCGACATTTTCACTTTCAGTCAGCAAAGCAAAAAGGTCAGTTATCTGTATTTGCGCTACTCGCAAATGATGTGACCGGAAGATGCAACGGGTAGGTAAATCTGGCTGCCTTGAGTGAGCGAGCGACATAGTTGTGACGTTGCTATAGCGATGCTGTTACAGCTGCTGTGATTGGACATAGATAAAGCAGCCAAACCGAGTAGAATCCTCAAAGATATATATCACGGAATCACAATTGCGCGCTCCATTAAAAACTCATTTGGATTATGATTAAATTTGGTTTTGCCGTTGGTCCAGATTTAACCGTGTCCGCCTATTGAGTACCCCGGATCTAGGCCATTTATAATGACAGTCTATGGGATTGGTTGCTAGGGCGTGGCTTGATAGCTTAATGATGATTCTGGGAGACTGATTGGTTGTCTGAGTAAAATGAGCCCACCCCCACGTCTCTATGACACTCTGATGCACAAATAATCCATCTAGGCCATTTATAATGGCAGTCTAAGGGATTAGATGCTAGGGTACCCTAAATGGTTGCTAGAGTGTGGCTTCACAGCATCATGAAGCTTCTGAGAGACTGACAAATGGTTGCTAGGGCATGGCTTCACAGCATCATGAAGTTTCTGAGAGACTGATTGGTTGCCTGAGTAAAATGAGCCCACCCCCACGTCTCTATGACACTTTGATGCACAAATAATCAATCTAGGCCATTTTTAAAGGCAGTTTATGGGATTGGTTGCTAGGGTACCCTAAATGGTTGCTATAGCGTGGCTTCACAGCATCATGAAGCTTCTGAGAGACTGATTGGTTGTCTCAGTAAAATGAGCCCACCCCCATGGTTCTATGACACTCTAAGGCCTTTTATAATAGCAGTCTATGGGCCATTATAAGTCTATGGGAAATTTTGGGTGGCTCTTACGCCCCAGGAGTACAACTTACACCCCATTGTGAGGTATGCTCTTACAAAATCTTCAAATGTGGTATCCCACGTTTCTATTAAATGCTCACTCAGAGCTATGACCCGTCAAATTTTGACGCAATGTTTGTGGCAATGTTCAGTCTATGGTATTTTTCACCAGAATTTCACATTCGCCCAACAAACATTGTACGCCCACTTGCTTAGAAAAGATATAGCACATTTCCTCAAACCAGTTTGAAGTTCTGTGGAAAGTTTGGTGGATGTAGCTTGAAAGCTCGAGGAGGAGTTAGCATTGAAAATTCAGCGTTAGAAGAATAATAATAAGAAAAATAACTAGATAGGAAAGTTTGAAGACAAACTTTATGTTGGCTTGACAAACCCTAGCTTGAAAACTAAAATAGTTAGAAATTTTTTAGCATTTAGCATAATGCAAGCACATTTTAGCATGATATTAACATGTTTAAACATGAAGTTAGCATGTTTTAACATGAAGCTAGCACGTTTTAACATGCTTTAACATGATTTAGCATGAAGCTAGAATGTTTAAACATAATGCTAACATGATTTAGCACAAAGCTAGTATGTTTTAGCATGAAGCTAGCATTTTTTAATATGAAGCTAACATGATATAGCATAAAGCTAGCATGTTTTAATATGATTCTATGACACTCTGATGCAAAGATAATCCAATGGTTCGGCTATTTTTACCAGCGATTCATTCTGAACTTTAGCCAGGTCGCCCTTCTGCTGACTGATCTCACCTCAACAGCGTTTCTGTTGGTCATCACAGGCTCAGGGTGCCTTCGAGGGCCTTAAGAAGCGCTTCGCTTCCGCCCCTATGCTTACCACCCCAGACCAGTCTCACCAGTTCATTGTGGAGGTGGATGCATCAGAGGTATTTTGTCTCAAAGATAGCCCTTGGACGAGAGAATACATCCCTGTCAGTGATGCGCGGGTCAATGTATAAACAACCCGCACCCGACCGACGTTTTCAACTAACCCGCCCGCAACTCGGTAAAAAAAAAAGAAAATATTGTACCCGACCCGCTTCCTGACCCGCATTTTCTAAAAGTAGTAAATGCTCATCGTAGCGTCATTGGGCCATAGACATAGGAACTAGGGGGCGGGGGTGTGTGGCCGCCCCCCCTCCCATACGCCCCCCATCAGCCTCCCTGGCCTATAATATCCATTAATCCAGCCTGTGGAGGAGAAAAATGTTTCAGGCCCTGACGTGGTGCGCTCAGAGGTGCAGCGGCGAGAGCAGGCAGTCCTTGAGGCGGCCCATCATTTTCCATTTCAGTTGTCTAGATGCATATTATTGATGAATGCGATGTTTATGTTTCGACCCTGCTTGAAGAATTCATCAGCAGGTCAACTGAGAGAAGGCCCACTTTTGGAAAAGTGTGAAAGCCCTTAGGAGTGCAAACTGTTCTTTTTCTGAATGCTGTATGATATAGCCTAGTGTTATGTAATAAAGGCTTGATTTATTCATTTATTTCGTTTCATTTTCTTAACAATTAAGATGCTGCATGTGTTTATCCAGTCTATTCAAAGTGTGCGCCTCTCCCACGACTTTCCCAACAAAAATCCCACCCCCTCTCAGAAAATACATAAAACTGACACAAACTGAAAACTAAAACACACAGTAAACTTAACCTGGGCTTAAAAAGAAGGCTAAAGGGTGCCACTTGTTGGTAAAAAAAGTAGCCTAATACAAGATAAACGCAAAATATGTATTTGTATAAGAAAATAAAATAGGCTGCCTTGTTACACAAATATATCCATAAAACTAACACAGGAACCTAAATCAGATACAGTAAGCCTAACTTGGGCTTAAAAGGGCTATAAGGTGCCGTTGATGGCCTAAAACAGAAGATTAGCCTACTTATTTTTAGCTGTGTAGAAATAATATTGAATCAACCGTCCCTGGGTTGAGACGGTTTCTTCTCACCTCTATGACACGACTGGGCTGAATGTGCGCTCACTAGCTGCACTTGATGCTGGAACGCAGAGGATCCTCCTTGCCAATGCACAAAGCCTCGGGAAGGTGGGTGCCTGTCTCTCCCAAAATTCAAGCAACTGGTCCTCGTCACAGTCATCCAGCGTAAAGTGTGCAGCACGGTACCGCTCCAATTCGTTCGTTAGGCCCCCATCAGCGGCATCATCAGCCCATTCAGTGAAGTCCACTCTAGGTCTTTTCTCTCTCTGACTTTCGTTAGTGACGTCTATGGAAGGTAAAATAATGTCATTTACCAGCATTAAATTGAAATATCCCATTCATCATTAATAACGCAGCCACTTACCCTCGCCTGTAGATGTCCGTGGTGCTGTAGTGCTTAAAGTCTCAGGAGAGTCCGCGGCTTCAAAAGACACAGGGTATATGAGGTTGCCAATGATTCTGTGGAGATTTTTTCTTTCAGTCTCGGTCATCATTTTGAGACTTTTGTAGCGGGGGCAGAGGAAGAGGGTGATTTTGTGCGTGTCTGTGAGGATTAACTTTTGATGGAGTAGAGCAAGTGTGCGCGTACGGAGCAAAGCCATGTACTCAGGGTCTCCAAAGACTGGTTGGCAGTGTGCGCCCAGATTGTAAAACCACAGCATCACTAAATGCAGTGTCGGGTAGTCCTCTCCCTGCAACTCCTCAGATGCTTTCTTGAAAGGCTCCAAGAAATCTATCACGGTTGTGAGCGTGTTTTGATATATGCCTTCCATGCGCTCTGACTGCCCCCTGCTTTCGTGTAGCTCGTTAATTTCCCTGTATTGCTTGCTCACAGATTTGAGCATGTCAATTTTGCTATTCCAACGAGTCTCACACTCTTGGACTAAGCCATGTGGGAGAGCTGTGCTTGTACTGGCTTTTTTAAGATATTTGACAATGCACTTCCACGCGTCAATCATCTCTCTTACCTCCTCAATGTCAGATCCACTGAACGTATGTTTCAGAATTGTGTTCAGAACATGGGCTGCACATGGTATCCAGTGATAATTTTTTAGGGCAGCTTTAATGTTAGAGGTCACTCACGAGCACCACTTGATCAAATGAGATCCCTTAAGAACACATTTACATTTACATTTACATTTAGGCATTTAGCTGACGCTTTTATCCAAAGCGACTTACAAATATTAGGAGACAATGAAGCGATACATCAAAAGCGGCAGCAATAGTACAAAGAAGTGCTTTAGTAAGTTTACAATGTTGTGCAGTGCTAGATAAATACCTGTAGAGGAAGGAAAAGTTTTTTTTTTTTTTTATGCTGTTAGGTGTTCATGGAAAAGGTGTGTTTTTAGTAGTTTTTTAAAGGAGGTGAGGGATGTGGCAGACCGGATTGCGTTAGGGAGACTATTCCACAAGCCGGGAACAGAGAAGGAGAAAAAGAGAGAGAGAGATTTAGCCTTTCTGTGATGGTACCACAAGTCGATGTTCATTGGTTGAGCCGTAGGGTTCTGGATGGGTTGTATGTATGTAGAAGCGAGTTGAAGTATGAGGGTGCGGAGTTTGTGATGGTTTTAAAGGCCAGCATTAATGATTTGAATTTAATGCGGGCTGCCACCGTAGCCAATGGAGAGATGAGGAGTGGCGTGACATGTGCTCTTTTGGGTTCCTGGAAGACAAGCCTTGCTGCAGCGTTCTGTATCATCTGCAGTGGTTTGATTGATCGTGCAGGAAGACCAGCCAGAAGAAGAGCGTTGCAATAGTCCAGTCTGGAGATTACCATGGCTTGGACAAGCAGTTGGGCAGCGTGCTCTGTGAGATATGGCCTGATCTTCCTGATGTTGTAGAGTGCATATCTACAAGACCCGTGATATCCTTGAGATGTGTTCGGTAAAGGACAGCTGGTCGTTGAAGATTACACCCAGGTTTCTAACTGATTTAGATGGTGTAATGGTTGTGTCGCCAATTTGAATTGTGAGGTTGTGTTGCAATGCTGGTGTGGCCGGAAGTACCAGGAGTTCAGTTTTGGCAAGGTTTAGCTGAAGGTGGTGTTTAGTCATCCAAGATGAGATGTCATTCAGGCAGGCTGCAATGCGAGACGCTATTGTGGGGTCATCTGGCTGGAAGGAGAAGAAAATCTGGGTGTCATCAGCATAGCAGTGGTAGTCAAAGCCATGTGATTGAATGATGGGACCCAGGGATGTTGTGTAGATGGAGAGAAGAGGAGTGGTGCAAGAACAGATCCCTGAGGAACGCCAGTGGCCAAGGGATGGGCTTTAGACAGCTCCCCATTCCATGACACCCTGAAGGACCTGTCTGAGAGGTAGGATTTAAACCATTGAAGTGGGGTACCTGTGATCCCTAGCGATGAGAGGGATGTCAGTAGGATCTGGTGGTTGACTGTGTCAAAAGCGGCAGAAAGATCCAGCAGGATGAGAACAGATGATTTGGACTCGGCCTTTGCCAGTCGCAGCGTCTCAGTGACTGACAGAAGTGCAGTCTCTGTGGAGTGGTTGCTCTTGAAACCGGACTGTCGTTTGTCCAGTAGGTCGTTCTGGGAGAGGTAGGATGAGATCTGATTAAAAACAGCTCGCTCCAGTGTCTTAGAGATGAACGGGAGGAGAGAGACAGGTCTGTAGCTATCGGTGAGGGAAGGGTTGAGAGTGGGTTTTTTAAGCAGCGGGGTGACCCGGGCCTGCTTAAAGGTGGTGGGAAAGGTGCCAGAGAGGAGTGAGGAGTTGATTATGTGTGTGAATGATGGAGTGACTGCGCTGGAGATGGATTGGAGCAGATGGGAGGGGATTGGGTCGAGTGGGCAGGTGGTGGGGTTGCAGGAGAGAAGTTTGGCAACTTCCGCATCGTTTAAAGTGGCAAAAGAGGAAAAAGTGGAGCTAGGTGAAGCCTGTGTGTGTGGTGGGGTTGCAGGAGTTGAGAACTGGCTGCTGATCAGGGATGTTTTGTTTATGAAAAAGTTAGCAAAATCATCAGCTGATACTGACGAGGCAGGTGGGGGGATAGGTGGAGAGAGGAGGGTGTTAAAGGTTTTAAAAAGTGCTTTAGAATCTGATGTGTGAGTGATCTTTGTGATGTAATAAGATGTCTTTGCTGTGTGGACAGCAGCGGAGAAGGATGAAAGTAGTGACTGGTACTCACAGAGGTCGGGTGGGTGTTTAGTCTTCCGCCATTTCCTTTCCGCAGCCCTGAGTTTGGTCCGATGATCCCTAAGGACGTCCGAAAGCCAAGGGCAGGGAGGGGAGGCACGAGCTTGTCTGGAGGATAGAGGGCAGAGGTTATCTAGACAGGATGTTAGTGTTGAGCATAGGGTGTCCGTGGCTGTATTGGTATCCAGGGAAGCGAAGTTGGAAGGGAGAGAGGATGATACCTCAGCAGAAAGTGTGTTGGGGGAAAGAGAGCGGAGGTTGCGCCTGAATGAAACCGATGTGGGTGTGGCTGTGTTGTTAGAGCTGAGATGTATGTTGCAAGTTATGAAGAAGTGATCTGAGATATGTAGGGGTAGGACAGTAGGATTTGAGGTGATGCAGTTGCGTGTGAAGATGAGGTCTAGTTGGTTTCCTGATTTATGGGTAGCAGTGGTGGTAAGAAGGGAGAGGTCAAAAGAGGAGAGGAGGTTTAGAAAGTCAGAGGCAGAGGATTTCTCCAGGTGAATATTAAAGTCACCAAGAACAATGAGTGGGCTGCCGTCCTCAGGAAATAAGGAGAGAAGCATATCCAGTTCATCAGTGAAGTTATGAAGTGGCCCCGGTGGGCGGTAAACTACAATGATGTGAATCAGAGAAGGAAATGAAACGGTAACCGCATGGAATTCAAAGGAAGTGTTTGTGCACAATCCTGGAAGGCATGTATATTTCCAAGTGATGGGAAGGAGTAAACCTGTGCCACCACCCCTGCGGGATTGCCGAGGGGAGTGGGAGAAAGCATGGTTGCATGAGAGTGCAGCGGGAGTGGCGGAGTCCTCTGGACGGATCCATGTCTCAGTGAGACCGAGGATGTGAATGTCTGACTGTGTAGCAAAGGCAGGGATGAATTCAGCCTTGTTCACAGCTGACTGGCAGTTCCAGAGGCCCACGGAGAGAGACAGAGGAGGGGTGGGGGTGGTGTGAATGGTGTGCAGGTCAGAGTGTGAGCGGTATGAGGAGTGTCTGTAGGCGTGTCTATGGTGGATTACAGGGATAGGCTGAGAGTGCATAGAGTTTACGAAGAGGGATGCATACAATAAAAAAGTTATGTTAAACATATTACTTAAAACAGAGTGTGATACTTAAGTGCCTTGTCGGTGTCCTTGCTCGGTGGAGTAAGCACAGGTAGAGTCGATGGTCTTTACACTCATAGGTCTTCACACGAGGAGGGCTTCACACGAGGGCTGGCGCTTCCGCTGGCGCTACTGGGCGCCCGTATAAGTGCAATGATTGATTACAACTTGATTGAAAACAGCTAAACATGCCTTTCCACTTTACACAACAAAGGCTTAATTAGGCTAATGTTGCTGGGGTCGAAACCACTGAGCTAACACCTGGGATAGCTCAGCGTGTCAGTGCTAAATGCGAAGTTATAGCTCTCAGGAAGCAGTAATATCGTTTAAAATGCTACAGTTAACGAATACACACAGGTCAGGATCGAATAAAATAAAGGTTACCTTTTAGAAACGCTATAGATCAATAAAAGACAATTCCTAACCAACAATAGGCAATATTCAACACAGCGCAGTAACAAAGTAAACAGAACTAAGCCGAACTCACGCACAACTGCTGTCTACTGCAGACGGATCGCTTCTCCACGGAACACAGCTGCTCATTAATCTGTTTGTGGATGTTGATTGCTGTTTTGGGCAATGTACAATCGAATTCCACTGTGCACATAACACGACTTGCCAGCTTCCAATCCTCTGTGATATAATGGCACGTCATCATCGTCATCTTTGATCATCATCTTTCATTATTTCGGCAAATTTCTCCCACACTTTGCTCTTTCTATTTGTGTATTTGCGGAGCTTCCACTCCCCAGTCTTCACCTTTTCTCTTGCCGCCTCCATCTCTACCTGCAGACTGAGCTCGTGCGTCATCTTCGCGCCAGTTATTCAGCCAATAAAGTGTAGGCCTATGTATTTAATAGAAAGTTGTGTCTAGTACTATATAAATTACAAAGGTTTAATTGGCATCTTTATTTCAAACGACCCGACCGACCGCGACCCGAATATCATTAAAAATATTTTTGGATGACTCGTAACCACGGGTGACCGCAGGCACCCGCTCATTTTGGATCAACCCGCGCATCACTGATCCCTGTGCCTTCTTTTCGCATCGTTTAACCCCCCACAAAGGGAATTACGACATCGGAAATAGGGAGTTACTGACGGTTAAGCTGGCTTTGGAGGAATAGCATCATTGGCTAGAGGGGGGCGGGGGTCCCTTTCCTGGTATGGACTGACCACAAGAACCATGAATACATCTGCACCACCAAGAGATTAAATCCCCGACAGGCTCGCTGGGCGCTGTTTTCGGACGATTTAGATTTACTATTTCTTACCGCCCAGGCTCTAGGAACAGCAAGCCTTATGCGCTTTCACGGGTCTTTGAGGTTGAGGCTAGTCCCACTCTCCCTGTGGCCAACCTGCCTCCCGAACGGGTGGTGGCCATGGTCACCTAGGGGGTGGAGTCCAGGGTCCGCACTACGCAACGCTATAGCTCCAGCCTGATGCCCAGAGGGCCGGTTGTTTGTGCCCGAGTCAGCCGGTGAGGAGAGGCAGCTTCTCATTGCCTCACTGGTCTCTCCGGCTCCTAGTGCGTATCCCGGGCAGCATTCCGTGAACAGTGTGGTCCTCTTTGCCTGACCGCCTGACGTGGATCCCGGAGACTTTGCTATTTTGGTTTCTTGCTTCTGTTGTTTTGTCTGTTTTGTCTGTAACTTTATTACCTACTCCTCTGCATTTGTGTCCTCTACAACCTCCCAGCACCTCCGTGACACTAACATGTTTTAGCATGAAGCTAACACATTTTAACATTATTTAACATGAAGCTAACAAGTTTTAACATATGCTAACATGATTTAGCATGAAGCTAGCATGTTTTAGCATGAAGCTAGCATGTTGTAACAAGAAGCTAGTATGATTTAGTATTAAGCTACAATGTTTTAACAAGAAGCTAGTATGATTTAGCATGAAGCTGGCATGTTTTAACAAGACGCTAGTATGATTTAGTAATAAGCTAGCATGTTTTAATATGGTTCTATGACACTCTGATGCAAAGACAATCCATCCGGGCCTTTTATAACAGCAGTCTATGGGCCATTATAAGAAAATTCAGTTCTTACGCCCCGGGGGTGCAACTTACAACCCATTGTGAGGTATGTTCTTACAGAGCCTGCCAGCCTCATCAAAAGTGGTTACCCACATGTTTCTATGAAATCCTGGCTTAGAGCTGTGATCCGTAAAAGTTTGGCGCAATGTTAAATCTATGGAATTGTTTGCCCGCCCTAAGAACATTGCCCGATCGCTTAAAAAAGATATAACAACCCGAGTCAGACCACCTTGAAAGTCTGTGGAAAGTTTGATGGTTGTAGCTTGAAAACTGTAGGAGGAGATACATTTTAAAATATGGATCAGAAGAAGAAGTTTAAATAGAATATCAGTGTGGCTTTGTCAAGCCAACATAACTAGATAGTAAAGTTTGTGAACAAACTTTATGTTGGCTTGAGAAAGCCAGCTTGGCCTGAACAGTTAAAAAGTAGTTTGAAATGTAGTTTTAAACTTTAAAAGTTTGCACACCCCCATGTCTCTACGATGTTCTGATGCAGAAATATAGGTGTTTTAAAACGTTTGCTAGGGTACTCTGGTTGGTTGCTAGAGAGCGACTTGGCATCTATCAATGATGTATACTCCAATCCAATGATGTAGCCCACCCCAATCTCACAGAAATATAAGTGTTTTAAAATGACGTCCAGGGGTCGGCACAGTTTCAACCTTTCTCTGTAGTGGAGGGGGATGACATAGGGTTCTCAGACCTGCCATCTATGTCAAACGGTAGTTTGCAATGCAGAAATGCATAATTTGTTTAACAGACACTTTTATCCTAAGCAACTTATAAGGGGGACTCATTGCAGCGCTTCATTTTCTCCTAATATCTGTAAGTTGCTTTGGATAAAAGTGTCAGCTAAATACCTAAATGTAAATGTAAATGCACCCACGAGAAATTGGGGATAAGTTGTTCCCTGCTGGTACTGGGAATCGAACAATCTTTTCGTCACAAGTGCAACTCTCTAACCAGTAGGCCAAGTTGTGTTTGAAGTAGCACTGCCACTAATGGTCTGCCACGCACAAGAGCTTTACTTTCCTATGGTTAGCGGTCACAGAAGGCTCAGTTGGCTTTTTGCTAGCTCCCCTTGGATTTCTGTTCTTAATGGGTGAGTGTAGAGTAGCACCCTCACTATAAAGGGTCATATACTCCCTGCAGAGCTCATTGGAGAGGATATTGGTTTTGAGTGGTGGTAAAGTAGCTGGTTTGTTGATAGCTACCCTTGGAATTCCGGTCCTTTAAGGTATAAATAGAGTAGCACCCACACTGTCCTTTGCTCCTTGTAAGATACTCAGCAAGTGGAATAAAGCCATTTGTTTCAGATGCCTGGGGCTAACCCTTCCTTAGCCCCCACACTGATCTTTGGTCATCTGGGAAGTGTGCAGAGTAGCACACTTATGTGGAAGATCTTCTGCTCTTCCTAGAGCTCAATACAGGTAGAGAAGTAGTATGCTGCCCCTAGAGCTCAAGTGTAAGCTGCGTAAGGCATCATGTTTAGGTAAGGGTGGGGGTGTGTGCAGAATAGCACTTTCACATTTCTTTGATAAAGGGAACAAGACACTGTGTCCGTTTCTTAATTCCAAGAACGCAAAGAACGGACTTGTGTCCTTGCTAGAACTTGCAAGCAGAACTAGAACTTGCAAGTTCAGACTGGGGAGTTCGAAATCTCGAGGATGGAAGGACACAAGTCCAAGGTTATATGACAATTGGAACAGCAGAGTACTTGATGTCACGCAGCTGTGGTAGCAAATTAAGGCTCATTTTAATCTTTATTTTTAATGTAGATTTAAAATTAAACTAAGTAATATAAACTAATATGATATAAAACATGTGTAAAGAGCCACCCATCGGCCCAACGACGGAATCCAATGGCGTGGGCAAAGGTATCAGCGTGTTCAGTCTTCTCTTAGTGCAGTTAATAGAATTGACTCCGTTCATAAATAAAATCGGACTCCAATTTTATTATTATTAATTTATCTGATTGTTTCAATTAACTGTTGATCACAATTTTGATTTAGATTCTTTATAAACTCTCATGCTCTTCATTATTCGTTCATTAGGGACCCGATGTCACTTAGAGCCTCACTCCGGCCGGGATAGGACGTTTCATTCTTAAAGGACACCGCTGCAGCGTCGACTAAGTTTGGAGCTCCGCCGATCTGATACTAAAAACTTAGTTTTCTACTTACGAAACTAATTCTAAATCTGCTATTCACTGCTATTTACTCTACTCTCATATTGTCATTATTTAAATACTTGATTTACTAGATTCGCTCTCTCATACTAATACTGTATCTTTCTAATGGCGGATCTATCCGATGCGTGTCTTTCTTTTCTTTGTGCTCCATACTGCCCGAACGGGAGGCGGTCGGAGAGTGTTCACGGACCCATTTACACGGTCCCGGTCTGCTGCGATTAACTTCACCCCAGCCCCAGCACGACACAGACAACTGAGGACTTCTTCCCCTGCTCTGCAACCGGACTTGAGACCTCAGGCACTCGCACGCATCACGGTAATAAACCTACTCCATCGCTTGTTGTTGTAACTTGTATCTCGTGTCACATGTATAGCTTAGCTTCTTCCGTTAGCGATAAGGGCTTCACGTGTGATAAATGTAAAGATGTAGTAAGGCTAACGGAGAAGGTTACAGAATTAGAAACACGCATCCGTACTTTTGTTGAGAATAGTAAGGCTAATGATAACTCTGACACTCTCGGATCGTCTAGTATAACGTGCGATAATAACGGCCGGTTCCGACTGTAGGCCCGGCGGCAGGGCAGCTGGGTGACGGTCAGGCGTGGTAAGTAAAGAAAAGCGGCACCACTCTCCGCCCTGTTATTATCTCAAACCGGTATTCTCCACTCAGCCACACACATGCTGAGATACCCGTGTCAAGCGCCCTGGTTATTGGTGATTCTATTTTACGGAGCGTGGGAATAGAGACTCCAGCCACCATAGTCGAAAGTGTATACCGGAGCCAGAGCGTCTGACATTAGATCTAAACTGAAAGTGCTGGCTAAGACTAAGCGTAAATACTCTAAGATTGTTATTCACGTCGGCACAAGCGATATGAGACTCCAATCGGAGATCACAAAATATAATATTAAAGAAGTGTGTGAAGTTGCAAAAACTTTGTCAGACACTGTAATATGCTCTGGTCTCCTACCCGCTTACGGGGTGATGAGACCTACAGTAGACTACTGTCACTGCATGGCTGGATGTCTAAGTGGTGCCCGGAAAATAATATAGGCTATATAGACAACTGGAAATATTTCCAGAGGAGACCTGACCTGTTAAAGAGAGATGGCATCCATCCCTCACGGGAAGGGCTGCTGTCCTCTCTAGGAATTTGAATAATAGTCTTAAGAGTAAAATCTGACTATCCGGGGCCCAGGTCAGGAAGCAGACGAATCGGCCTATCCATCCGTCTGCAAGCTGCCACGACATGTCACTCAAGTCACATAAATTACAGCATATAGAGTTTTTACAACCCACCTATCAACATATAGAGACTGTGTCTGTTTCCGAACAAACAAACCTTTATTATACTCTAAACCAAAATATACAAATCTAATTAATATTAAACTAGAAAATAACCTACAAATAGATGCAACAAAATGGCTAAACTTAGGCCGCCTGCTTAACATCAGGTCGCTTTCCAACAAAGAATATATTGTCAATGAAATTATTACAGAACACAAACTAGATCGCTGTGCCTGACGGAAACATGGCTAAAACAGATGATTTTACTAGTCTAAATGAATCTACTCCACAAGACTTTTACTATAAGCACGAGCCTCGTCTAAAAGGTAGAGGTGGCGGTATTGCCACAATTTATAGCAACATATTCTGCGTTAATCTTAAATCTAGGAAATTTAACTCCTTTGAAATAATGGCGCTAAATATGTCACTTCCAAACGGTCGCAACAAACATTTGTCCTTCATAATGGCTACCATTTACAGACCACCGGGTCATCATATAGACTTCCTTAAAGAATTTGCAGATTTTCTGTCAGAATTAGTAGTTACTGTAGATAAAGCCCTAATCGTTGGTGACTTTAACATACACATTGATAATCCAAAAGACGCGCTACGTATAGCTTTTATGGATATCCTGGACTCGCTTGGTGTTAGCCAAAAGGTTTCAGGTCCCACGCATAAATGTAAGCACACTTTAGACCTAATTCTATCATTTGGACTAAACATAAACAACGTAGAAATATTACCTCAGAGCGATGCTATTTCAGATCACTGCCTCATAACTTACACTGTACTTTTAGACAAACCCCCTCGTCCTACACCTCGGTTTAGATCAAGCCGATCAATCATTTCTACCACTAAAGACAGTTTTATTAACAATCTTCCGAATCTATATCAAACCCATAATGTAATCAATAAAATGAGGATCTTGACAGTATAACAGAAACATTAAACAAAGCTTTTTCAGGCACTTTAGAACTTGTCGCACCCATCAGATTAAAAGAATAAAAGATAGAACGCCAGCACCATGGTATAATAACCACACTTCAGCCCTAAAAAAGCAACCAGAAAAATGGAACGTAGATGGAGGACTACTTAACCTAGAAGTATGGCTCGATGCATGGAAAGAGAGCACCAACAAAGTACAAACAGGCTCTAAAACCACCAAAGCGTCCTATTTTAGCAAGTTGATGCATGAGAAAATCAAAATAACCAGCGATTTCTTTTTTAACACAGTCATAAAGCTGACTGGAAATAAATCATTTACAGAAAAGATGTTAAACTACAGCACGATAGTAATACCTTTATGAAATTTTTGATAATAAAATCGAGCAGATTAGGGACAATATTGCATCTACACAGCCTGCCACCTCTATATCGCATAGTATACCCCGTCCGCTTCATGCCATTAGTACAACTAGAATCATTTAATGCTATTAAAATAGATGAACTCACAAAATAATAAATTCATCTAAATCTTCATCCTGTATAATAGATCCCATCCCAACAAAACTACTAAAAGAAGTTTTTTCTGCAGTCTCGGAACCTGTACTCAACATTATTAACTCATCCTTAGAACTAGGCTACGTCCCAGCGGCCTTCAAAATGGCAGTTATTAAGCCTCTCATTAAAAACCTAATCTCGACCAAGGAGACCTATCCAACTTCAGACCAATCTCGAATCTCCTTTCTTATCAAAATACTAGAAAAGGTTGTGTCCAAACAACTACAGACATTCCTAGCCGAAAATAGCATTTATGAAAATTTCAATCAGGATTCAGGCCTCATCACAGTACAGAAACAGCTATGCTCAGAGTGACAAATGACCTCCTTTTAGCATCAGATCGCAGTGAGACATCTATTCTTATATTACTTTCGACCTCAGTGCAGCTTTTGATACAATAGATCATACAATCCTACTCGATAGACTGAAAACCATGTTGGCATTAATGGTCAAGCCTTAGCCTGGTTTAAATCTTATCTAACTGATCGTTACCAATTTGTGTATGCTAACGATGAAAAATCATTACTACTCTCAGGTAAAATGGGTACCACAGGGATCAGTTCTTGGCCCAATTGTCTTCAAGCACTATATATGCTACCCCCGGAGATATTATTAGGAACATGACATCAACTTCCACTGCTACGCTGACGATACCCAGCTCTATATTTCCTCAGAACCTAACAAACCCCACCGTTTTACTAAGCTAATAGACTGTATTAACGATATTAGAAAATGGATGGCAAACAACTTCCTTCTACTTAACTCCAACAAGACAGAGATTTTGATTATTGAACCTAATAGCTCCAAACACGACACAATAGCCCACAACTTCTCTATAGAAGGTTGCACCATTGTCCCTTCTTCGCAGTCAAGAACCTAGGTGTGATTCTAGATAAGAACCTGTCTTTTCGATGGTCACATTTCTAATACATGCCGAACTGCATTTTTTCACCTTAGAAATATTTCAAAGATGCCATATGCTGTCTCTTTCTCGGATATAGAGAAACTAATCCACGCCTTTATGACCTCCAGAATCGACTACTGTAATTCATTACTGGGGATGTCATGCAAAGCAGATAAATAAGCTTCAGCTGGTTCAAATGCAGCTGCTAGAGTTCTCACTAGATCAAAAAGTATGACCACATTAGTCCACTCCTAGCAACACTGCACTGGCTACCTGTAAAATATCGCATCGATTTTAAAATTCTGTTAATGACATACAAAGCACTAAATGGCTTAGCACCTCTATACCTCCGTGAACTATTATCAGCATACAACCCATCACGGGCATTACATTCACAAAACAACGGGCTCTTAATAGTTCCAAGAATATCAAAGAAATCTAAAGGTGGCAGATCTTTCTCCTACTTAGCTCCTAAACTATGGAATAACCTTCCCAGTAAAGTCCGGGACTCAGCAATGCTAATAGTTAACCTCAACTGGACAGTCGAACAGTTTAAAACTACATTAAAGACTTATCTGTTTACACTTGCATTCACATAATCTTTGACCCAACTCTCTAAGGCCGCAATAGTTAACCTCAACTGGAACCGGGCACACACACATAATACATACTGCATGTGATATCACATAAAACTGCTTACAATCAACATAGGCTGCTCTATGCTTGCTCAGGACAAAATAATAGTTGATTTAGCCACGGTCATACAACTTGCTAAGGCAGGTGATAGACATAAATCTGGGAATTCTGGTGAATATGCTCCATGCTCCATTCAACATCAAAACCCCAGTCTGATCTTATCCTGAACGTAATCTCCTGCGGTAACACCAGACTCATTCTAATCTACTGGAAATAACCATTTCTGTAGAAGATTTAAATGAATCAATAATAACAATTTATTATGCCAGGCAGGTAAAACATTAACTAGACAATAGAATAAACTATACAAACTTAGTTACAATGTATAGAAGTGATAAACAGAATATAAAAGTTACAAATGCAAAGTCATACCTGACAATAAAGACACACCTATGGTGTGGGAAGTTCTGGTTACAGAATGCTTCCCCGAGCATTTTGACAAGCCACCTTTTATACACAGATGAGACAAAGAGTCATAAAATGTTAAACTAAAATTGGTTGGTCAGGTTCTTGAGACCTTAAGGGACACCCAACTGAGATTAAATATTAAACTATTAAAACAGAGCCCTGGGGAAAACACACCCAGAGCAGGAGTGTGTACTTTCTCTCAAGTTCTTAACCTTCTTGTTTACTCTGTTCTATAGTTATATACATTAGACTTGTTTACCCATCGCACCAAGACCTTTAAAATGATACCAAACATGAAGTTGAAACCTTATTGACATCACAACATATACACATATATGCTTGGTAACTTTCCAGTCTTCAGAATCTGATAGAGGGAGGAGGGGGAGAGAAGCAGGAACTTAGGAAGAGATAAAAGACAGTGCCTGTATACTGTATCAGCACCACCTGGGGAGATGCAGGAGACTTATCTCCCGAGAACCAACACCAAAAGGCTTTTATTATTTTATAGCACATCTCCATCTGATTATCCTATATGTATTTGCTTATAATAAAACAAAATCTGATATAAAACATAACACTTTATTATAAATAGTTTGTACAACAGGAAATATATAAGCAAATAATTCAGCTAAAAGCACAATTAGGGCAGCGATCCAGTAAGTTCAATAAAAATATAATGTTATACAATTTAACTTTGCCATCAGTCAAAAGATTTGCTAAGGAACAAATTATAAACTTATGATACCAAAGATTGGCTGTCAGATATACCCAAAATGAATAATATCTATTGTTTACACAATACAGAGAAATAACAACCAGTGATGATTTTCAGCAGGACTTGCCGAGGTGAGACTGTGTTGGGCACCCATGCTGAGCAGACGCTGATACAGTACATTCTTGGCTGTTAAAACTACACTTTGTGACACGATAACAGTAATATTTTAAACATAATGCAGTATTACTACTCTACTGCCATTGCTGGGCGATACATTTTGGGTAATATAGCTGTCGCAAGTTTAAACAAGTCACGTATGGCTAGATGTAAACTTTGAATTGGAAGAGTACTTGGTCAGCTAATAATGACATTTCACAAGTTCACAAGTACAGCCACAGGCAGTACTTGGTAGTGTTTCACACTCCCTGCCATACCTCAGGGACACCTGCTTCTTTTTCTTTTTCAGACAAAGAATTGGAATACATGCTGGAATACAGCTGGTGTCCTGCTATACTCTTGTGTGCACCTGTGGCACATTAGAAACTGTCTTGGGCCAATAGGATTGGCATGATTAGAAATGAGATTCAGACATCCGTCACATCGCAGGCCCATTGGGTCATAACAGATGCAGTGTCTTGTTCCCTTTCTTAGGGAATCAAGGTTACACATCACTGGAGACTAGGGATGTCCCGATCAGGTTTTTTTGCCCTCGAGTCCGAGTCATTTGATTTTGGGTATCTGCCGATACAGAGTCCCGATCCGATACTTCTATAATACATAAAAAAAGAATAAAGAAGAGCGAAGAAACAGATCCAGGATGTTCCTTATTTTTTATTTAATTCACCTTATTTTAACATTCAACAACACTTCTGTGAGGTAGCTTGAACAATCAAGTAATAAATAACATAAATTCTTCACTTTTGGACTTTAGTGCAGCAGTAAATATAAAAAAAGTCTAATATAAAAACAAATAGCACCTCAACTTAAAATACCCATCAGTCATGTAAACAAATAAAAAATAAACGTGCCACAGTGTTTGCAAAGCCAGTAATGTGCTTTTAGGAACTGCACTCCTAACTCTTACTGCGCACTGGTTGCTGTTTCTGTGTGGAGTCAAGAGGTCTAACTCTGTGCCACCACATAACTATAGATGTGTTAAAAATAATGAGAATATGTCAGAGCCTGTGGCTGAGTGGACAGCGCTCCAGACATATGCAGCGCAACTGTGCTTCGGTGACGCGAGTTCAAATCCCAGCTCTGGCATCCTTTCCTATAAAAAAATTATGAGAATATATATACATATATATCCAAGTCCTGATCAGGAGGTAACCTCTGATTCCGATCGAGTCTGAAACAACGTGATCGGGCCCGGTTTCCAATCACGTGATGGGATCGGGACATCCCTACTGGAGACATTTATTTTCTACAAAGTAATTTGTAAAAGTAATATTATAAAATTGCTAATTTGCTAATTCTCATATATGTCCTTTACAGCAGCTCATAAGAGGACAATACATTTTATTTAGCTTTGGTTCTTGCTTCATAAGGTTTTATTGATAACTATTGATAAATTATTATTGATAATTTTTTTAAAGGTGCCTGAGTGTTATGATCATGTATTTGTCTCTGTCTTGTTCTACATTTCCCATGATTCTTTGCAGATGAATCATTGTTTCATTACCAACACCTGTGTCCTGTTTACCCTGCTTGTATCCTGTGTATATGTACCTCCTTGTTTTAGTCTTGTTTTGTCTGTTGTTGAATGTTCTGTTTGCTGTTTTACCTGTTCCGGTGCTACTGTGGTAGTTTCCTATTTCCCTCCAGGTTTCCTGTTCTTGTTTTTATGTTCCTTAATTGGTAATAAACATACTGTATTTAGATTCGCTGCCTCTCTGCATTCCCTCATCATTACAGAATGACCAACTGGATTCAGCAGTTGCCCTTGTTAGAATGTGGAATTTGTACTCTCGAGGACCACAGCCTGGACTTTCTGGACATTTCCAGTCGTCCCAGTTGTCCATAGTCCTTTCGTCCTAGTGGTCCAGAGTCTGGTCGTCCCAGTGGTCCCAAGTCGAGGGGTCCAGAGTAGGGTCATTCCATTCGCCCTGGAGATATGGTGCTGCTGGGCAGCCCATTGCACACCAGAGGCCGCTCCAGCCCACAAGTCTGCGGTAAAGGCAGCAGCAGCCCACGACTCTACGCCAGAGGTCGCTCCACTCCCTGAGTTCCCTGCTACAGTCAAGATGGTCGTCTTTGAGTTCCCTGCTCTGCCAGCTCCAACCTGGCTCCCTGCTCTGCCGGCTCCACCCTGGCTCCCCGCATCCTGCCCTGGTCTCTGGGACCTGTGCCACTCCATTGGCCTGGTCCTCCATCCCTTCCCCTGTTCTACCTCCGCTCCACCTCCCTCCTGGACATGATTAGGAGCATCTAGAAGCTGTTCCTTGGGGGGGGGGGTATGCCATCCTGTCTGTGTGTCTGTCTTGTCATTATTCTGGTCTTGTACTACATTTCACATAATGCTCACATGATCCTCACAGGCAGAATTCCTTGTCTACTCTGTTTCCTTGTCTGACACTGCACATCAGCCTGATTTTGCGAGATACTGGCTCGGCACAGTCCTTCATTTTAAAAGAGTTACTACCTTTTTCACAAAATTCGTACACTGGCACAAATGTTTTAATTCGTGGTATCGAAATGGGGTGTGATAGTGTTCCTCTCCATCAGGTACACATAAAGTCTGATCTTGTGAATGGATTAGTTCATCTGGGTGTGCGTGAGCAGCTACCGTTTGATGGGGTGGGTCTCGTGTTGGGAAATGATTTGGCAGGTGGTCAAGTTTTCCCCAGACCTGTGGTGACTAATAACGGTGAAACTGATAAAACTTCTAATCTTTCCCAAGAGTTCTCATCTACATTCCCTGTGTGTGCCGTCACTCGAGCACAGTCTAGAAAGTTTGAAGATGTTATAAGCCTTACCGACTCGTTTTTACAAGTCCCCTCTGAAACTCTCAAATGTGACTTAACAATAAAGCCTGAGCTTGGGGAGGGGATGGAAGTAAATAACCCCCATGAGACTCCTAGTGTTGATAGAGATCAGTTAGTTGCTGCACAAAAGACAGATCTATCACTTGCTCCCTGTTCTGATGCAGCCCTCAGCTGTAAACCAGTCCCTGATAGGAGAATTGGCTACTACTTTGATAGTGGAGTATTAATGAGGAAATGGAAA
Organism: Beaufortia kweichowensis; assembly: GCA_019155185.1. NCBI lineage: Eukaryota > Metazoa > Chordata > Actinopteri > Cypriniformes > Gastromyzontidae > Beaufortia > Beaufortia kweichowensis. The sequence goes on from CM032808.1 coordinate 4,313,254, forward strand.
CCAGAGGATGATGATTCTGATTGTCGTGAAGTTCATCAAATAGTCCTTCCCACTGCTTACCGCCCACAGGTCCTGAAGTTTGCCCACGAGAATGCACTTGCAGGACATTTAGGTATCAATAAAACTTTTCACCGGATAAGCAAGTATTTCTTCTGGCCAGGTTGCAAGAGTTTTGCAGAACTTGGGAGGTATGTCAAAGGTCTGGCAAACCAAATCAGAAGATCCCTGTTGCTCCTCTACATCCCGTGCCTGTTATGGCTGAACCATTTGAGCGGTTAGTATTAGACTGTGTAGGCCCCCTCCCTAAAACCAAAAGTGGTTACCAGTACGTATTGACGATCATGTGCACCGCAACTAGGTTCGCAACCGCAACCGGGTTTAGTCCTGCTGACCTTGTGTTTGGCCACACGATTCGTGGCCCCTTGAAAATGCTAAGTGAACAGCTATTGTCTGTGAATCGTTCACCTATCCCAGTGGCAGAATATGTCAGTTCTTTCAAGAAGCGTCTGCAGGCTGCCTGGAGTGTTGCACGAAAACATTTAAATGCTGCCCAAGTGAAAATGAAATCACGCTTTGATAAGAAGAGTGTTGACCGTGAGTTCAGACCTGGTGACCAGGTTCTTGTCCTCTTGCCAATTCCAGGCTCCGTGTTTGCTGCAAAGTTTTTCGGGCCATATGCAGTTACACAAAAACTGAGTGACACCAATTACGTGATTGCCACCCCAGACAGACAGAGATGCAAACGTGTCTGTCATGTGAATATGTTGAAACGTTATTTAAAGCGTGGAGACACAACCTCTTCCACTACTGCAAATGTTACCCCCGTAGCTACTGTCTCTGCTGCCAGTTATTGTCTTGCTGAGGATGGCTTGGTAGACAAAGTCCCTGCAAGCTCCTTTGGAAAGCTTAAGAATTCAGTGATTCTGCAAGACTTCTCTAACACTCTTGCCTATCTAACAGACTGCCAACGAAAAGAACTTCTGCAGCTGATAGACAAGTACCCTTCACTATTTGCAGATGTGCCTGGTAGAACTTCAGTGCTGACCCATGACATTGACGTGAGTGTCAGTCAAGCAACATGCATATAGAGTTAACCCAACGAAACGTGCAATAATGAAGGAGGAGATTGAGTACATGTTACGTCACAATATTGCCATACCCAGTCAAAGCCCGTGGAGTTCCCCCGTATACTTGTGCCCAAGCCCGATTCATCTTTTCGGTTCTGTACAGGTACCCCTCACTCCTCGTGCCTCTGAAATTTCCGCATTTGTGACACCAGATCATTTTATGCAATACCAGGTTTTAGCATTCGGGATGCAGAATGCTCCCGCTACCTTTCAACGCCTGATGCAGAAAGTCCTGTCAGATGTTGTCAATTGCGAGGTCTACATAGATGATGTTGTTGTCTATTCAAATTCGTGGGAAGAGCATGTGAAAACACTTGAAAATGTGTTCAGTAAGTTGGCTACAGCCTCGCTAACTTTGAATGCTGCCAAATGTGAATTCAGTAAAGCTGTAGTCACTTATTTGGGAAAACAAGTGGGACAGGGATGTGTGAGACCTGTTGATGCCAAAGTGGAGGCGATCCTACAGCTCCCTACCCCCAGCAATAAACGTGAGTTACGCCGATTTCTTGGAATGGCAGGCTACTACCGTGGATTCTGTAGAAACTTTTCTGCAGTAGTTTCCCCACTTACTGACCTTTTAAGTAGCAAGCGAATGTTCATCTGGAACAGTGACTGTTCGCTAGCTTTTGGTGCAGCGAAAGACCTCTTGTGTAACGCTCCTGTGCTCGCTGCCCCTAACTTTAAAAAAACATTCAAACTGCAGGTGGATGCCAGTGCCACGGGGGTAGGAGCAGTGTTATTACAAGAAGATGAACATGGTGTTGACCATCCCGTCTCCTATTTTTCAAAAAAGTTCACGTCTTACCAGAAGTGCTATAGTACTATTGAGAAAGAAGCTCTTGCGCTCTTACTTGCACTTCAACACTTTGATGTTTATGTAGGTGGTCATGCGGCACCTCTTCTTTTGTACACAGATCACAACCCCTTAACGTTTCTGGCCCAGATGTCAAATTCAATTCAACGTTTGATGCGGTGGGCTTTAATTATACAAGAGTATAATCTTGATATTCATCATCTAAGAGGGTCTGAAAATGTGATTGCTGATGCTCTGTCCAGGGCCAATAAGCCAACTTAAACGGAGGTGTGTGTTAATTTTTTTTCCCTTCCCTTCTTTTGCATTGGAGTAAAGTTCAAAAGAATTAAAAAAAAAACACTTAGACACTTAGTGGTGGGGGTGTTACGTCCTTGGACGTATTTTTTATTTTTATTTCATTGTTGTTTTTTAAATAGTTTTTATTTCTGTATATACCTGTGTGGGCGTGGTAATATGCCTGGTATCTGTGTTGTGCTTGGTGTCTGTCTGTCTCTCTCTCTCGCTCGCTCTCTCTCTCTTTCTCTGATCCTCACAGGCAGAATCACATTCACCTTAGTGATGGAAATTTTGATTCTTTCCAGGGATTCGTTCATTTTCAGTTCGTTCACCAAAATGATTCGTTCAGATTCGTTCACTGATTCGTTCAGTAACCATTTCTTCAAATTACATATATACGCCAGCAGGGGCGAAAAAGAGTGTCTTATTGGTCATGTGTCTAAAGTCAACGATTGTACTGCATTACCACTTGTTGCAAAAAACTGATTTGACTTTATTAAAATGTGTAATCTACTCATTAAATAAATAAAATAAGGTTCAGATGACCAAAACATAAGGTTTTCTTGCATAATTAACTTTTTAATTGTTTGGTCGGACTTTTACACATTCATAAACCGTGGAGTTATGTTCTGTAGCCTATGTAGCCTATATATGAATATATATAAACAAGCATATATGTGCACATTACCAAAGTACCTGCTGCACTTTGCATCCACTTTCTGCTGATTGCTGAACGAGACTGACTCACATGCTACAATGACCGACCTACCCGGTACACATTCATTCACGAACTACATGTCATGACTCATGTACCAGTTCGTTCAATTCGTTCACGAACGAGATGTACCAGTTCGGTCATTTCGTTCACGAACGAGATCTCTCGTACAGACTCAAAACAGCGACTCAGTCAGTGATGGGCGTATTCGTTCACTACATTCAACCAATCACATGCTCCGTCACATCTCATACTCGAAGGCTATTGGCTCGAGGTTTAGTCATTCTTTGACAGGGTGAAACAGTCCCAACTACCCGGTTCACTGATGTGCGCATGCGCTGCTAATAGCGCCGCGCTGCTATGGCGGAGGAATTTCAGTGAACGAGAAATATGAGTCAATGGATTACGTGAACGAGAACGATTCGTTCACTTAAAAGATTCGTTCAAAAAGAACGATTCGTTCACGAACGTAACATCACTAATTCACCTGCAGCTCCTTATGTCAGCGTGTCTGAGGCTGAGAGTGGAGTTTATAGTGACAGTCGGATGTGTGCTTCAGATGAACACACTTCTCCCCTGCTGAATATTGAAATGTTTTTTTTCTTATGTTAGCAAGTGGCTAGCTGTGCTGTGGTGATGAACTGTGTTTGAAGCCTGTAGTACCGTGTGGAAAAGCCAACGAGGTTGCCTTTAACATTTTCCTACTCATTTTGTTGTTTGTTAAGGATTAGTGTGAATTTAAAGGGAAGCGTAGGGGGAGAGTGCCTTTTTTTCTCCATTTAATCCCTGTTTTTGTTACAGTCAAGGAGGTAAGGAAAGTCTTATGTTGTTTGTTTTTTTTCCTTTTTTTGGGTAATTGAGATAAGGTAGTTGCTCCAAAAATTTAGTTAGTTGATCGTTTTGTTTTTATTTTAGGCTTTGCTCTCCCCTGAGCCATTGCTTCCAGATTGCTTTCTGTTAAACTTACTGTTTCCTTTTGTAAAATAAATCTCTACTTTTCCTTCAACTAAAAGGACTAGTGTTCATTCGTTCACTCTGGGACAGAGGATTGAAGTGTGTTACCATACATTTTATTATTATCCTTTTATTTTTATTTGTTACTTCCCCCTTACAAACCCCTAGACAGAAGTGGGTCGTAACAATTGAATGTTTTATTTGCTGTTTTCCTTTTCTGCTGCTTCTGTGTTCCCATGTTCCAGGTTTCTTGTTACTTGTTTCTTCTTTTTATGTTCTTTAATTGGTAAATGAAATACTGCATTTGGATCCGCTGCCTCTCTGCATTCCCTCATCATTACACTAAAGGCCCATTCGTCTCTCTATGCACTAGGTCACTTGGCACTCTTTCAGCATGATAATGATCCAGTGTCACTAGTTCATTTCGGATGAAGAACATGGAAAAAGCACATATATATATATATATATATATATATATATATATATATATATATATATATATATATATATATATATATATATATATATATATATATATATATATATATATATATATATATATATATATATATATATATATATATATATATATATATATATATATATATATATACTGATAGCGCATAGAACATTTATCCTGTGGGTGGAGCTTGAAGCTACCTGAAGTGTTCCAGCTGCCATCTTACGATTCCGAACCACCAGAGGGCATCATTGACTTACAGTCAAAATAACGATCTACAATCACTCAGTTTGCAGACCATCAGTCATGCAGGATTAGTTTTTTGGATAAAAATGTATGTAAATGAATTGTTATTTCGGATGTTGTGTAATGTTTGTGTTTGTTTTACCCAGAATAGGGAATAGTTAAGAAGTTATTGAGGTGAGTCTGTGCTTTACACTGTTGTGCTGGAACAGGTGTAAATGCTTAGAAATAAAGCTTTGTGACTTTGAACTTCATATGCATTTAGCGTTATTTTTCTGAATAAGTTTTAAAGTGTTTATTTTGTTCCCTGCACACTGATAAACATTCACATTCAGAATGAGTAAGGTGTACTCATTTTTGAAACAGCTAATTTTAATTGAATGTATTATTTTTCTTACCCTAGAGAGGATAGGTGATCACACTCTTATGTTATATGTCTTAATATATATTTTAGGGATGCAACAATACAGTTAGCCCACGGTTCAATACATACCTCGGTTTTTAACCACGGTTTTCGGTTCGGTTCTGATGGCTTGACACATAAGTGTGTTTTTTTGTTATTCTACGCAATAGGAACAGTAAGAGGTTAAGAAGAAAAAATAAAAACGATTTATTGCAATACTCCTTTATTTTACTTAAAAGCAAAGAAAAGTCCACTAGTTCCTAGTGTATTGTATAATATAAAATATTTTTTATTTTAAAATTAACACTGATATCTCACAGCTGCTGGTAGCCCATGTACAAACTGGGGAACACATAAATTCCTAAATTTTGAAAATAAACATACATGTGAAGTTAGTAAACATAAATAAACCATCTTAATTAAACTTAACAGTACTCCAGTACAGTATCCTTCATTCAGAATGTAAAGTGCAATTTCACTTAGGTCAGCTATCTATTCCTGTATTTTGAGGTTCTTCTGTAAAAAAGATAAGCCTGTCAACATTCTCTGCAGCAAGGCGAGAGCGTTTTGCACTTACAATGTCCCGCATTATACTCAACGGCAAAACCGAAATGTCTCCACACCACGGATTTGGAAGACGCCAGCGCTTTCTCGTACTGTAGCGTCACTTCACCGCCTCTCGCCATGTTAAAGTGTGGAATGATGGTTCAGCGCCCCCTAACTTTAGAGCATAGTGATTGAATATTTACTCGCGGGATGGAGTTTCCTCATCTCAGCTCGTAGACTTACAGGCACACACAAACAGTCAATTCGGAGAGAAATAAAACGCACAATTATTTAAATGTAAAACCAAAAAAAACGCAATTCACAAGCACGTATTGAACCGTGGATGTCGTACCGAACGGTTCAATATTATATTGAAAATTGTGGCATCCCTAATATATATACTTTACTAAGCATATGGCACATTATCTTATATTTTCATTTCAAGTAAATGTATTTTTTAGTGTGAGTGTTATAACTTTATTGCTATCAAGTCTGAAGTGAAAAGGGTGTTGCTTTCACATTTAACCTAAGATATGAAAGGTCGGGCTATTACTGTGTGAAATACAGGTTACTTCAAATAAAGGGGCTTAAATAACACAAGGTTCAGTTTAGATGTTCAAAGACCACAATAATAAATGCAAATTGCATTTACAAATTTGAAAGACGCTTTGATCCAATAACAATTTACAGTGTATGTAAGATATACATCTCATCAGTTTGTGTGTTTCCTGGGTATTAAACTTACATGCTCCGTGTCACAACCACATACTATCTACTAATTATTAAGATAAATAGGCCTAGTTGGTCCCATTGTCCTATGTGGTAATGTGAATTGTTGTTGCAGTTTCTATCAGACCTGAGTGTCATAGAGAGAGCCGTAGTGTTCATGCTTCCAGACCAAAATAGCAGATGACTATTCATATTTCATATGTGACCCACTCGACACCAAAGAGTTGCGTAGATATTATATAACTCCTTCCTGTATAACTCTGCCTTACCGGCAACTATTTCAGAAGGGTGTGCTCTTTTAACCTGTCAAAGTGTTTTTACCTTTTTACCAGGATTTGTTACCAGCTTTTTTTCTTAAAAATTTTTGTCTAATGGATTCATCTGAAGATTAAATACAGAACATTTAAAAAGGTAAGGAATGTTTCACATGAATTGATGCAAACAAACCGTGTTTCTATGACAGAAAGACGTTAAAACTTTTTATAGTGTGTATCTTCGTTTTAATAATAATGATAAAAATACAGTAATAACTAATAAAACGTAGCTTCTAGTGACAGCTTCTCTTTCATATTTACAACAATTCATTACAAAGCCTAGTTTTTTTAAAACTTCCTTAAGGTTGTCAGGGCTTTATCACCATACTGTGGATCTTTGTGTCACACAAATAAAATAACAGATGTCAGAAAATTGCCCTGAGTTGATATGGAATAATAGCCAGTGGAAACATGTTGTGCTATCCAGATATTCTTGACCACTTAGTGCATGCCTCTAAATGCCCATGAATTTATCTACAGATCTGTCTTTGGTCATTTTGGCTAATTTAAATTTTAAAAATCAAATTTTAAATGACACTAACATGTATAATATTGTCACATTCCTCAACACATGTAGTCTGGAACCTGTAACATGTAGTCTGGAACCTGCAACATGTAGTCTGGAGCACTTTTAAGGCATATCCTAGTGCAATTACAGTTTTGTCATGGGTGCTGGTTAATGGATTTAGCTCAGAGGAAAAATATGAGTCATTTGTTTTTCCTGATTCTCACACTTAGAGCAGCAGCTGCATACAGTAACATATCATGAATAATAATTGTCTCCTCCAAGTAACACAATTTAACATTGTGGTTAGGACACCATTATTGGCACTATTTATGTAATGTAAAGTACACAGAGAAACATGACTGATGAAACTATTTTTTAACCTATTGTTTGAAAAAGTTTTAAATGATCTGTTTTACATATAATTGTGTAGTTTATTTGTTTGTTAAGGGTTATACAGGTGACTTGTGTATGTGTGTAACGAGTCGGCACGAGGAGTGTGATCCATTAGCAACTTTATTAAAGACAAAAGGTAATAACAACAGCAAAAGGTCAGGCAGGAGTAAAATGGGAACAACGGAGACAGAGCAAAGAGTAGTAAAGTCCAGGCTGGGGATTGGGGCAGGCGGCAGGCAATCGTAAATCCGGTAAACAAAGCAGACAGGTCCGGGGCAGGCAGAGAACAATCAGATCCGTAAACAAAGCAGACAGGTCGGGGCAGGCAGATAACAATCGTAGATCCAGTGAACAATCAGAGACAGTAACGAGAAATCCAGTAACTATGAAAACGCTCAGAAATGATAGCCGGGCAAATCAAGACTTCGCGAAGGCTGCATGGCGTCGCGGTTTAAATACCGGAGCAATACAAGATGGCCGACACCGGTCGGAGTTCAGCCCAGGTGCGGGGATTGTAGGCGTGTAATCCGTGGGGAAAGTCAATAATCCGGAGAGGGCTCCCCGCTGGTGGTGATCGGAGGGAGCCACAGAGACCGAAAGTTAGTGACAGAGCCCCCCTCCTGTGGCGACTCCTGGCGAAGAGGATTCGACCGAGGTCTCCCCTGGGTCTTGGGGCCGGTTTTCCTGGGTGAGTGTGGTGGAAATCCTCGGTTAGTGAAGGGTCCAAGATGTCAGAGGATTTTACCCAGGATCGTTCTTCGGGGCCGTAGCCCTCCCAGTCCACCAGGTATTGCAGTTCTCGACCTCGGCGCCTCTAGAGTCTAATATTACATTGACCCGATAGGCCTCCTGCGCCGTCCACCATGAGCCGGAGGGTGCTCTGGTTCTCGGTCCCTCTAGGTTCTCCACTCCTTCCTGGTCACCAGCGGGCTTGAGCAAGGAGATATAAAAGGTGGGTGAGATACGGTATTGAGCAGGGAGTTCATGTCGGTAAGATACAGGGGTTATTTGTCGGATAATTTTGAATGGACCCACGTACCTGGGACTGAGCTTCTTGCAAGGTTGCTGGAGACGAAGATCTCGAGTAGACAGCCATACCCATTGGCCTGGTTCGTAGGTGGGCCCGGGACCACGGTGGCGGTCGGCGTTGTTCTGGGTGCGCCGAACGGCTCTCTGAAGGTGGACATGGGCCTCGTTCCAGGTGTCCTCGCTGCGTTGCATCCAGGCACTGACAGAGGGTAACTCCGAAGGCTCGCCGGACCAGGGGAACAGTGGTGGTTGAAAGCCAAGGATGCACTGGAAAGGGGTGAGATTGGTGGCAGGTTTCCGGAGGGAGTTCTGGGCATATTCGGCCCAGAAGAGAAATCGACTCCAGTCATGCTGGTTATTGTGGCAGTAGGTGTGTAGGAAGCGGGTAAGTTCTTGATTAAGCCTCTCCACCTGGCCGTTGGCTTGGGGATGATACCCTGACGTGAGGCTGATGTTGATGACCGAGAGTATGGTCGTGTTCCCCTGAGACATTGGTAGGTCCGTGACGTAATCGATGGCGATATGGGACCAAGGTCGTACGGGAATAGGGAGTGGTTGAAGTAGACCGGCGGGTATTTGGTGTGGTACTTTGGAAATGTTGCACGGTCGGCAGTTCCTTATGAACTCGATGGTGTCATGTTGTAGGGTGGGCCACCAGAAACGGTTTGTGAGGAGTTGAATGGTAGCGGTGATGCCTGGGTGGCCGGAACTGGGGTTTGAGTGAACTTCAGAGAGGACTCGGGAGCGGAGAGAGAGAGGTACATAGACTCGGTCGATGGGACATGCAGTGGGTGGGGGGTCTTGTTGTTGGGCTTCAGTGATCTCGGTCATGATGTCCCAGAGGACAGGGGCCAGAATGACAGATGATGGGAGAATGGTCTCGTTCTGGATGGGGTGCGGCAGGATTCGTGTGTAGGCGGAGAGGGCATCAGCTTTGCGTGTTTTGGGAACCAGGGCGGTAGGTTACCTTGAAGTTGAACCGAAAGTGAAGAAGATAGCCCCAGCGCAGTTTGACAATGATTCAGACGTTTAGCTGACTGCAGGTATTCCAGGTTATGATGGTCGGTGAGTATAGTGAAGGGAAATTTTGCCCCTCTAACCAATGTCGCCATTCCTCGAGTGCCGTTTTCATGGCCAGAAGCTCTCTGTTGCCGACGTCATAGTTCTGTTCTGCAGGACTTAACTTGTGTGATAAGAATGCACATGGGGATCCCCCTGGCGTTGCGAGAGGACGGCGCCGATACCTGTGCTCAAGCTGGCCCACTTCTACGCATGAACTCCCTCTTAGGATCCGGATGATGTAAGATGGGAGCTGTGGTGAAACGTGCCTTGAGATCCGTGAAGGCTGCGAGTGCGGCTGGGGTCCAACAGAGTTTTTGGGTTCCCTTTCTGAGCATGGAGGTGAGGGGTGCCGAGACCGAACTGAAGTTTCTGATGAAGCGCCGGTAGAAATTATGAACCCAAGGAAGCGTTGTAGTTCTTTGAGTGTGGTGGGTTGTGTCCAATTCAGGACGGCTGTGACCTTCTGATCATCCATGGCCACTCCCTCCGGACTGATGACGTAACCAAGAAAGGAGACCTTCGTTTGGTGGAACTCACACTTCTCCATCTTGGCATAGAGTTGGTTCTTTATCAGCCTCTGCAGCACTGCACCTAACGTGTCTGACATGGTCCTGGTAGGTATCAGAATAGATGAGAATGTCATCAATGTAAACAATCACCCCTCGGTTGAGCATGTCCCGGAATACCACGTTGATGAAGGCTTGGAAGACGGACGAGCTGTTGGCCAAACCAAAGGGCATGACGAGGTATTCATAGTGTCCCGAAGTGGTAGAAAAGGCGGTTTTCCACTCGTCCCCTCCACGGATCGCGGATCAGGTTGTAAGCGCTACGTAAGTCCAATTTTGTGAAGAATCGAGCCTTCCTTAATTGTTCCAGAGCGGCGGGCACAAGAGGCAGGGGGTATCTGAACTTCACTGTTATCTCGTTCAGGCCACAATAGTCGATGCAGGGTCGTAACCGCCGCCCTTCTTCTTCACAAAGAAAACCCAGCTGAGGGCGGGGATGTGGAGGGACGAATCGAAGCCCTTGGCCAGTTCCTCTTGAATGTAAGATCTCATGGCCTCGGATTCTGGTTGGGACAGTGGGAAGACGCTGGCCCCTGGGTGGTTGCGCGCCAGGCATGAGATCAATAAGCAGTCATTAGGTCGGGTGAGGAGGTAAACAGGTGGCTTCGGTCTTGCTGAAGGCCAGACTCAGATCGTGATACTCGGAGGGGAGTTCTGGAGTGTTCGCAGGTTTAATGGTCACCAGGCAGTGTCTCTGGCAAAAGGGTGACCATTGGGTGATCTGTCCCTCAGACCAAGAGATGATGGGATCATGCAGGTCCAGCCAGGGAAATCCAAGGATGACAGGAGTTTGGGGGGAGTCGAGGAGGAAAAAACGGATGACTTCCTTGTGCAGTGAGCCGGTGAGAAGTGTGATGTCCTGTGTGGTGAATTGCAGGTGACCTGAACCGAGTGGGCATCCGTCTAGGGCTGCGACTGCTACATGTGGAGAACAAGAGATGAGAGGTAGATTATGTGACCTCGCAAACGTCTCATCAATGAAGTTACCCGCTGACCCTGAATCAATCAATGCGGTGGTCACGATGGACCGACCCCCAACGTTAAGTGTTACCGGTATCTTGAAACTGGTAAGTAAAGGCCTGACTGGACTTACCATTTCTGATCTCCGCGGGGGACGTGTGGGACAGGAAGCTCTCATATGGCCGGGTTTACCGCAGTATAAACAGAGACGCTCCTGTCTCCTCCTCTCTCTCTCCTCAGCCGTGAGGTGGGTGCGCCCGATCTGCATGGGCTCCTCCTCGACGGTCCGATGTGGACTGGCGGTGGGAAAAAACTGGGTAGGGAAGCGGGAAGGCCGTCTGGAGCGAATCAGGTTGTCGAGGTGGATGGCAAGTTCAATGTACTGATCCAGTGTTTTCCCCTCATCTCTACAGGCGAGTTCTGCTTGGAGCTCTGTAGTTAAACCCTTCCTGAAAAGTAATTTCAGCGGCGCCCCCAGTCCGCTTGAGCCGCTGAAAGTGTCCTGAACGTGAGCGCATAGTCGGCCGCCGAGCTCCGGCCCTGCCTGCCAGCAGCTGCTCCCCCGCTTCCTCGCCGTCCGCTGAATGCTGGAATACCTCCTTGAATCTCTTCCGGAAGGCCGCGAAGGATGGAAAGGTGGACTGGTCATTGCTCCATATGGCTGTGGCCCAGTCCAGTGCCCGACCGGTAAGGAGTGAACAAACAAATGCAATGCGGGAACTCTCAGTAGGGTAGAGTAGTGGTTGCTGGTCAATGAACAATGAACACTGAAGCAAAAACCCCTTACATTTACGGTCCCGTCAATTTCTCCGAAAAGCGAGACGCGGACTGGCGGCGGGAGGGGCCGAAATGGCGGCGGGTGGCGGCGGATTAGCAGGTGGGGGATGGGCAGCGGGCATGGCGAGGTGTAGGGCGTGCAGGGATTTGGCTAGTTTCTCCGTAATCGAAGTGAGCCTAGCCAGCTGTTGCTGATGAGTTGCCAGCACGGATGCTTGAGCGCTGAGCTCCGAGGCATACTGTTGTAGTGTTGCTGGATCGGGAGATGGCGAAGTCTTCTGTAACGAGTCGGCACGAGGAGTGTGATCCATTAGCAACTTTATTAAAGACAAAAGGTAATAACAACAGCAAAAGGTCAGGCAGGAGTAAAACGGGAACAACGGAGACAGAGCAAAGAGTATTAGAGTATTAGCCGGGGCAAATCAAGACTTCGCGAAAGTCTGCGTGAGCGTGCGGCTTAAATACCCGGAGCGATACAAGATGACCGACACCGGGTCGGAGTTCAGCCCAGGCGCGGGGGATTGTGCTATACAAATAAAATTGAATTGAATTGAATTGAATTGTGGGGCGTGTAGTCCGTGGGGAAAGTCAATAATCCGGAGAGGGCTCCCGCTGGTGGTGATCGGAGGGAGCCACAGAGACCGAGTTCGTGACAATGTGAAAGGGCAGAGAGTTATCTGTCTTCTTCTAAAAATAGTGTGTGTTTAGTATGGTGTATCTCCTTTTACTGTACATAGTCACATGGTTAAATACCTCCTACATGAAGGTCATAACAATAAAACATTTTAATATTTTATTTGGGTTTGACTTACTTTTACTTCACCATAGTGTGCAGAGACAACTGTAAGTATTAACCCATTGACATATTAGCAAAAGCACACAAGTGATTTTAAAGTACATAAAATTCACAATTACTCTTTGCAATATTTGATGATGCTAGTAAAATTACATTATATGTTGTGTATGTACATTATGTGTTGTTGGGCAAAACTGATATTTATTTTCTCTTTTTAAAGTAATAATAAACACATAGTAATACCTATTATGTGATGACAATGCCTGAAGCCTAAAGAAACTGGAAATGCACATTCATTATGAGTGTTCCTTCAGTGGTAAAGGAAGTTGAAAAGTGTCCACTAATAGAGACTAATTAGGTTAAACTACAACCTAAGTCTGTACAATCCACATCAGCCAGTGTACCTCCAACACTAAAGAAAGAGACAGAGTGCATTCATGATATTCTCAATAAGGCTACTCTGCTTGCCAATGAACAGAGATGTAATTCAGAAAAAGGGCAACCCTGTATCCCCTGGCGAAAAAACAAAAGTAGGCAAAAATGTGCTATTCATATTGGACATTCTCTCATTACGTACCAGTATGTGAAAAGTCACAAGCTGGAGAAGGCTGTGCACAGCTAACTGAAACAATAGAGAACAAGACCTCCTCTAGTTCAGCTTCTTTCAGTATTTTACAGCTTATTTTACAGTTGACACCAGTAATACCCTCCAGACATGGTACAGGAACCTCAGAGATATTGGAAGCTGTGCTCCCACCTACTGCTCTGAAAGTCCCACCACTTCCAGAGAGAGAGATGCATCCATCACCTGAGTTTAAGCGAGAAGGGTACAAGTCAATGGCATCAAGCTTGTTGTTTAATCTGAAGGACAATAGGAAGCGAGTTAAGGCTATGTATAGCCCATCCAACTTTAAAGGTTTGGATGTGACAAGTCAAAGCAAAGGGTCGCCTTTGTCTGAAATTCCAGAGTTTTCAGGAACCAAAATATCACCTGCTTGTCAAAAAGCCATAATCTCTCCAATAAGTTCCTTAGTGGAAACTGCAGACAGTCAGAGTTGTTTTCCTCAGGGATTTGCAAATGGAGGTCTACCAGAACACTATTTGGCATTAAGTCTGCTTCAGTCTAGTTGGTCAGAAAACAAACCTTTAAAATCAAAGAGAAGTCCTTTAGCAAGCAGGGTAACTTATGCCTCCTTACAGCGAAAGACTAGTTCTGAGGAAATACATTTCAGAGCAAATGGTCAAACTGTGGTCAACACCACTTCACAGGTTTACACAAATAATGCAAACAATCCAGGGCACAGTGAAGATCATGACACGCACAGTAATCCAAATAAATTATCAAGATCAGCAAAATCTGATGAACAAATTGTTATATATGAAAATAACGGCAAGTGGAAAACTAGTAGATCAGTCAGCCCTTTCAAAGAGCTCATCAGAAAAGTACACAGAGAAAAGCAATTATTTTCAGAAAGCCAGAACATCTACATTAAATGTCAAAGATTTGTTGGTACAGATCATGACGATAATGACCATGATGATAGTGGTCCAATTGCAGACAAAGTGCTATTGGCTATTAAATGTAATAAGGTATTGTCCAGACATTCTAAAAAAAAAAGAGAGAAATAAGACAGGAGAAACATAGCAAAGGCTTTCATAAAGATAAAGTGATTGGTACATCACTGTTGAAAGAAAGTGTTAATGAAAGAGAAGAGAGTACAACACAAAAAAATCAGAGCAGTATCATATCAATGAGAAGTTTAGAAACTCACATACAGCAAGAATTAAAAGATGACACCTTCCCCATGAAAGGAAACACTTACGCAAAAAGAGCTTTATGTGCCACAGATGAAGATGTGACAAAAAGGATGACTATACCCATAAAGAAAGGAAACATTGTCAAAGATAAGTATGACCTGGCTAAAATGGCTTTAGAGGAAGTAATTGCTGCAAGAGAGCGAAGAAAATTCAAAAGTAAAGTGGTCTCAAATGCAGAAGGTTTACTCATGGATAGTAATAGAGTTGGTTGTGAAAATTCACAAGATGGTCACAAGTTACCCAACAATGGAGAGGACCAACAGAGTAGTATGTTCATGCTGAGTAAGAGGGAGATAAACACAAAAAGTGGGAAAGTTCAGGTTAACGCCTCTGCATTTAAAACAAGTAAGCAAAATGTCCAAGTGATGTCAAAGGATGTGGTAACCAAACATGGTGAAAGTCATGTGGCTGAGGTAAATTTAGATAGGCCTTATAAGCAGGAGGAAGCATCTTTTGGGGAGTACTGTTACGGTGCTGGGTTAGAAGGATCAGAACACCAGAGAGTACTTTTAGGTCAAGACTTTACTGAAGCTTTCTTAAGCACAGATACATCCAGGATAACAAGTACAGAGAACAGAGCTCATCCAGATAACAGGAGCGTCAAACAGAGTAACAGGTAATCCAAAAAGGCCCACACACCCAAACTAATAACAACAATACCCGACAAGGATACAACGAAAAGACATGGTTTTAAATAATACTAGAAATGAATCAAAGTAATATAAAACAGGTGCGGGTAATGACAACTAAACAAGTGCTCAACATGATAACTAATAATAAACAGGTGCGCAGGTGCAAGGCAATGTGGGAAATGAAGTCCATTTAAAACTCAGGAGACCGGGAACGAATGACGTGATGGGGGGAATCCGATGCTGAAGGCATCGGCTCCGTGACAGTACCCCCCCCACGGACCGCTCCTGCGGGCCGCAGAGCACGCCAACGGGGCCGCCCTCGTGGCCTGGGACCGGGCTCCAGGGGATGGGAGATGTGAAACTCAGAAAGCAAGGTCGGGTCAAGAATATCCGAGCGGGGAACCCAGCACTGTTCCTCCGGACCATATCCCTCCCAGGACACGAGGTATTCGAGCCGCCCGGCCCGTCGACGAGCTCTCAGGATGGCATCGACCTTATAGATGCGGTCCTGATGGTCCAGGGGTGGAGGAGGAGGAGGCTCCGGAGCCGCTGGTGGGGGTCCCTCAGCATCAGATTCTGCGGGAAGAACAGATACAGGGTTAACAAAAGGCTTTAATAGTGAAACATGGAAGGAGGGGGCCAGACGGTAGGACCGGGGAAGTTGCAGCCGGTAAGTCACTGCATTTATCTTCTTGCTGATGGGGAAGGGACCGATGAAGCGGGAGTGAGTTTCTTGCAGGGCAGCCGCAGGCTTAATGTCCTGGTGGAGAGCCAGACCAGCTGCCGGGATGGAAGTCCGGGTGTCAGAGCGCAGCTGGTCGGGCTTGCTGTTTCGCCTACTTAACTGCAGCTTGCAGGTGGATGTGTGCTGAATTCCAAACCCTTTCACTGGCCCGAACCAGTGGTCCACAGCTGGCACCGTGGAGGGTTCAGGGTCCAGGGAAAGAGAGGTGGCTGATAGCCGAAAGCACGCGACTGGAACGGGTGAGTCGGTGGAATCTTGACGCAGGGAGTTTTGTGCGCATCGGCCCAGGTAAGAAGCGATGCCAGCTGTGGTGGTTACGATGGCAGTAGGTCCGGAGATATCGTCCGATCTCCTGGATCTTCCGCTCAGTCTGGCCGTTCGCCTGGGGATGATAACCAGAGGTAAGACTAACTGATATATTTAATAGAGAAAAGAATGCCTTCCAGACGTGAGAAATGAACTGAGGTCCTCGATCCGACACGATATCCTCGGGCAGGCCAAAATGCCGGAACACATTATTAAACAGCGCCTCGGCTGCTTGCATAGCTGTGGGCAGACTAGACAAAGGAATTAATTTACAGCTTTTGCTGAAACGGTCAACGATAACAAAAATACAGGTATAACCTTCTGAACAGGGCAGATCAGAGACAAAATCTACGGCAATATGAGTCCATGGCCGCTGAGGAACCGGTAGCGGGAGGAGCTTACCCTGGGGCCGGCGGCGAGGTACTTGAGCGATGGCACAGACTGAGCATCCCTTCACGAAGCGATTGATATCTCCGGACATCCCAGGCCACCAGTACCGGGGGGAGATCAGTGAAAGGGTGCGCTGCCGACCTGGGTGTCCCGATCCCGGAACACAGTGGACGGAGTCCATGAGGGGAATGCGCAGATCTTCGGGCACGAACAGTCTCCCCTCAGGACCTCCCGGCGGAGCAGGCTGATCGCGAAGACTAGCTTCAATTTGTTTGTCCAGGTCCCACTCGATGGGAGAAATTACCATGGCTGGAGGGAGAACAGGCTCCGGAGGCTCGATGCTGCCATCTGGGGCGTGAACTGCGGAGAGAGCATCGGCTTTTCCATTCTTGCTTCCGGGACGATAGGTCACTGAAAAATTGAAACGAGAGAAGAATAATGCCCAGCGGGCTTGACGAGAATTAAGTCTTTTGGCTTCACGTAAATACAACAGGTTCTTATGATCAGTATATACCACAAACGGAAACTTAGCTCCCTCCAGCCAATGCCTCCACTCTTCCAGCGCCAGCTTGATAGCGAGTAGTTCCCGGTTGCCGATATCATAATTCTGCTTCACCGGGACATCTTTTGGAAAAGAAAGCGCATGGGTGAAGGCGCGCCGGATTCCCCTGCAACTGCGAGAGCACCGCCCCTACGCCGGTGGTGGAGGCGTCAACTTCAACCACGAACGGGAGCTCAGGCGAGGGGTGACGAAGAACTGGTGCTTTACAGAAGGCTTCTTTTAGCTGTTGGAAGGCCTCTAGAGCCTCCTGGGACCAAACTAGCTTATTAGGTTTCCCTTTGAGCATTGACGTGAGCGGTGAGCAGATTACACTGAAGCCTTGAATGAATCGACGATAAAAGTTCGCGAACCCCAGAAAGCGTTGCAAACTTCGAACTGAGGAGGGCTGGGGCCAGGACTGAACTGCCTCCACTTTATCCTTCTCCATGAACACCCCCGTGGCACTAATCACATATCCCAGAAACTGAACCTCAGAGAGAGATGAAATGCGATTTCTCCAGCTTGAGGTAGAGATTGTAATCTTGAAGCCGCTGGAGAACGAGCCGAACATGACCCTGATGCTCCGCGAGAGACTTCGAGTACACCAAGATATCATCTATGTAGACAATCACAAACAGATCCAACATATCTCGAAATATTTCGTTCATAAAACTTTGAAACACTGCCGGAGCGTTTACCAACCCGAAGGGCATAACCTGGTACTCCGAAGTGCGTCCCCGCTAAATTCTGAAGGCAGTCTTCCACTCATCCCCTTCCGGATACTGAATTAGGTTGTAAGCTCTGAGGTCCCAGTTTCGTGAATACCCAAGCCCCACCTAAGATGCTCTATGGAGGGAGAAATAAGAGGCAGAGGGTAAGCAAACTTAACAGTAGCCTGATTCAGAACACGATAATCTATACAGGGCTGAAGACCTCCATCTTTCTTCCCCACAAAGAAGAAACTGGATGCTGCTGGGGAAGTAGAGGGGCGAATAAATCCTTGTTGCAGTGCCTCCTGAATATAGTCACCCATGGCTTTCTGTTCCGGGAGGGACAGCGAGTAGATACGCCCCTTAGGGAGAGGGGCCCCAGGCAGCAGCTCAATGGCGCAGTCCCATGGCCTATGCGGGGGAAGTTGTGAGGCTCTCTCCTTACTGAACACATTCACTTAACGCTTCATACTCCGGCGGAATCACACCAATCCAGGGTTTAACACTATTGCCTGCTCTGGATACTTTCGGGAGCTCTGGAGAGAGAGGAACAGCAATAGGAGACATAACAAGTGAGGCAGAATTTTCAGACTGAAGGGGCCAAACCTAACTAACTAAAGGCCAACCGAGAATTTCCCCTGTGGTCCAGTCCAATTCCGGACGATGCTTTTGGAGCCAGGGTCGTCCTAATACGAGATCCACCAAGCTCCCCTCCAGCACCCAGAAGGACAACATTTCTGCCCGGACAGGTTTCCATTCGAGTCGGACATGTGGGGAAAAAAACCTGATTAGTCCATGCCCTAAGGGCTTTCCTAAAATATCTCGCACCGGGATGGGTTGATACCACTCGGTGCCCTAGGTAACCGGAGCCGCCTTAGTAGATCTGGAGAGATGAAATTCCCAGCCGCACCGGAATCGATAAGTGCCTTTACTGGAATAGAGACAGTGGCAGAAACAATGATTAGAGATGTGAGCGGAAGCTTTATACCTGCTTGCGGCGGCTGAACCGCACTCACCCGGGCAGGAGAGGGGCGCACTGGACAGGTAGCGAGGAAATGCCCGGACTCTCCACAATAAATGCAAAGCTGATGCGAGATGCGCCGTTGTCGCTCTTCCTTGGTTAAGTGAAAGTTGTCCACTTGCATGGGCTCGGGGCTGGAGGGCTCGGTGGAGCCGAGAGCGCACCTGGTAGTAGTGGAACCCCGCTGGGCGGCTGAGGCACCCGCGGTGTAGAGAGAGAGTGCAGCGGAGGAGCGGTACTGATCGGCGAAAATCCACGTTGACAGGCCACGAGCCTTTGGGCTATCCGAATTGACTTCTGAATAAATGTCTCCAATTCAATGGAATCATCGTAAATTACCATGTGCATTTTTACCTCCGCAGACAAGAAGAGAGAGAAGAGGCAGAGTGATCAAAGACATTTTTTACTCGCTTAGAAAAGTCCTCCCAGGTGCGGGACTCGCGAGTTTCTGACTCCCAGTAGCCTTGAGCCCATCGCAGCTCAGCCCCGGTCATCAGGCTGATTGCAAAGTCTACCTTGTCCGCTGCGGCGGGGTGCAGATGAGGCTGCCGACTGAAGAATAAATTACATTGGAGAAGGAATCCTCCGCACTCCTCCGCTGCTCCAGAGAATCGATTAGGCATGGCCATGGGACTGCTGGTGACTGCAGGACTTACCGGCTGGGGAGAATGAACAGGTAGTGCGTTTAAGTGCCGAGTGAGAGCGTGGAGCACATCCGTGGCTGCATCCGTGACGCTAGGGGTAGCGGCTTCCATCCTGGAGACCAAAGCACATTAAAGTCACAGAGAAATAGACAAAGTACAAACACTTGACGAGTAATCCAAAGTCTTCACGCCTCGAAGAGGATCCTTTCAGTCCCGTCTGTCTTTGGGTCGGGTATACTGTTACGGTGCTGGGTTAGAAGGATCAGAACACCAGAGAGTACTTTTAGGTCAAGACTTTACTGAAGCTTTCTTAAGCACAGATACATCCAGGATAACAAGTACAGAGAACAGAGCTCATCCAGATAACAGGAGCGTCAAACAGAGTAACAGGTAATCCAAAAAGGCCCACACACCCAAACTAATAACAACAATACCCGACAAGGATACAACGAAAAGACATGGTTTTAAATAATACTAGAAATGAAGCAAAGTAATATAAAACAGGTGCGAGTAATGACAACTAAACAAGTGCTCAACATGATAACTAATAATAAACAGGTGCGCAGGTGCAAGGCAATGTGGGAAATGAAGTCCATTTAAAACTCAGGAGACCGGGAACGAATGACGTGATGGGGGGAATCCGATGCTGAAGGCATCGGCTCCGTGACAAGTACTGGGATGCAACAGAACATTTAAAATATGCTGATAGAGACAAATTATGCATTGAAAAACAAGGAAGTAAAACAAGTTATGCCAGTAAGGGTGATCAAGTACTTAGACTTGAACAAGAAAAAGAGTTGGCTAATAATGTAGGCCATAAAAAGATGGGAACAAGAAGAGGTGATTATTTGAAAAGTCTAGATATTTACATCTTAGGCCAGCATGAGGAAAAATCCAGTACTGAGAAAAAGGGTAGTTCCCAACAATAAATGTTTCCCAAAAGAAAGGATATATTCATCAGCACACCTCGGCCTTTTCAGGGTTAATCATGAGCTAGGCGCCTATCGCCCCTAGCTCCAACTTCACAAACAACTCATTTAAAGAGATAAGGACAGTCTTATGATCCACACATAGTTTCTTGTTATTTCTGTCACATGGACCCTTATTAGTATCTAAGGCTAAATATCATGATTATATAAAAATGCATAATAAATGAATGGATAAATGGATATATGTAATGAAGATAAAAAGCACACATTAATGAATATACTTATTACACACTATACTGCATAAACTCTTATTCTTATCTAAGGTTAATTATTTGGGTTATATTGAATACATAATTAAAGAATGAATATATGTAATATCAGTAATGAATATAAAAGTATGAGTAATGAAAAGAAAGAACCACACAACAGAAAATACTCTTCAGTATAAATATGAGTCAGTTATAAATAAATAAAAAATAGTACATATTGTGGGATTGTGCAGACTAAGCAGAAGATAACAGTGACCAAATATGAGAAGATGCCTACCGGAAGGGTGGAGAGGTGCCACCTGCTAACCTTGGGGAGAGGAGACCATAAAAATTGGGTTTTGAGGGATAGACGGGGTTCTTTCTGTCGTATTGCTCGATGGGGGAACTCCTTTGATTGTGTAAATGATAGGGACAGATTGAACCCAGAGCTCTGCATATTTTCTTCAAGTGTGATATTCTTCAATATACTTTTGATTGTTAAAATAAATCCTTTTAAAGATATTTTTGAGTCTTCCTTCCTGAATAAACGAGCACGCGGACTTGAAGGATTAAATGCCAAGTCCAACAATTTGGTGACCCCAACGTGATTTGGGAAAAAGGAGGAGACTGGACAATGGACGAACTCTTTCTGACATCAAGAGGGCCCTCACAAAATTAAAGGTAAGCGCAGAATACCTGTTATAATCAAATTTCTGCGATTGGCTATAACCAAATTATTGATGTCAGAAAAGAGAACGTAAGTTGTATAGTAAAATTGTATAAACAGTTGAAGAAAATATCTTTGTAAATATAGGCCGGCAAAATATTAAGAGGATACTGTATTCCCACGAATTAGTCGTGAGTTTTTTGTTTTAAACTGGTAGGAAAAAGGTTGAGTGTGACGAATAAACGGTAGGCAAAATGGTAACAAAGATGTCTCTATGAGCTAGTCATGAGAGAAAAATAATTGGTTTTTAAGCGGCTAGATAATTTAAAGGATACCACGACTGAGTCGTGATGAACTAGAGCCTGAGGGTTGGGCCCCCCGTATTGCTGACGAGTGATCGAAATTTCTGGGTGGAAGGCCAGACTTGGCTTTATTCCCAGAAGAAAAACCTGCAATTAGTGAATGCAGAAGACTAAGAATAGCTCTGCGATTAGTGTATGCAGATGACTAATAATAGTTGTTGAGATACCTGTATAAAGATGTATGGATGATTTTGAAGAGTTAAGAGTCACACAAGAGACCTAAGATACCCGTATAAAAAAACGGATGAGTGAGATACCCGGATAATTAAGAATACCTGTATAGAGAGATACAGATGATTAAGAATACCTGTATAGAGAGATACAGATGATGAAGAATACCTGTATAGAGAGATACAGATGATTAAGATACCTGTATAAAAAGATACAGATGATTAAGATACCTGTATAAAAAGATACAGATGGTTATGAGAATTTGATATGGAGCGCATATGAAAATCCTTGCAAGTGTATATTGTGTAAAATTTGATGAACATTAAGTAATTAATACATGTATATGTGCGATCTGTTTTTTATGCTGTTGCAGTGTTATTGTGAATTACTGTGCTTTATGGGCGTTTAACTTGCTGTGCGTTTTGCTGTAAAAATTGCTTTGTTGTGTGAACACGGAGGATAGGAGTAGGGTGAATTTTTGGAGTCAGATAAAGAGAATACAGAGTGTGTATTGTGAGGAGGAAAAGATAATGGAGAGACATTGTTGAACAGTAAATCAGATCTATGAACATATGAAGAATGCATTTGTGTTCGTTGTTGAATAGTATTGGGAATTAAATATAAAAAATATAGAAAATCTAGTAAAGAACAAAAGCAAGTATTTCATTTCATTTGGTTGTAATAGTGTACTGATATGGAACAAAGTGAGTCAAATTGTGTGGTAAAACATAAGATTGAAATAAGTAGAAATAAAAGTATCAAAAGGAGGCAAATTTTATATGACAATAAGAGAGTGGTAAAGAGGAAAAGAAAATAACTAACCAAAATTACGAAGTACATGGTTTACTGTGTGTTGAATGATTTATACAAGCATATATTTGCTGAAGTGAAGTTGAGGAGAAAATTCTCGTTTTGTTGTTTCATGTGCAGTGTCATGTTTAAAGTAGTTAAGTGATTTATTGTTTCATGAACAGGGCTGTATTTGAATTGAAGGGGTGATTTTAATAGGGGGTTTAAAAATAAAAGGGTAGTCACTTAATAAATAATAAAGGGTAATTTTGTAACAGTGTACAACACAGAAACAAGGAAAAATTGTAGACAGTGATAAAACAGAGTGGGTAAAAGAGGAAATACTAGTATAATTAAAAACAAAGAGAGGGTTTAGGATTAAAAGTATATTGTAAGACAGTAAAATCATTTTTGTGAGGAAGAGGGAGTCAGATTGGGTGCTGTCAAATAAAAGGAGATGATATTAGTGGCGATCGGGACTGAAAAGTTTTGTGAAAGCCAGATTATAACTTTGTCACCCAGGTCAAGGCATTCGATTTAAATATTAATAATAATAATAATAATAATAATACATAACAGTAGTAATTGATAAATAAGACAAATGACATAAAATGTGATAGAGAGTGTGAGGAGTATGGGACATGTGGTCCAAAAGAATTAAAACTACAGTGGGAGGCAGCTGTAGCTCAAGTGTTGAGTGGCACTGAGCCCAAGAAAAGAGAGAAACTGAGAAAACAACTAGAGTGGATGTATGATGTTTCAGGGTTGTTGGATATCATTCATAAGAGACAAATTTGAGAAAAAATGGACAGGGAAATTAAGCGAGGCTGAGAAAAAAGGAGTTGAGAGTAATTGGAAAACCAGAAGTGTGATTAAAAAAGAGGTGAAAGATGCAAATAGTAAATTCAGATTGTGGCATACAATTGCTTTGACTTGAGCGAGTCAGAGAGCGGAAGCAGCGAGAGAAGGCGGAGGAGGCAACGCCTCTAAGAAAGAAGGAGTGGTTTAGAGTTGAGCCTTCTGCCCACCTCCATACGAGAGGGGAGGGGGAGCACAGCAGCACAGCAGCTTGCAGGCTGAATTGTTTAATGTTGAAAGAGGACAGCTAGAAAATGGAACAATTACAAGATAAAGATGTTGAGTTTTTTTTGACTGTAGAACTGTAGCAAGCAGACAGACGGATGAGAGGCATTTCTAGTGACTAGTGTAGAAGTTTTAACTTTAACTCAAGGATATAGATTAGCAATAGGTTTGGTTGGGTCAAGTAGCATAAGCAGGGCAACTAGCAGAAATACAACACGATGCTAACACAAACACAAGCCAGTCTGAAACCCCTTATGGGACAATAGTCACCAGACTGGGCAAATGCCATCAGAAAACACTTTCCAGCACCACTAGGGGCCATTCACAACATCAAGTTCATCCCCAAAGAGGGGGAGACACCAACAGCATATTTAATGCATTTAATGAAATGTAAAGAAGAATGGGAGGCACAAAGGGGTACACCCACATTCAGATAGGGTACATGAAGAAATGTTCAGAGCTGCAGTAATGGAAGGGACGGAGGAGTGTGTAAAGAGTAGTCCAAAAGAAAATTCAGATATACCAGGCAGCACCACACAAACATGGGAAAGAAATTTGATGCACCACATGACTAGAGCACAAGAAAAGGACAGGGGAAAAGACTGTGAGCTGGAGGACCTAAAAGTACAACTATTAAAACTGCAGTTAGGGGAAGCTAGACAAAAGATAAATGACAAAAAAAAGAAGAAAAAAAAAAAGATAAGAATTAGTAGCTATTGCAACACCCAAATATAGACACACACCACAATCTGAGGAGAATAGGGCACATATTACACCAATAGGTCCAACATTTAGAGCCCAACCATGGTCATATGGCCAGCAAGATGTGGGGTATGGTATGGAAGGCATGGGGAGCCGCGGGGGCATGAGGGGTGGAAGAGGAGGATGGCAGAGCAGAAACTGTTTCGTCTGTGGCCAGCTAGGTCACTTTGCTAAAGAATGTCTAAAGCAGCACACATCTGGCCCGGCTGCTAGAGGGAGAGGGGGCTATAATCGAGGCAGAGCATCTCAAAAGGGGCGAGGGGGATACACAGCACCCCATGCAGCGCTTGCTCGTTAACCAACTGCACAAAGAGAGCCACAGAGAGACCACAGCAGCATGGCAGAGCTGATGCTGAGCATTGAGGTCAACCAAGACCGTATGAACTTTTTAGTGGACACTGGGGCCACTTTTTCCATTTTGACTATTGACTTTGACCAAACACAGATATCACCAAAGCCGGTGGAGGTCATGGGTTTCTCGTGGTGACCATTATCATCCTCCAAAGAACCAGGAGGGACTGACAGATACTAAAGAGAACTTCATTCTGAGACTCTTGGCGGGCAGGGACTGTTACTGTTGTACTCCATTTGGAAGCTCTGAGTGCCGACTGGGGTTCCGTAAGTGCCTCCATACGATCTCCCACATGTGACATTATTATATGATAGGAATTAGACAGAATAATATCAACAAAGTTTCATTCTTCATTCACATTCAAGGGCCAACAGTATAGGTACACGAGGGTACCAATGGGGGTCACACTGTGAGAGAGAGTGACACACACAGAGAGAGTGACATAACTGTTAACAGAGTGTTGTTCCAGAAGAAGTCTAAGAAAACAGCACAATTGGTTATGGGGCATCATCTGAGCATTTTAACATCACAGACTGTAATGGCATACGTCAATTTAGCATCATTTACCATGTCATCCTTAAGACAAGACAGAATTCTAAAAATTTCGACATGGCCAAACTTAACTTTCACACATAAGGGGATCAACATGGCTGATTACATGACACAAGGGGAACCACACGAGTGTGAACTTACAGTAAATGCTGAGTAAAAAGTTAGGCAAGACCTAATGAGCACCAGATTGGAGGGAGAAGCTGAAGATTTGTTTAATGATGGATGTTGTTTCCGGGATGAGAAGGGTGATTGCAGGCAGGGT
The DNA here is from genome assembly GCA_019155185.1 of Beaufortia kweichowensis. NCBI lineage: Eukaryota > Metazoa > Chordata > Actinopteri > Cypriniformes > Gastromyzontidae > Beaufortia > Beaufortia kweichowensis. Next base: position 4,338,910 of record CM032808.1, read on the forward strand.
ATGCTGTAGTCAGGAAAGTAGGAAACCAGTTTGACATTATAGTAACAAAAACCATGACAGAGAAGCAATCAGCACAAAGGGCGGAAGTGAAGGCAGTAATAGAAGCTTTAAAGTGGAGTAGAGATAAATGGGTAAACATTTACAGTGATTCAGCTTATGAAGTTGGGGCAGTGCATGATGAACAGAAAGAATGGTACGAATAAAAAAAAAAAAAAAATGAGCACCTGAGGCAAGTTGAACAAACACTTGGTTTGAAACACTGATTTGATAAAGTATATCACCTACAGTCAAAAGGGCAAAGTTGAGCAAATGAATCACCACATCAAAACAAAATTGGCTAAAATCTGTGCACAGACCAAAATCAATTGGGTAAAAGTGTTAATGATTGCTTTATTGTCGATACGATCGGTGCTGAGTAGAACAATCGGTTAAATCCATTTTAAACTTCTCACAGGGAGAAAATTGCCTGGCCCAAGCTCAGCGTTGAATATGAATGACACCACACCAATGATGTATAGACCATAATATGGTAAACTTACTGCTTTTGTCTAAGATTTCTTGAAAACAGGTTATGTACAGGAAACAGAAGGATCCAGGTGGACTTGCTGTATGTCCATGGATTCACCAGCCAGTAAACTTGGTGAGATAAGAGTGGCCCTGAAGGAACTTCAGAGCCAGAAGGGGGAGGGTAAACACACACCAGCACGACACAGACATCACAGATATTACACATTCTGAACAAACCACAGAACAATACACATGCACTGGAAACGAGAACACAATTGACACACCACACACAGCTCACAAGACATTGTTGTTGATAAACAAAACTTACAGACACAGACAAACACTGATAGAAATTTGTGATTGTTGTGATTTATATTGTGTTGATATATATACAGACAAGGAGACTTATTCACCAGCCCACCCACAGAGACATTGGCACATTGTGTAAGTAAAGACTGTAAATTTGAAGCAGGTATTGCCAAAAGAATTAAGAAGAAGATTTGGGGTTGAAAAAGTAAGACAACAGCAAAAGGGGGTGGGAGAATGTGCATTAACTACTGAGGGCAACAGAAAAATTTTTCATTTGATCACAAAGAGTGTGCTACAGATCTGCCAACATATGACAATTTTACAAAGAGTATTAAATGTATGAGAAAGTGTTGTGAAAAAAAAGCTATCGAGACAATCTCTATCCCAAAAATAGGTTGTGGCAGAGACAAGCTGAACTGGGGAGAAGTGGAGGAGATTTTGCTAAGAGAATTCCAGGGCTCCGGAATAACAATAACTGTATATGAACTGCCATAAATGATAATCTGTTCACAGGAGAAGGAGAGAAGAGATCGTTGAGAGACATTGAACTGATGGGTGAATGAGTAAATGATAACATTCTTACTGTTTTTTGTTGTGTTTTTACTATTTTGCTTTACAGGTACAGGGGTTTTACAGTTAACAATTGTCTCACAAAAGTTTCTTTTAATGATTTAAGATTTTGAGTGTGATTTTAATAAGTTGTATACTTTTAAAATTTTAACGTTTTATATATTTACTAAGACATGTATCTTTTGATTCTTTTGATTTTTAGCTTAAAGCCATTATACTTAGGGTTTTGTTTATCTTACTTTTGAACCCAAAAACAATATAAAATAACAGAAACCATACTATAAAAATGAAGCTTTGGGAAAACTGGAAATTGTTGGGAGTGTTAGGAGTAATATTATTGATAATAGTGGGAATAATATTGGGCATAGAGCAGCATGAACAAAACAAGAGCAACACCACGGTAGCAGAGCACTTAAGAGCAAAAAGGGCAGTAAAAGAGAAAACCAAAAGACCAGTGTGTTCAAAGATATGGGGGTATTGAATTGAACTATGGAAAAGGATCGACTATGTCATTCACGTTTGATCTATGTAGTGTAATTAATTGTGGGGGACGAAATAGTTTTTACAGAGGTTATGATATCTAAAACAATGCAGGAACATTCTGGGGTAAGAAATTCACTGGACGAATGGATGGTGAATAATTCTGGTAAATGGAAAGCTCTAGTAATGTCTGTAATAATGTCTATTGATACTTTCATGGGAATATTGATGACATGTGGATGCTGTTGTATACTTTGTGTTAGATCTCTTTATAACAGGTTGATAGTTGCCGCCGTGGAGGGGAAAACAGCCCCCTCCCTATCAAATGCCACTGTTGGGGCTTGGTGAAGGTGAGAGTGATGAGGACGAAGATGAGGAGGAAGTTTAGTCGATCTCCTGTTTCAGGAGATCGAAAGGGGGATTAAAGGGATTTTGTATTCATAAATGTTTTAACTTTCTTTTACAAAGTTCAACATTAATCATTATCTACTCTGATATACTCTTGTGTCTTTAATAACCATTATTTACTCTCATATATTCTGGTGTTGATATTAATCATTATAATAACATTAATCAGTAAAACAATATTAATCACTATTTGCTCGTATATATATATTCATAGTCTTGTGTGCTTGTATGAAATGCTTGCCAGTGGAAATTTACCAAGGAAAGAGAAGGACCGGTATAACCATATATGAAATCTTAGGTCGAAGTGCCCTAAGCACTCCAAGTAAAAGTCTTAACCCTGAATTTGTGCAGACCAAGATCTATCTTTGCAGACTAAGCAGACTAAGCAGAAGATAACAGTGACCAAATGTGAGAAGATGCCTACCGGAAGGGTGGAGAGGTGCCACCTGCTAACCTTGGGGAGAGGAGACCATAAAAATTGGGTTTTGAGGGATAGACGGGGGTTCTTTCTGTCGTATTGCTCGATGGGGGAACTCCTTTGATTGTGTAAATGATAGGGACAGATTGAACCCAGAGCTCTGCATATTTTCTTCAAGTGTGATATTCTTCAATATACTTTTGATTGTTAAAATAAATCCTTTTAAAGATATTTTTGAGTCTTCCTTCCTGAATAAAAGTCGAATCGACTAAACTTCGTCCTCATCTTCGTCCTCATCACTGTCCCCTTCACCAAGCCCCAACAGTGGCATTTGATAGGGAGGGGGCTGTTTTCCCCTCCACGGCGGCAACTATCAACCTGTTATAAAGAGATCTAACACAAAGTATACAACAGCATCCACATGTCATCAATATTCCCATGAAAGTATCAAAAGACATTAGTACTAACATTACTAGAGCTTTCCATTTACCAAAATTATTAACCATCCGTTCGTCCAGTGGATTTCTTACCCCTGAATGTTCCTGCATTGTTTTAGATATCATAACCTCTGTAAAAACTATTTCGTCCCCCTTTTTCATAGTTCAATTCAATACCCCCATATCTTTGGAGACACTGGTCTTTTGGTTTTCTCTTTTACTGCCCTTTTTGCTCTTAAGTGCTCTGTTACCGTGGTGTTGCTCTTGTTTTGTTCATGCTGCTCTATGCCTAATATTATTCCCACTATTATCAATAATATTACTCCTAACACTCCCAACAATTTCCAGTTTTCCCAAAGCTTCATTTTTATAGTATGGTTTCTGTTATTTTATATTGTTTTTGGGTTCAAAAGTAAGCTAAACAAAACCCTATTTATACTAAGTCAAAGCTATTATGTTAAATTCAAAAAACCCTCTAAAAGATCTAAACTCCACTTTAAAATCTTAGAACATGAAATGAAACACTTTGAAAGAAATAACACTTCTGTAAAATATAAAACCTTAAAATCTTAAACGTATAATACTGATTGAAAACACACTCTAAATCTTAAATCATTAAAAGAAACTTTTGTAAGACAATTTGTTAAATGTAAAACCCCTGTACCTGTAAAGAAAAATAGTAAAAACCACAACAAAAAAAAAAACAGTAAGAATGTTATCATTCACTCATTCACCCATCAGTTCAATGTTTCTCGATGATGTCTTGTCTGTCCTTCTCCTGTGAACAGATTATCATTTATGGCAGTTCATATACAGTTATTGTTATTCCGGAGCCCTGGAATTCTTTTAGCAAAATCTCTTCCACTTCTCCCCAGTTCAGCTTGTCTCTGCCACAACCTATTTTTGGGATAAAGACTGTCTCGATACCTTTTTCTTCACAACACTTTCTCATACATTGAATACTCTTTGTAAAATTGTCATATGTTGGCAGATCTGTAGCACACTCTTTGTGATCAAATGAAACATTTTCTGTTGCCCTCAGTAGTTAATGCACATTCTCCCACCCCCTTTTGCTGTTTTCTTACTTTTTCAACCCCAAATCTTCTTCTGAATTCTTTGGCAATACTGCTTCAAATTTACAGTCTTTACTTACACAATGTGCCAATTTCTCTGTGGGTGGGATGGTGAATAAATCTCCTTCTCTCTATATATATCAACACAATATAAATCACAACAATCACAAATTTCTATCAGTGTTTGTTTCTATCAGTGTTTGTCTGTCTCTGTAAGTTTTGTTTATCAACAACAATGTCTTGTGAGCTGTGTGTGTTGTGTCAATTGTGTTCTCATTACAGTACATGTGGTTTGTTCAGAATGTGTAATATCTGTGATGTCTGTGTCGTGCTGGTGTGTGTTTACCCTCCCCCTTTTGGCTCTGAAGTTCCTTCAGGGCCACTCTTATCTCACCAAGTTTACTAGCTGGTGAATCCATGCACATACAGCAAGTCCACCTGGATCCTTCTGTTTCCTGTACATAACCTGTTTTCAAGAAATCTTAAACAATAGCAGTAAGTTTACCATAGTATGGTCTATACATCATTGGTGTGGTTTCATTCATATTCAACGCTGCGCTTGTGCCAGGGAATTCTCTCCGTGAGAGGTTTAAAAAGGGATTTAACCGGTTGTTCTACTCAGCACCGATCGTATCAACAATAAAGCAATCATTAACACTTTTACCCAATTAATTTTGGTCTGTGCACAGATTTTAGCCAATTTTGTTTTGATATGGTGATTAATTCGCTCAACTTTGCCCTTTCACTGTGGGTGATATACTTTATCAAATCAGTGTTTCAAACCAAGTGTTTGTTCAACTTGCCTCAGGTGTTCATCTTTAAGATTCGTATCATTCTCTCTGTTCATCATGCACTGCCCCAACTTCATAAGCCGAATCACTGTAAATGTTTACCCATTTTTCTCTACTCCACTTCAAAGCCTCCTCTTCCGCCCTTTGTGCTGAATGCTTCCCTGTCATGGTTTTTGTTACTATAATGTCAAACTGGTTCCTACTTTCCTTACTACAGCATACCCTGCTTGCAAATCACCCTTCTTATCCCGGAAACAACATCCATCAGTAAACAAATCTTCAGCTTCTCCCTCCAATCTGGTGGTCATTAGGTCTGGCCTAACTTTTTACTCAGCAATTACTGTAAGTTCACACTCTTCTGGTTCCCCTTCAGTCATGTAATCAGCCATGTTGATCCCCTCATGTGTAAAAGTTAAATTTGGCCACGTCAGAATTTTTAGAATTCCGTCTCGTTTTTAAAGGATGATATGGTAAATGATGTTAAATTATCCATCCATCCATCCATTTTCCTCCGCTTATCCGGGACCGGGTCGCGGGGGCAGCAGTCTAAGCAGGGACGCCCAGACTTCCCTCTCCCCAGACACTTCCTCCAACTCCTCCGGGGGAACCCCGAGGCGTTCCCAGGCCAGCCGAGAGACATAGTCTCTCCAGCGTGTTCTGGGTCTACCCCGGGGCCTCCTCCCGGTGGGACATGCCCGGAACACCTCCCTTGGGAGGCGTCCAGGAGGCATCCGAAACAGATGCCCAAGCCACCTCAGCTGGCCTCTCTCGATGTGGAGGAGCAGCGGATCTACTCCGAGCTCCCCCCGAGTGACCGAGCTCCTCACCCTATCTCTAAGGGAGCGCCCAACCACCCGGTGGAGGAAACTCATTTCGGCCGCTTGTATCCTGGATCTCACCCTTTCGGTCATGACCCAAAGCTCATGACCATAGGTGAGAGTAGGAACGTAGATCGACCGGTAAATCGAGAGCTTAAGCCTTGTGGCTCAGCTCCTTCTTTACCACGACAGACCGGTACATCGACCGCATTACTGCAGAAGCTGCACCGATCCGTCTGTCGATCTCTCGCTCCATCCTTCCCTCACTCGTGAACAAGACCCCAAGATACTTAAACTCCTCCACCTGTGGCAGGAGCTCCCCACCGACCTGGAGGGGACAAGCCACCCTTTTCCGGCTGAGGACCATGGCCTCAGATTTGGAGGTGCTGATTCTCATCCCAGCCGCTTCACACTCAGCTGCAAACTGCCCCAGTGCCCGCTGTAGGTCCTGGCCTGATGAAGCCAACAGGACAACATCATCCGCAAAAAGCAGAGATGAGATCCTGTGGTCACCAAACCGGACCCCCTCCGGTCCCTGGCTGCGCCTAGAAATCCTGTCCATGAAGATAGTGAACAGGACCGGTGACAAAGGGCAGCCCTGCCGGAGTCCAACACGCACTGGGAACGAGTCTGACTTACTGCGGCAATGCGAACCATGCTCCTGCTCTGGTCATACAGGGACCGGACAGCCCCTAGCAAAGGGCCTCGGACCCCATATTCCCAGAGCACCCCACAGAACACCGCATGAGGGACACGGGTCGAATGCCTTCTCCAGATCCACAAAACACATGTGGACTGGTTGAGCAAACTCCCATGAACCCTCCAGTATCCTAAAGAGGGTATAGAGCTGGTCCAGTGTTCCACGACCAGGACGAAAGCCGCATTGTTCCTCCTGTATCCGAGGTTCAACTATCGGACGAATTCTCCTCTCCAGTACCCTGGCATAGACTTTCCCGGGGAGGCTGAGGAGTGTGATCCCCCTATAGTTGGAACACACCCTCCGGTCCCCTTCTTATAGAGGGGACCACCACCCCTGATCTGCCAGTCCAGAGACACTGTCCCCACCTCCACGCGATGTTGTAGAGACGTGTCAGCCAAGACAGCCCCACTTCATCCAGAGACTTGAGGTACTCAGGGCGGATCTCGTCCACCCCCGGAGCCCTGCCACCGGGGAGCTTCCCAACTACCTTGGCGACTTCAGCCCGGGTGATGTCCGAGCCCATCCCCGCGTCCCCAGCCTCTGCCTCCTCAGTGGAGGGCGTGTTGGCAGGGTTGAGGAGATCCTCGAAGTATTCCTTCCACCGCCCGACAATATCCCCAGTCGAGGTCAGCAGAGCCCCACCTCCACTATATACAGTGTTGGTAGGGCACCGCTTTCCCCTCCTGAGGCCCTGGACAGTTTGCCAGAACCTCTTCGAGGCCGACCGATAATCCTTCTCCAAGTCCTCACCGAACTCTTCCCAGGCCCGAGTTTTTGCCTCCACAACCACCCGTGCCGCAGTCCGCTTGGCCTGCCGGTACCCATCAGCTGCCTCAGGAGTCCCACAAGCCAACCAAGCTCGATAGTACTCCTTCTTCAGCTTGACAGCATCCCTTACTTCCGGTGTCCACCACCGGGTTCGGGGGTTGCCGCCACGACAGGCACCAGAGACCTTACGGCCACAACTTCGAACGGCCGCTTTGCTTGAACGTGGTGTTCGTTATGGACAAGCCGTGACTAGCACAGAAGTCCAACAACAGAACACCACTCGGGTTCAGGTCAGGGGGGCCGTTCCTCCCAATCACGCCTCTCCAGGTGTCACCGTCATTGCCGTTGTGCGTTGAAATCCCCAGCAAAATGACGGAGTCCCCAGACTGCGCTTTCCAGCACCCCTCCCAGAGACTCCAAGAAGGCCGGGTACTCTGTACTGCCATTCGGCCCGTAAGCACAAATGACAGCAAGAGACCTATCCCCCACCCGAAGGCGCAGGGAAACGACCCTCTCATTCACTGGGGTAAACTCCAACACATGGCAGCTAAGCTGGGGGGCTATAAGCAAGCCCACTCCCGCCCGCCGCCTCTCACCGCAGCCAACTCCAGAGTAGTGGAGAGTCCAACCTCTTTCGAGGAGTTGGGTTCCAGAGCCCAAACTGTGCGTGGAGGTGAGACCGACTATATCTAGCCGGTACCTCTCAACCTCTCGCACTAGTTCAGGCTCCTTTCCCCCCAGCGAGGTGACATTCCATGTCCCTAGAGTTCCCTGCCTTCGACCGACACCCAAACCACAATGCACCGGCCCCTTACAATCCCTCCCGCAGGTGGTGAGCCCACGGGAGGTCGGCCCCACATCACTCCTTCGGGCTGAGCCCGGCCGGGTCCCATGGGGTAAAACCCGGCCGCCAGGCGCTCTCATACGAGCCCCAACCCCAGGCCTGGCTCCAGGGTGGGGCCCCGGCTGCGCCATACCGGGCGACGTCTCGATGTTTGTTCTTGACCTTCTCATAAGGGGGGGGGTGGACCGCTCTGTGTCTGGCTTGTCACCTAGGACCTGTTTGCCTTGGGAGACCCTACCAGGGGCATATAGCCCCTGACAACATAGCTCCTAGGATCATTCAGGCATTCAAACCCCTCCACCACAGTAAGGTGGCGGTCCCAGGAGGGGATGTTAAATTAACGTATGCCATTACAGTCTGTGATGTTAAAATGCTCAGATGATGCCCCATAACCAAGTGTGCTGTTTTCTTATACTTCTTCTGGAACAACACTCTGTTAACAGTTATGTCACTCTCTCTGGTGACAGTATGAACCCCTCTGGTACCCTCGTGTACCTATACTGTTGGTGTCACGATTCTGTCTGTTTGGACTTTGTTTTTTCATCTTGCACCTTTTTGTTTGAACTTCAGTTCCCAAAATGCATTGCACCTCACCACCTGTTCACCATTTTGTAATCTTGTTAGCACGTTCATTTGATTATCACCCGCACCTGTTTGTTATCAGTTTTGCTTTATTGCCTGTGTTATTTAAAGTCTGTCTTTTGTTTCATCCTTTGTCGGGTATTGTTGTGTTTCGTTGGTTGTGTGGGTTCTGCTGTTATTTGGATATCGCTGCCTGTTAATGAATCTGGAAACCTGTTGTTCTTGTTATCTTGGATACTCTCTTTGTTGGATTATACCAGTAAAGCTATCTTCAGAAGTTATTCCCTGTTGTCTTGGTCTCTTCTACCCAGCACCGTAACAGTTGGCCCTTGAATGTGAATGAAAATATATCCCTTAAATGGTGTGCTAATGGTAGGTGGAAGAATTCATTTGCTAAATCAATGCATATAAATCATGTTGTGGTGTCAGGTTGGTCAGAGCTGTGTAAAGGTTGGATACAGGTAATTTGTTGATTATCACAATGACATTAAAACTTTTTTTTTTTACTACAGGCAGAATGTGGTGTTGCATTTGGGAATAAATGTGATGGTTCTATTACTCCTGCTGTCAGCAGGCTCTTAATTATCTCAACATTCCCCTCATCAGTTTTTGTTTTGTTTCGATACTGTGGTTGCTATATTGGCTCATATGTGACAAGTTCAAAAGTGATCTCTGGACTGGAGGAGCAAAAGCCAACATCTTTAGTTCCTAGTTACCACAATGTGTTAATCATTTGTTCAGTTAATTCATGATCAGTTTTCTCCCTACCGTGCCATCTAGTTATCCATCTATGTCTTAATGTAACTGTGTTGCTGGTGTGTTTATCAATTTTGTAAGCCTGCTCTTTCACTGAATGTTTAACCCCTTCTATCTGTGTTTCCTCCCAATCTCTCATCTCCTGTAACCTCTTTGTCATGGGCCCTAACTCTTTAGCTTGGTGTCTGTGATGTACTGCTACAGTGATGTGTGGCCTAGCCTCCCCCTTCATCATGTACCATTCTTCCTGTTTTTTCAATTAGTTCTACAGCCCCCAATATTCCCTCTAATTCTACAATAATCCCATAACATTTAATTTCCCATTCTGTTCCCTCTAATTCTTCCGAAAAACTTTGTTGATTTTATTCAGTCTAATTCCTATCATATAATAATGTGACATGTGGGAGATTGTATGGAGGCACTTACGGAACCCCAGTCGGCACTCAGAGCTTCCAAATGGAGTACAACAGTAACAGTCCCTGCCCGCCAAGAATCTCAGAATGAAGTTCTCTTTAGTATCTGTCAGTCCCTCCTGGTTCTTTGCAGGACAATAGTGGTCACCACGAGAAACCCATGACCTCCACCGGCTTTGGTGATATCTCTGTTTGGTCAAAGTCAATAGTCAAAGTGGAAAAAGTGGCCCCAGTGTCCACTAAAAAGTTCAGACGGTCTTGGTTGACCTCAATGCTCAGCATCAGCTCCGCCATAGCCCTGCTGTGGTCTCTCTTTGGCTCTCTTTGTGCAGTTGGTTGAGGAGCAAGCGCTGCACGGGGTGCTGTGTTATCCCCCTCGCCCCTTTTTGAGATGCTCTGCCTCGATTATAGCCCCCTCTCCCTTTAGGAGCCTGGTCTGGTGGGTGCTGCTGTGGACATTCTTTAGCAAAGTGACCTAGCTGGCCACAGACGAAGCAGTTTCTGCCCTGCCATCCTCCTCTTCCGCCCCTCATGCCCCCGTGGCTCCCCATGCCTTCCATACCATACCCCACATCTTGCTGGCCATATGACCATGGTTGGGCTCTAAATGTTGGACCTATTGGTATAGTATGTGCCCTATTCTCCTCAGATTGTGGTCTGTGTCTATATCTGGGTGTTGCAATAGCTACTAATTCTTATCTTTTTTTTTTCTTTTTTTTTGTGTCGTTTATCTTTCGTCTAGCTTCCCCTAACTGCAGTTTTAATAGTTGTACTTTTAGGTCCTCCAGCTCACAGTCCTTTCCCCTCTCCTTTTCTTGTGCTCTAGTCATGTGGTGCATCAAATGTCTTTCCCATGTTTGTGTGGTGCTGCCTGGTATATCTGAATTTTCTTTTGGACTACTCTTTACACACTCCGTCCCTTCCATTACTGCAGCTCTCAACATTTCTTCATGTACCCTATCTGAATGTGGGTGTACCCCTTTGTGCCTCCCATTCTTCTTTACATTTCATTAAATACATTAAATATGCTGCTGACGTCTCCCCCTCTTTGGGGATGAACTTAATGTTGTGAATGGCCCCTAGTGGTGCTGGAAAGTGTTTTCTGATGGCATTTGCCCAGTCTGGTGGCTATTGTCCCATAAGGGGTTTCAGACTGGCTTGTGTTTGTGTTAGCATCGTGTTGTATTTCTGCTAGTTGCCCTGCTTATGCTACTTTACCCAACCAAACCTATTGCTAATCTATATCCTTGAGTCAAAGTTAAAACTTCTACACTAGTTACTAGAAATGCCTCTCATCCGTCTGTCTGCTTGCTACAGTTCTACAGTCAAAAAAAAAAAAACTCAACATCTTTATCTTGTAATTGTTCCATTTCTAGCTGTCCTCTTTCAACATTAAACAATTCAGCCTGCAAGCTGCTGCGCTTCTGTGCTCCCCCTCCCCTCTCGTATGGAGGTGGGCAGAAAGCTCAACTCTAGACCACTCCTTCTTTCTTAGAGGCGTTGCCTCCTCCGCCTTCTCTCGCTGCTTCCGTTCTCTCACTCGCTCAAGTCAAAGCAATTGTATGCCACAATCTGAATTTACTATTTGCATCTTTCACCTCTTTTTTAATCACACTTCTGGTTTTCCAATTACTCTCAACTCCTTTTTTCTCAGCCTCGCTTAATTTCCCTGACCATTTTTTCTCAAATTTGTCTCTTATGAATGATATCCAACAACCCTGAAACATGATACATCGACTCTAGTTGTTTTCTCAGTTTCTCTCTTTTCTTGGGCTCAGTGCCACTCAACACTTGAGCTACAGCTGTAGTTTTAATTCTTTTGGACCACATGTCCCATACTCCTCACACTCTCTATCAAATTTTATGTTATTTGTCTTATTTATCAATTACTACTGTTATGTATTATTATTTTATTATTAATATTTAAATCGAATCCCTTGATTTATGAAGTTATAATCTGGCTTTCACAAAACTTTTCAGTCCCGATCTCCACTAACATCATCTCCTTTTATTTGACAGCACTCAATCTTACTCCCTCTTCATCACAAAAATGATTTTACTGTCTTACGATATACTTTTAATCCTAAACCCTCTATTTTGTTTTAATTATACTAGTATTTTCTCCTTTACCCACTCTGTTTTATCACTGTCTACAATTTTTCCTTTTTTCTGTGTTGTACACTGTTACAAAATTACACTTTATTATTTATTCGTGACTACCCCTTTTATTTTTAAACCCCCTATTAAAATCACCCCTTCAATTCAAATACAGCCCTGCTCATGAAACAACAAATCACTTAACTACTTTAAACACAACACTGCACATGAAACAATAAAACAAGAATTTTCTCCTCTACTTCACTTCAGCAAATATATGCTTGTATAAATCATTCAACACACAGTAAACCATGTACTTCGTAATTTTGGTTAGTTATTTTCTTTTCCTCTTTACCACTCTCTTATTGTCATATAAAATTTGCCTCCTTTTGATACTTTTATTTCTACTTATTTCAACCTTATGTTTTACCACACAATTTCACTCACTTTGTTCCGTATCAGTACACTATTACAACCAAATGAAATGAAATACTTGCTTTTGTTCTTTACTAGATTTTCTATATTTTTTATATTTAATTCCCAATACTATTCAACAACGAACACAAATGGATTCATCATATGTTCATAGATCTGATTTACTGTTCAACAATGTCTCTCCATTATCTTTTCCTCTTTACAATACACACTCTGTATTCTCTTTATCTGACTCCAAAAATTCACCCTACTCCTATCCTCCGTGTTCACACAACAAAGCAATTTTTACAGCAAAACGCACAGCAAGTTAAACGCCCATAAAGCACAGTAATTCACAATAACACTGCAACAGAATAAAAAACAGATCGCACATATACATGTATTAATTACTTAATGTTCATCAAATTTTACACAATATACACTTGCAAGGATTTTCATATGCGCTCCATATCAAATTCTCATAACCATCTGTATCTTTTTATACAGGTATCTTAATCATCTGTATCTTTTTATACAGGTATCTTAATCATCTGTATCTCTCTATACAGGTATTCTTCATCATCTGTATCTCTCTATACAGGTATTCTTAATCATCTGTATCTCTCTATACAGGTATTCTTAATCATCCGGGTATCTCACTCATCCGTGTTCACACAACAAAGCAATTTTTATAGCAAGACGCACAGCAAGTTAAACGCCCATAAAACACAGTAATTCACAATAACACTGCAACAGCATAAAAACAGATCGCACATATACATGTAATAATCACTTAATGTTCATCGATTTGTACACAATATACACTTGCAAGGATTTTTGTACGCGTTTCTTTTCTTTACTCTTATCTTAATTTTCTTTATAACTTGTCTCTTTATTCTCTTTTATCTCTTTATTCTCTTATCTTAATCATCCGTACCTCTTTATACGGGATCCCAAATATCTTATGTCTCTTGTGTGACGCTCAACTCATTAATCATCCGTACCTCTTTATACGGGTATCTCAACAACTATTATTAGTCATCTGCATACACTAATCACAGAGCTATTCTTAGTCTTCTGCATTCACTAATTGCAGGTTTTTTCTGGGAATAAAGCCAAATTCCCAGGGCTCATCACCCAGACATTTCGATCACTCGTCAGCAATACGGGGTTCCAACCCTCAGGCTCTAGTTCATCACAACTCAGTCGTGGATCCCTTTAAATTATCTAGCCGCTTAAAAACCAATTATTTTTCTCTCATGACTAGTTCATGGAGACCTTTTCATTACTATTTTGCCTACCGTTTTTGCTCGTCACACTCAACCTTTTTCCTACCAGTTTCAACAGCACTTTCACGACTAATTCGTGGGAATACAGTATCCTCTTAATATTTTACCGGTCTATATTTACAAAGATATTTTCTTCAACTGTTTATACAATTTTACTATACAACTTACGTTCTCTTTTCTGACATCAATAATTTAGTCATAGCCAATGGCAGAAATTTGATTATAACAGGTTTCTGCTTACCTTTTATTTTGTGAGGGCCCTCTTGATGTCAGAAAGAGTTCGTCCATTGTCCAGTCTCCTCCTTTTTCCCAAATCACGTCGGGGTCACCAAATTGTTGGACTTGGCATTTAATTCCTCAAGTCCGCGTGCTCGTTTATTCAGGAAGGAGGACTCAAAAATATCTTTAAAAGGATTTATTTTAACAATCAAAAGTATATTGAAGAATATCACACTTGAAGAAAATATGCAGAGCTCTGGGTTCAATCTGTCCCTATCATTTACACAATCAAAGGAGTTCCCCCATCGAGCAATACGACAGAAAGAACCCCGTCTATCCCTCAAAACCCAATTTTTATGGTCTCCTCTCCCCAAGGTTAGCAGGTGGCACCTCTCCACCCTTCCGGTAGGCATCTTCTCATACAGTATTTGGTCACTGTTATCTGCTGCTTAGTCTGCAAAGATAGATCTTGGTCTGCACAAATTCAGGGTTAAGACTTATACTTGGAGTGCTTAGGGCACTTCGACCTAAGATAGCTAATTTCATATATGGTTATACCGGTCCTTCTCTTTCCTTGGTAAATTTCCACTGGCAAGCATTTCATACAAGCACACAAGACTATGAATATATATATATATATATATATATATATATATATATATATATATATATATATATATTACTGATTAATGTAGTTATAATGATTAATATCAACACCAGAATATATGAGAGTAAATAATGGTTATTAAAGACACAAGAATATATCAGAGTAGATAATGATTAATGTTGAACTCTGTAAAAGAAAGTTAAAACATTTATGAATACAATTTCCCTTGAATCCCCCTTTCAATCTCCTGAAACAGGAGATCGACTAAACTTCGTCCTCCATTTCCTCTTCCTCACCACTGTCACCTTCACCAAGCCCCAACAGTGGCATTTGATAGGGAGGGGGCTGTTTTCCCCTCCCCGGCGGCAACTATCAGCCTGTTGCAAAGAGATCTAATACAAGATATACAACAGCATCCACATGTCATCAATATTCCCATGAAAGTATCAAAAGACATTAGTACAGACATTACTAGAGCTTTCCATTTACCAAAATTATTTACCATCCATTCCTCCAGTGGATTTCTTACCCCTGAATGTTCCTGCATTGTTTTAGATATCATAATCTCTGTAAAAACTATTTCGTCCCCCACATTTAATTACACTACATAGATCAAAAGTGAATGACGTAGCCAACCCTTTTTCATAGTTTAATTCAATACCCCATATCTTTGAATACCCTGGTCTTTTGCTTTTCTCGTTTACTGCCCTTTTTGGTCTCAAGTGCTCTGTTACCGTGGTGTGGCTCTTGTTTTGTTCATGCTGTTCTATGCCCAATATTATTCCCACTATTATCAATAATATTACTCCTAACACTCCCAACAATTTCCAGTTTTCCCAAAGCTTCATTTTTATAGTATGGTTTCTGTTATTTTATATTGTTTTTGGGTTCAAAAGTAAGCTAAACAAAACCCTATGTATAATGGGTTTAAGCCAAAAATCAAAAGAATCAAAAGATACACGTCTTAGTAAATATATAAAACCTTAAAATTTTAAAAGTATACAACAACTTATTGAAATCACACTCAAAATCTTAAATCATTAAAAGAAACTTTTGTAAGACAATTTGTTAAATGTAAAACCCCTGTACCTGTAAAGAAAAATAGTAAAAACACAATAAAAAACAGTAAGAATGTTATCATTGACTCATTCACCCATCAGGTTAATGTCTCTCGATGATGTCTCTTGAATGTCTCTTGATTCTTGAGCAAATGGGGCAGTTGTAGCCTAGTGGTTAGAGAGTTGGACTTGCAACCAGAAAGTTGCTGGTTTGATTCCCAGTACCAGCAGGAAACAAGCCCTTGCCCTTGAGCAAGACACCTTACCCCTAATCGCTCCCAGTGTGCCACTGGTAAAGTTGTAAGTCGCTTTGGATAAAAGCGTCGGCTAAATGAATAAATGTAAAATGTAAATGATGTCTCGTCTGTCCTTCTCCTGTGAACAGATTATCATTTATGGCAGTTCATATACAGTTATAACAGTTATTGTTATTCCGGAGCCCCGAAATTCTTTTAGCAAAATCTCCTCCACTTCTCCCCAATTCAGCTTGTCTCTGCCACAACCTATTTTTGGGATAGAGATTGTCTCGATACCTTTTTCTTCACAACACTTTCTCATACATTGAATACTCTTTGTAAAATTGTCATATTTACATTTACATTTACATTTAGGCATTTAGCTGACGCTTTTATCCAAAGCGACTTACAAATATTAGGAGACAATGAAGCGATACATCAAAAGCGGCAGCAATAGTACAAAGAAGTGCTTTCCTAAGTTTACAATGTTATGCAGTGCTAGATAAATACCTGTAGAGGAAGGAAAAGTTTTTTTTTTAGTTTTTTTTTTTATGCTGTTAGGTGTTCGTGGAAAAGGTGCGTTTTTAGTAGTTTTTTAAAGGAGGTGAGGGATGTGGCAGACCGGATTGCGTTAGGGAGATTATTCCACAAGCCGGGAACAGAGAAGGAGAAAGAGCGAGAGAGAGATTTAGCGCCTTTCTGTGATGGTACCACCAGTCGACGTTCATTGGTTGAGCGTAGGGTTCTGGATGGGTTGTATGTATGTAGAAGCGAGTTGAATTATGAGGGTGCGGAGTTTGTGATGGTTTTAAAGGTCAGCATTAATGATTTGAATTTAATGCGGCCGCCACCGTAGCCAATGGAGAGATGAGGAGTGGCGTGACATGTGCTCTTTTGGGTTCCTGGAAGACAAGTCTTGCTGCAGCGTTCTGTATCATCTGCAGTGGTTTGATTGTTCGTGCAGGAAGACCAGCCAGAAGAGCATTGCAATAGTCCAGTCTGGAGATTACCATGGCTTGGACAAGCAGTTGGGCAGCGTGCTCTGTGAGATATGGCCTGATCTTCCTGATGTTGTAGAGTGCATATCTACAAGACCGTGATATCCTTGAGATGTGTTCGGTAAAGGACAGCTGGTCGTTGAAGATTACACCAAGGTTTCTAACTGATTTAGATGGTGTAATGGTTGTGTTGCCAATTTGAATTGTGAGGTGTTGCATTGCCGGTGTGGCCGGAAGTACCAGGAGTTCAGTTTTGGCAAGGTTTAGCTGAAGGTGGTGTTTAGTCATCCAAGATGAGATGTCATTCAGGCAGGCTGCAATGCGAGACGCTATTGTGGGGTCATCTGGCTGGAAGGAGAAGAAAATCTGGGTGTCATCAGCATAGCAGTGGTAGTCAAAGCCATGTGATTGAATGATGGGACCCAGGGATGTTGTGTAGATGGAGAAGAGGAGTGGTGCAGGAAGAGATCCCTGAGGGACGCCAGTGGCCAAGGGATGGGCTTTAGACAGCTCCCCATTCCATGACACCCTGAAGGACCTGTCTGAGAGGTAGGATTTAAACCATTGAAGTGGGGTACCTGTGATCCCTAGCGATGAGAGGGATGTCAGTAGGATCTGGTGGTTGACTGTGTCAAAAGCGGCGGAAAGATCCAGCAGGATGAGAACAGATGATTTGGATTGGGCCTTTGCCAGTCGCAGCGTCTCAGTGACTGACAGAAGTGCAGTCTCTGTGGAGTGGTTGCTCTTGAAACCGGACTGTCGTTTGTCCAGTAGGTCATTCTGGGAGAGGTAGGATGAGATCTGATTAAAAACAGCTCGCTCCAGTGTCTTAGAGATGAACGGGAGGAGAGAGACAGGTCTGTAGCTATCGGTGAGGGAAGGGTTGAGAGTGGGTTTTTTAAGCAGCGGGGTGACCCGGGCCTGCTTAAAGGTGGTGGGAAAGGTGCCAGAGAGGAGTGAGGAGTTAATTATGTGTGTGAGTGATGGAGTGACTGCGCTGGAGATGGATTGGAGCAGATGGGAGGGGATTGGGTCGAGTGGGCAGGTGGTGGGGTTGCAGGAGAGAAGTTTGGTAACTTCCGCATCGTTTAAAGTGGCAAAAGAGGAAAAAGTGGAGTTAGGTGAAGCCTGTGTGTGTGGTGGGGTTGCAGGAGTTGAGAACTGGCTGCTGATCAGGGATGTTTTGTTTATGAAAAAGTTAGCAAAATCATCAGCTGATACTGACGAGGCAGGTGGGGGGATAGGTGGAGAGAGGAGGGTGTTAAAGGTTTTGAAAAGTGCTTTAGAATCTGATGTGTGAGTGATCTTTGTGATGTAATAAGATGTCTTTGCTGTGTGGACAGCAGCGGAGAAGGATGAAAGTAGTGACTGGTACTCACAGAGGTCGGGTGGGTGTTTCGCCTTACGCCATTTCCTTTCCGCAGCCCTGAGTTTGGTCCGATGATCCCTAAGGACGTCCGAAAGCCAAGGGCAGGGAGGGGAGGCACGAGCTTGTCTGGAGGATAGAGGGCAGAGGTTATCTAGACAGGATGTTAGTGTTGAACATAGGGTGTCCGTGGCTGTATTGGTATCCAGGGATGCGAAGTTGGAAGGGAGAGAGGATGATACCTCAGCAGAAAGTGTGTTGGGGAAAGAGAGCGGAGGTTGCGCCTGAATGAAACTGATGTGGGTGTGGCTGTGTTGTTAGAGCTGAGATGTATGTTGCAAGTTATGAAGAAGTGATCGGAGATATGTAGGGGTAGGACAGTAGGATTTGAGGTGATGCAGTTGCGTGTGAAGATGAGGTCTAATTGGTTTCCTGATTTATGAGTAGCGGTGGTGGTAAGAAGGGAGAGGTCAAAAGAGGAGAGGAGGTTTAGAAAGTCAGAGGCAGAGGATTTCTCCAGGTGAATATTAAAGTCACCAAGAACAATGAGTGGGCTGCCGTCCTCAGGAAATGAGGAGAGAAGCATATCCAGTTCATCAGTGAAGTTATGAAGTGGCCCCGGTGGGCGGTAAACTACAATGATGTAAATCAGAGAAGGAAATGAAACGGTAACCGAATGGAATTCAGAGGAAGTGTTTGTGCATAATCCTGGAAGGCATGTATATTTCCATGTGATGGGAAGGAGTAAACCTGTGCCACCACCCCTGCGGGATTGCCGAGGGGAGTGGGAGAAAGCATGGTTGCAAGAGAGTGCAGCGGGAGTGGCGGAGTCCTCTGGACGGATCCATGTCTCAGTGAGACCGAGGATGTGAATGTCTGACTGTGTAGCAAAGGCAGGGATGAACTCAGCCTTGTTCACAGCTGACTGGCAGTTCCAGAGGCCCACGGAGAGAGACAGGGGGTGGGGGTGGTGTGAATGGTGTGCAGGTCAGAGTGTGAGCGGTATGAGGAGTGTCTGTAGGCGTGTCTATGGTGGATTACAGGGATAGGCTGAGATCTGAGATCTGTCATATGTTGGCAGATCTGTAGCACACTCTTTGTGATCAAATGAAACATTTTTTCTGTTGCCCTCAGTAGTTAATGCACATTCTCCCACCCCCTTTTGCTGTTGTCTTACTTTTTCAACCCCAAATCTTCTTCTGAATTCTTTGGCAATACCTGCTTCAAATTTACAGTCTTTACTTACACAATGTGCCAATGTCTCTGTGGGTGGGCTGGTGAATAAGTCTCCTTGTCTGTATATATATCAACACAATATAAATCACAACAATCACAAATTTCTATCAGTGTTTGTCTGTGTCTGTAAATTTTGTTTATCAACAACAATGTCTTGTGAGCTGTGTGTGGTGTGTCAATTGTGTTCTCATTTCCAGTGCATGTGTATTGTTCTGTGGTTTGTTCAGAATGTGTAATATCTGTGTCGTGCTGGTGTGTGTTTACCTTCCCCCTTCTGGCTCTGAAGTTCCTTCAGGGCCACTCTTATCTCACCAAGTTTACTGGCTGGTGAATCCATGGACATACAGCAAGTCCACCTGGATCCTTCTGTTTCCTGTACATAACCTTTTTTCAAGAATTCTTAGACAATAGCAGTAAGTTTACCATAGTATGGTCTATACATCATTGGTGTGGTGTCATTCATATTCAACGTTGCGCTTGGGCCAGGGAATTGTCTCCCTGTGAGAGGTTTAAAAGGTATTTAACCGGTTGTTCTACTCAGCACCGATCGTATCAACAATAAAGCAATCATTAACACTTTTACCCAATTGATTTTGGTCTGTGCACAGATAGCCAATTTTGTTTTGATATGGTGATTCATTCGCTCAACTTTGCCCTTTGACTGTAGGTGATATACTTTGTCAAATCAGTTTCTCAAACCAAGTGTTTGTTCAACTTTCCTCAGGTGTTCATTTTTTTTAATTCGTACCATTCTGTCTGTTCATCATGCACTGCCCCAACTTCATAAGCTGAATCACTGTAAATGTTTACCCATTTGTCTCTACTCCACTTCAAAGCTTCTATTACTTCCTTCACTTCCGCCCTTTGTGCTGATTGCTTCCCTGTCATGGTTTTGGTTACTATAATGTCAAACTGATTCCTACTTTCCTCACTACAGCATACCCTGCTTGCAAATCACCCTTCTCATCCCTGAAACAACATCCATCAGTATACAAATCTTCAGTTTCTCCCTCCAATCTGGTGGTCATTAGGTCTGGCCTAACTTTTGACTCAGCAATGACTGTAAGTTCACACTCGTGTGGTTCCCCTTGTGTCATGTAATCAGCCATGTTTATCCCCTCATGTGTGAAAGTTAAATTTGGCTACGTCAGAATTTTTAGAATTCTGTCTTAAGGATGACATGGTAAATGATGCTGAATTGACGTATGCCATTATAGTCTGTGATGTTTAAATGGTCAGATGATGCCCCATAACCAATTGTGCTGTTTTCTTAGACTTCTTCTGGAACAACACTGTGTTAACAGTTATTTCACTCTCTCTGGTGACAGTATGAACCCCATTGGTACCCTCGTGTACCTATACTGTTGGCCCTTGAATGTGAATGAAAATATATCCCTTAAATGGTGTGCTAATGGTAGGCGGAAGAATTCATTTGCTAAGTCAATACATATAAATCATGTTGTGGTGTCAGGTTGGTCAGAGCTGTGTAAAGGTTGGATACAGGTAATTTGTTGATTATGACAATGACATTAAAACTTTTTTTTTTACTACAGGCAGAATGTGGTGTTGCATTGGGAATAAATGTGATGGTTCTATTACTCCTGCTGTCAGCAGGCCCTTAATTATGTCTACATTCCCCTCATCAGTTTTTGTTTTGTTTGGATACTGAGGTTGCAAGGTCAAAAGTGATCTCTGGACTGGAGGAGCAAAAACCAACATCTGTAGGCCACATGTGACCACAATGTGTTAATCATTTGTTCAGTTAATTCATGATCAGTTTTCTCCCTACCGTGCCATCTAGTTATCCATCTATGTCTTAATGTAACTGTGTTGCTGGTGTGTTTATCAATTTTGTAAGCCTGCTCTTTCGCTGAATGTTTAACCCCTTCTATCTGTGTGTCCTCCCAATCTGTCATCTCCTGTAACCTCTTTGTCATGGGCCCTAAGTCTTTAGCTTGGTGTCTGTGATGTACTGCTACAGTGATGTGTGGCCTAGCCTCCCCCTTCATCATGTACCATTCTTCCTGTTTTTTCAAATAGTTCTACAGCCCCCACTATTCCCTCTAATTCTACAATAATCCCAGAACATTTTTCCCATTCTGTTCCCTCTAATTCTTCCGAAAAACTTGATATTATTCTGTCTAATTCCTATCATATAATAATGTGACATGTGGGAGATCATATGGAGGCACTTACGGAGCCCCAATCGGCACTCAGAGCTTCCAAATGGAGTACAACAGTAACAGTCCCTGCCCGCCAAGAGTCTCAGAATGAAGTTCTCTTTAGTATCTGTCAGTCCCTCCTGGTTCTTTGGAGGATGATAATGGTCACCACGAGAAACCCATGACCTCCACCGGCTTTGGTGATATCTGTGTTTGGTCAAAGTCAGTAGTCAAAATGGAAAAAGTGGCCCCAGTGTCCACTAAAATGTTCAGACGGTCTTGGTTGACCTCAATGCTCAGCATCGGCTCTGCCATGGCCCTGCTGTGGTCTCTCTGTGGCTCTCTTTGTGCAGTTGGTTGAGGAGCAAGCGCTGCACGGGGTGCTGTGTTATCCCCCTCGCCCCTTTTTGAGATGCTCTGCCTCGATTATAGCCCCCTCTCCCTTTAGGAGCCTGGTCTGGTGGGTGCTGCTGTGGACATTCTTTAGCAAAGTGACCTAGCTGGCCACAGACCAAGCAGTTTCTGCCCTGCCATCCTCATCTTCCGCCCCTCATGCACCCGCGGCGCCCCATGCCTTCCATACCATACCCCACATCTTGCTGGCCATATGACCATGGTTGGGCTCTAAATGTTGGACCTATTGGTGTAGTATGTGCCCTATTCTCCTCAGATTGTGGTGTGTGTCTATATCTGGGTGTTGCAATAGCTACTAATTCTTATCTTTTTTTTGTGTCGTTTATCTTTTGTCTAGCTTCCCCTAACTGCAGTTTTAATAGTTGTACTTTTAGGTCCTTCAGCTCACAGTCCTTTCCCCTGGCCTTTTCTTGTGCTCTAGTCATGTGGTGCATCAAATGTCTTTCCCATGTTTGTGTGGTGCTGCCTGGTATATCTGAATTTTTTTTGGACTACTCTTTACACACTCCTCCGTCCCTTCCATTACTGCAGCTCTGAACATTTCTTCATGTACCCTATCTGAATGTGGGTGTACCCCTTTGTGCCTCCCGTTCTTCTTTACATTTCATTAAATGCATTAAATATGCTGCTGACGTCTCCCCCTCTTTTGGGGATGAACTTAATGTTGTGAATGGCCCCAGTGGTGCTGGAAAGTGTGTCCTGATGGCATTTGCCCAGTCTGGTGGCTATTGTCCCATAAGGGGTTTCAGACTGGCTTGTGTTTGTGTTAGCATTGTGTTGTATTTCTGCTAGTTGCCCTGCTGATGCTACTTGACCCAACAAAGCTCTCATCAAAGCTCTCTCTATTGCTAATCTATGTCCTTGAGTCAGAGTTAAAACTTCTACACTAGTTACTAGAAATGCCTCTCATCCGTCTGTCTGCTTGCTACAGTTTTTGTTACCAACTTTCAGCATCATCCTCTTGCAATTGTTCCATTTCTAGCTTTCCTCTTTTAACATTAAACAATTCAGCCTGCAAGCTGCTGTGCTCCCCCTCCCCTCTCGTATGGACAGAGGGCTCAACTCTAGACCACTCCTTCTTTCTTACAGGCGTTGCCTCCTGTGCCTTCTCTCGCTGCTTCCGTTCTCTGACTCGCTCAAGTCAAAGCAATTGTATGCCACAATCTAAACTTTATACTTGAATTCTTCACTTCTTTCTTAAACACACTTTTTGTTTCTCCAATTACTCTCAGCTTCTCTTTTCTCAGCCTCGCTTAATTTCCCTGACCATTTTTTCTCAAATTTATCTGCCCATTTCGAGAGAATAACTAGACTATTGTCAGCAAACTTTCCTTCCTCTTTAATCTCCTCATACAATTTTCAATTTTTTTTTTCTTCATATATTTTCTTCCTTTTCCTTTTACTCCACTCAATGCCTGATCTACGGCTTCATCCCACTGACTTTTTAATTCTGATGAACCACATGTCCCATACTCCTCACACTCTCTATCAAATTTTATGTTATTTGTCTTATTTATCAATTACTACTGTTATGTATTATTATTATTAATATTTAAATCGAATGCCTTGACCTGGGTGACAAAGTTATAATCTGGCTTTCACAAAACTTTTCAGTCCCGATCGCCAGCACTCATTTATTTATTTGACAGCACTCATTCTTACTCCCTCTTCCTCACAAAAATTATTTTACTCTCTTACGATATACTTTTAATCCTAAACCCTCTCTTTGTTTTTAATTATACTAGTATTTCCTCTTTTACCCACTCTGTTTTATCACTGTCTACAATTTTTCCTTGTTTCTGTGTTGTACACTGTTACAAAATTACACTTTATTATTTATTCGTGACTACCCCTTTTATTTTTAAACCCCCTATTAAAATCACCCCTTCAATTCAAATACAGCCCTGTTCATGCAATAACAAATCACTTTACTTCTTTTAACACAACACTGCACATGTAACAACGCAATAGCTCATTTGCTCTTGATTTTTGCTAAATTTTTCTCTTAGAAATATATTTAACTCCCAATACTATTCAACAACGAACACAAATGCATTCTTCATATGTTCATAGATCTGATTTACTGTTCAACAATGTCTCTCCATTATCTTTTCCTCCTTACAATACACACTCTGTATTCTCTTTATCTGACTCCAAAAATTCACCCTATTCCTATCCTCCGTGTTCACACAACAAAGCTATTTTTACAGCAAGACGCACAGCAAGTTAAACGACCATAAAGCACAGCAATTCACAATAACACTGCAATAGCATAAAAACAGATCGCACATGTACATGTATTAATCACTTGATACTCATCATATCTTACAAAATATACACTTGCAAGGATTTTCATATGCACTTTTTCACTCTAATCTTAATTCTTTTTATCTCTTTTTATCAAATTCTAATAACCATCTGTATCTTTTTATACAGGTATCTTACTCATCTGTATCTCTCTATACAGGTATTCTTCATCATCTGTATCTCTCTATACAGGTATTCTTCATCATCCGGGTATCTCACTCATCCATTTTTTTATACAGGTATCTTAGGTCTCTTGTGTGACTCTTAACACTTTAAAATCATCCGTACCTCTTTATACGGGTATCTCAACAACTATTATTAGTCATCTGCATACACTAATCGCAGAGCTATTCTTAGTCTTCTGCATTCACTAATTGCAGGTTTTTTCTGGGAATAAAGCCAAATTCCCGGGGCTCATCACCCAGACATTTCGATCACTCGTCAGCAATACGGGGTTCCAACCCACAGGCTCTAGTTCATCACGACTCAGTCGCGGTATCCTTTAAATTATCTAGCCGCTTAAAAACCAATTATTTTTCTCTCATGACTAGCTCATAGAGACCTTTTCATTACTCTTTTGCCTACCGTTTATTCGTCACACTCAACCTTTTTCCTACCAGTTTCAACAAGCAACTCACGACTAATTCGTGGAAATAAAAAGTATCCTCTTAATATGTTTCCGGTCTATATTTACAAAGATATTTTCTTCAACTGTTTATACAATTTTACTGTACAACTTACGTTCTCTTTTCTGACATCAATAATTTATTCATAGCCAATGGCAGAAATTTGATTATAACAGGTTTCTGCTTACCTTGTAATTTTTATGAGGCGCCTCTTGATGTCAGAAAGAGTCCGTCCATTGTCCAGTCTCCTCCTTTTTCCCAAATCACGTCGGGGTCACCAAATTGTTGGACTTGTCATTTAATTCCTCAAGTCCGCGTGTTCGTTTATTCAGGAAGGAAGACTCAAAAAATATCTTTAAAAGGATTTATTTTAACAATTAAAAGTATATTGAAGAATATCACACTTGAAGAAAATATGCAGAGCTCTGGGTTCAATCTGTCCCTATCATTTACACAATCAAAGGAGTTCCCCCATCGAGCAATACGACAGAAAGAACCCCGTCTATCCCTCAAAACCCAATTTTTATGGTTAGCAGGTGGCACCTCTCCACCCTTCCGGTAGGCATCTTCTCATATTTGGTCACTGTTATCTTCTGCTTAGTCTGCTTAGTCTGCAAAGATAGATCTTGGTCTGCACAAATTCAGGGTTAAGACTTATACTTGGAGTGCTTAGGGCACTTCGACCTAAGATAGCTCATTTCATATATGGTTATACCGGTCCTTCTCTTTCCTTGGTAAATTTCCACTGGCAAGCATTTCATACAAGCACACAAGTCTATGAATATATATATATACGAGCAAATTGTGATTAATATTGTTTTACTGATTAATGTAGTTATAATGATTAATATCAACACCAGAATATATGAGAGTAAATAATGGTTATTAAAGACACAAGAATATATCAGAGTAGATAATGATTAATGTTGAACTCTGTAAAAGAAAGTTAAAACATTTATGAATACAATTTCCCTTTAGTAGCTAACATAAACATATTTTTGTTCACCGTGAACTTAAACTGTATGGCTGTGGTTCCTGTAGGCTTTGCGTGCGTGTGGGGGGTGTTGGGGGGGCCTCCATGTCCATTTTGCTTGGGCCCCCCAAATTCCTTCAAACGGCCCTGAGTATAATTAGTATAGTATAGTAAAAGAATATACACATACATACATATTTTGCTCAGTTGTTTTATTTTGTTCTTTGTTTCATATTAAGAGTTAATTAATGTTGGTAAACACCTCACAATAGCTATCATTTAAAAACAATGAAACAGCTGCAGGAAAAAGCTTCCGGACTGAATATTATTTGTTAAGGCATGTGAATGTGCAACATAAAGAACATGTCATTTATAGTCTTAAGTATGCAAATGAAACGCATGTAACCAATGCATTCCCGTTTTAGTATTTTTTGTCACAAGGAACATGCTAAAGTGCAACATTTTTAAAGTGATAAGAGACAAACACTCTTAGATGCAACAAGTACATCAGATTGTTAGGGAAGTGTTCACGGTTCCGGTTGGCCTAATTAATGCAGCCTAGTAATCCCTAAGGTGAGTTGTGTTATAAACTGTTTGACTATGTGTGTGCTATGTTAAAGAGATAGGTCTTTAATCTAGATTTAAACTGAGAGAGTGTGTCTGCCTCCAGCACAACACTAGGAAGACTATTCCAAAGTTAAGGTGCTAAATAGGAGAATGATCTACCACCAGAACTTGATTTAGAAATTCTAGGTATTACCAAAAGGACAGAGTCCAGGGAGTAAATGGACGTGAGGGATAGGCTAGCTGGACAGACACCTAATAATGCATTGCAATAATCCAGTCTAGACATCAGGAATGCCTGAACTAACTTTTCTGCATTCAATAGTGACAGCATATGACGTAGTTTAGATATGTTTTTGCAGAAAAAAATGCAGTTTTACAAGGGTTGGCAACAAGTATATTACAAGTATATCATGTACCAGTGTTTCCCCTAGGTTTACAGCTTTGGGGGTTGGTTGGGGAAAATGACACGCGCTGTTCTGAACGTCATCACGTGCGCAGAGCTGCCTGCATAGCGTATTAAATATCTCTTGTCTTATTTATTCAGCAGATTTACAATGTCCTGACTAAAAACATTTTAAACACAAATATGTAAATAGTGAGCGGCATGTAATTCATTAATATAAACTTGTTAATGAAATTACAGGTTTCAGTTACCCGTCATGTAATTACCACAATATATTATGAATAAGTTAGGCCGTACGTAATTGGTATGTCATGTCTTAGATGAGAACCCTGCTGTCACATTTATTTATGTATGTATTTAGTTACTTACCAAGATCAGTCTTGTACAAGGGGAGTATTTCCCCTCTGACAGCCAAACTGGATCAAAACCTGTCATCCGGTGATGACTGGACATTTGATGCTTGTCAGGGACAGCACTTCGAGCTAGGGATGGGTATCGTTAAGGTTTTAACGGTATTACTATTTTTATCGATACCACTTATCGATCCGGTACTTTAACGGTACTCTTATCGGTACTTTTTGTTGTGTTTTTAATAAAAAAACAAAATGAGAACAGAATTAACACTTTATTTTTTAAATGTAAAATAAAATAATTATCTATAGCCTAACAAACAGCAATGTTTGAGCAAATATATATTATACAAACAAAATAAATCAAATAAATAATTTATTTTGTAAAAGAATGCCCAGTGCTTTAAAGCAGCATGCAGGTAGACTGCAAAAGAACTGGGCTTAAAAGTTATACATGTTTGGAAATGTATTTCATCACTACAAATTCATTATTAGGTCATTTCTACTTTATCATTTCTTAATAAGCATAGTTTATTCTTATTCATCTATTTGTAAATGCAGTACTGTAAAGGCATTTTCAATGTCTATGATTTATTTAGCTTACTCAGAAAAAATACATAGGTTATTCAGAATTTAACTGAACGTGATGTATTTATTAAATTATTAAATACTAATTTAGAGAGACCTTATAGGATGCTTATGTCGTTGTTATTTGGGAAGACTGCTAGCATATTTACCTGAGGAGGTGGATGATGAACTGTGGGCAGTCGAAAACTTTCTCTGTCCGCACATGATGAACTTTTGAAAGATGTTTTGACGGATTGCTTGTGTTTCCGCCCTTACAAGCTAAAATCTTGTTGCACGTGTTGTAACGATCATTGTCTGCATCCACTCCAGTGAAATGTAAACATACTTTAGACCGTTTGCTTCTCTCCGCCATCATCACTCTATTAAGCGCGAGCTTTAAACATGGAATGATTGCGAGCTTTTTGGATAAAAATGCAGGTAAATGTCTAATGTCTAAATAGGCTATTATCGTAAATTAGAAATGGTTGGACAGTTAAAATGCGCAAGATAACGTTTTTTTAGCATTAATAAACAGGACATGTATTTTCTTAATTTCTCCAGTACCGAAAGCAGAACCGATAGCGTCAGAGCTTATCAATACTTCGGTCTTTCATAATTTAGCACCGGGGCTAGTTTAATACCGGGTTTTGGTACCCATCCCTACTTCTAGCAGGAGAGCTACTCCGGCTGCTACTCGCAGTAGAGCGAGTGTTGCCATCCTCAGTTGTTCCCTGTGAGCGTTTAAAAAACGCAGATATTTTTGTCTGTTTTTCCTCAGTTTGACGCGACATATTTCCCGCCGTGCGCTCTCTGTCCGCTAGTGGTCATCTGTATGTGACGCAAGTGTTTGTGTGTGTGCGTGCATGCGCACTCATTGGGATAATTGTAAACGCGCAAACACAGACAAAGACATGCCATCGTGGAAATAAGATAAATAACATAATACTCAAGGGCTATTTAGTTTGTTTAATAAAATAACAAATTGTAATCTGGCGCTATAAAGAAAATCAAATCAAATTTACTTTACCTTCAAGGGGGGCGGGGTGAGCCGTTAGGGGGGTGGGCCTTATATAATGGTAGGGGAAACACTGATGTACTGTATGTAATAGATTCAGTGTGCAATTTGTCAGATTAATTTGCTACATGGAAGTCTTTAAACGCTTCCTAAAATGATCCTGTTCAAGAGTGTCATCTGTTTGTGAATCATCTGCAGTAGATGTGCTTCATGGTTTATTGACTTTGACAGCACTTGTTCAAAAGAGTCATTTGGTCATAAATCGTTCTATGTTACAGGGGGGTGGTGAAGAGAGATGATGCTCGTCAAGATCTGACCAAGAACAAAAAACAATACAGGGATTATAAAGAGTCCGGGTGAAGGAGGAACAGGTGAGGACAATCATGATGGCTGACAGGTGACGGTAATTAAATATGCTCTCGGAGTAGCAGGAAAAGTCAATTAGGGCAGGGAGGTTGAAGGTGGGAAGAGCCAGGAGGGGGACAGGACCCAGAGCACAGCCAGGACAGCAGACCACGGTGGAGCCAAGGCTGAGCTGATGGGTCGAAGGGCCAAGATGGAGTCCAGGACTCAGAGGCAGGAGGCGGAGACAGGGCATCCTCACGCCTAGGCTGAGCTGGGAACTCAAAGGCCCGAGGCGAATCAGGCAACTCAGGGGCGGCCATCTTGACCGCGGCAGGGAACTCAGGGGCAGCCATCTTGACCGCGGCAGGGAACTCACCCTTAATCTCCGAAGCATGGATGAATCGCTCCTCTATGTCCCCAATCTCCACCAGCTCTCTCGCGGGCACAAGTGGTGTTGCCGGCTCACACACCTGGTCAGACGTCTGATGAGGCTCTGGCTCCGGGGCGACGATCGGTTCAGTCGTGGGACTCCACTTTGGCTCTGGCAGGCTCAGGCTCTCTGTCTGTGGTGGGCACAGGCACTCACTCAGTGTGGCAGGATGATGGCTGGCTGGGTTCTGGGTTGGGAGTGGGGAGTGGGGCTGACGATGTCCTCCAGCTGTCTGCCGGTGAGACAACATCCACAATTCATCAGCTCCTACTCCAAAAAGGTGCGAAAACTCTCCCGAGGACCCTGCCCGGACAACTTAACCTTTGTGGCGGAGTTAAGACCCACATAGTAAAAAGTACAAAGGCAGTTGTCTGCGAAGTCTGTTTGCAGGGCAAGATGTAAAAAGAGTACCATAAGGTCCTCAAGAGAGCGATCCCCCTGCTTCAGGAGGATGAGTTGAACGCCAGGGATGTTCATGGCGAGGGGCGTTGTAGGTCAGATCTTCTGTTACAAGTGGGTGGTGGAGAGAGATGATGCAGAGACTGAAGGTAGTGCTCAAATGGTTTACTGAAGTGTATCAAATCCAAAACAAAACAGATAACATCCACAGATATACAAAAACAACAGGCAAGCATCCACAACATAACGTCAAGATCTGACCAAGAACAAAAAACAAGACAGGGATTATAAAGAGTCCGGGTGAAGAAGGAACATGTGAAGACAATCATGATGGCTGACAGGTGACAGTAATTAAACATGGAGGACAGTGATGGTGCAATGGTTGCTGTGAACTGGAGTCCATGGGGAGGGTCAGGGGGAAACAGTCTACATAGGCTACACTAATATTGTATTTAAATATGCTGCTCAGAGGTTGCATATGAATTTACACAGCAATTACAGTCGCATAATGTTTTGAGATTAGTATTATTTTATATTCATAACACTAATATTCTATTCCAACCCCCCCCCCATGAAAAATCTCTAAGAAAAAGCTCTAGAAGATTGCTTCTAGGCCACCGTACAAAACAAATCGCAAAACTAAAAACAAATATGAAAACAAAATAACAAATCCAAAAACAAAATAACAAATCCAAAATGACAAATCTTAAAACACAATCCCAAATGTAAAAACAAAATAACAAACCATAAAAAACAACAACAATTCCGGAAACGAAATAACAAGTCAGAAAACACTATGATAAGTCAGAAAACAAAATAGCAAGTTACAAAACACAATGACAAATCGCACAAACCGGAAAAGGTAGGTACTTTGCTGGAATGGAATGCTGATTGGACGAAACTCGTGTCAATCAAGATATCCAGGACATACAGTACACCTGGTAGAGGCTGTACCAATTGTTTAGGATTTTGCAAGTTACATGTTACATGAAATGTAAACTGTTAATATTGTTTATCTGTTGACAATACACTGTAAAAAAATCATTCTGTAGGTTTGTTGATTTCAGGAGATTTATTTTGTAAACTTTATTTAACATAATTAATTTCTTGTTTTTTGGACATTTATTTGCATTAAAATGATTTAAAAGTGACTGAAATAAAATCTACTCAATTTTGTTTCAAACTTAATTATTATTATTGAATAATTCCAAAAAGAGAGTAAAATAAAATGAATAAATCCAATGTGACGCAATTGAGCCGTTTTTAATTCACCAGCATTTCCTGTTTTAACACGCGCTTAAATCAGCTCACAATCCATGTTCTTTTTCTTGCTGCTCAGAACTGACATACATTCGACCTCTTTAAACGCACTTAACTGATAACAAACAGTGTCGGTTGAGTGTTGAAGAGCATACAGTATGTATTAACATATTTATGTTTAACATATTTACCGCTTAAACAGTGTTTAACATATTTACCACTACTTTACACACCGCTGTGCTGGAGTCTCTCGCTGACAACGTGGAGATATTATTGACAACGTGACAATTTTGCTTTCTGTGATAAAGGTAAGGAAAATATGGAAGCCCGTTTCCGCCACAAAAAAAAAAAAAAAGAAAGGTTATTGCGACTTTTTATCTCAGAATTCTGACTTTTTTTCTCAGAATTCTGAGATATAAAGTCGCAATTCTGAGATATAAAGTCGCAATTCTGAGATATAAAGTCGCAATTGCAATTATTATCAGAAGTCAGAATTCTGAGATATAAAGTCGCAATTCTGAGATATAAAGTCGCAATTCTGAGATATAAAGTCGCAATTCTGAGATATAAAGTCGCAATTGCGAGTTATTAAGTCAGAATTCTGACTTTTTTTCTCAGAATTCTGAGATATAAAGTCGCAATTCTGAGATATAAAGTCGCAATTGCGAGTTATTAAGTCAGAATTCTGAGATATAAAGTCGCAATTCTGAGATATAAAGTCAATGATTAAGATATAAATTAATATTAGCCCACCAGCCTCACTCTGCTTATATTATTAATTTCCACTAAAATATCATTGCAGGATGGACAAATTAATCTTTTTTCTGAGGGAGAGGAATATTCCAGAAACCACTATAAAAAGGCTGGAGGATGACAAGGTAAGGGCAGTTCACCTAAAGGTAAAAATATTCATAATTTAGAGGAAGTGACCAATTTAAGCCCACATTTGAACGAAGTATACCTTCAGTTTTATGTCTTATATATGGGATTATTTAGAGTTTATTTTATAACATTTTATCAGTCATGTCATGTATTTTTACTGCCACTACTTTCAGAATAAGAACTAGTGATGCCATATTTGTGGAAATATATATAGATCTAATCAGTTAATATACAATTCTACATCGTAGGGAGAAACACTTTCAAATGTCTGCTATTATTTTGCCTGAAACAGCACGTTTTAAGTATGCAATTGTTAATCGACTTACTACAGGTAAAACATTTAATCGGTACAAAAACAAAGACTTTAAAGATGAAAATTACATGAAATTATGACTATAACCAGTAGATGTAGCAGAGGATTACTCATTTAGCTCAGTTGCCATTTCAACTCCCTAGTTTCTTTAATGTCTTGCTTTTGGATTTATTATAAAAAATAGAACAAATTTTTATATTTTACTATATTGAAGTATAAACCTTTAAGGGTTATATATTTAAATACTTAACTAGTTACCTACAAGTTAAGTTAATTATTAATGGTATAAAAAATTAATAATGCATTAATTTTTTTTTAATATTTTGATTTTAATTAACAACTTTAGTTGTTTTATCTTTAACTGTAAAAGCTGCTAAATATATTCAGCTGACCCACACTTTTTTCAGCTGTAGTTTTGTTAAATGTTTTGTCTAAATTTAGTCTGATACACTTTTTTTTCATATGTTTTGTTCCATTATCACTGTCAGTCATAGCAATGAGTCATGGAACATTTTACTTTTTACACTCACATTGTCATTACTGAAGCAGTTCCTGGGCATTTGGTCCTCTTAGACAAGCAAAAAAATTCTTCAAATTGTGAATGGATTATGTAGAGAAACAGAGCAAATGGCACTCTATAGCTGATTTTGACAGGTGACCAGAAATGACTGAGCTGACTTATCTAAAACCAGGAAGTAACTGCATATGGTCAATTGTGTGACTATAATAAATTTTTGGTATAAGTTTTGCATAATACTGAAAATGTTTTGTTTTTTTGCAGATTGATGTCAGTGTCCTACTGCTAATGACTGATGACCAGATGAGAAGCTACTTTCCTTCATATGGAGACAGACTGGCAGTGATGGGATTTTGTAGGAGGCAAGAAAGTGCGCCAACTTGCAGGAAGTCAAAGCTGTTTGAGCCTCAAATCAAAACTGAGCAAAGACAAAAATCAGATAATTCACAAACTGAAACCCAAACATCTACAAAAAGCAATTCTCAAGTAATGTAAGAAAAGTTGAGATTGGGTGGATGCACTATGATGGGCACGGATTTGTTCAAATGAGAGCAAAAAAAGGAGGAGGAACAAGGAAGTTGAGTGTGCCAAAAGACTGGAAAAGGGAAGAACTGATGAAGGAGGCAATTTCTTTGTTTTTTCCAAATGGAAAAACTTCTCATGGCAGTATTTCTGAGTTTGAATTGGATCTAACAAATTATCAGGAAGTGTCACTAGATAAAGAAACTACAGTGGGGAAATGTATAATACATCCAAGCTCACAATGATGAGGTTCTACCTAACAACAAAAAGGTGGCGAGGGAAGAAGAAATGGAAAGTGAAGTGGAAATATCAGACACAATGGAGGACTTACACAGTAAGAACCAGGATCAAAGTCTTCCTACTTCTTCCAGCAGAATGAATGACTTCTTTCAAGCTTCAGACATGGATATCATTTTTGTGGAAAGTCCAGGCAATGATGCTGTATCTCCCTTGCATTACACCGATCTGAATCTGAATGTTGTAGATGATGATCTGAATGTTCCTTTTCAAAAGTTCTTCAATGACCTTACCAGATTACTCGGATACAAGTGATGTAGTGACAGTATTCACTGGTGACATCACTGAAATAGATGAACAAAACTTAGATGACACTTTGCCTCTGAGCACAGAACTCATTGTTCCACACCAAAAAATCCTTGTTGTTCATCGGGGACAGATATTTTCTGAACTCATTGCACACTTTTGTGACAAAACACTGATACATACCCAGAGTGAAGGAGAAGTGAAATTG
Source organism: Beaufortia kweichowensis (assembly GCA_019155185.1). Taxonomy (NCBI): domain Eukaryota; kingdom Metazoa; phylum Chordata; class Actinopteri; order Cypriniformes; family Gastromyzontidae; genus Beaufortia; species Beaufortia kweichowensis. Next base: position 4,373,107 of record CM032808.1, read on the forward strand.
CTCCTCCCAAATGGACAATATGAGATGGGCCATGATGCTGGTGGAGTGTTCAGGGATTGCCTGTCAGAGTTTTGGCAGGAATTCTATGATCAGTGCACACTGGGGAACAGTTTTAAAGTTCCCTTTCTTCGACATGATTTTGGCAAAGAAAAGTGGGAAAGTATAGCCCGAATAATTCTGTTAGGCTGGAAGAAAGAGAAATATCTCCCAATAAAACTTGCACCTGTCATCTTGCAGCAAGCAATACAAGGATCTGTAAAAAGTGATCTGACTGACAACTTTTTGAAGTATGTCACAGAAAATGAGCGTGTTGTGTTAGAAAGCGGCAGAACAGACTTCTGTAGTACAGACCAGGATGAACTGCTTGAGATCTTAGACAACTACAGTTGTCGTAGAATTCCAACAGAAGAAAACTTCAAGCAAATTTTGCAAGAACTGGCACACAAAACTCTCATTCAGGAGCCTGCTTATGTTCTTGAACAGTGGGCAGACATACTTGGACCTCTGAGCAAGGACCTTGAGGAAATTGACGATGTGTACTGTGCATTACAACCAACAGTGAGGAAAATTGTGCGAGCTCTCAAATTTCCAGAAACAATGAATATACACCAAAAGGACATTTCAAAGCACTTGACCACTTACTTGCGGGAGTGTGATGCAAAACGACAGTCACTGTTTCTTAGATTCTGTACAGGATCAGATTTGTTTATAGGCAAAACTATAACGGTTGATTTCACAGACCTAAAAGGGTTTGAGAGAAGACCAGTGGCACACACCTGTGGCTGTTTCCTGAGGCTTTCAGTGCACTATGACAACTACCCAGATTTCAGATCTGAAATGAACAAAATTCTTGAAAGCAATGTCTGGGTCATGGACATAGTTTAGTGGTACAATTAGATATTGGCAGAAATGAGTTATGGCCAGCTCATATGCTAGCTATTTGTCTCAGGTTATTCTTCATACACTTACAATTATTTTACACATATAGAAAGTAAAACATTCACTTTAATTTGTTCTCTTAGTTATTGCTGGTTATGTTGAATATTGAACAAACTTTTTCTTTTTTTATGACTTTCAATAGTGAAAGTTCTCTTTATTGTTTAGGTACAATTTACTGTTTACATTAAATTGTACAGATTGTACATGTTGCCTCTTCAGTGAGATAGATGGCTTTGAACCATTATAATGTGTTTTATAACATGTTCTTAACTTTGCTTGTATACAACAGGGTGTTGCATTATTGTGAACCTTTCATACATCCCATATGTAAAACATTTGAACTGTTTTATAAGATTGTTTTATTGAAATCGTTTTAATGTGGTTTGTTTTATTCTTACTTGTACCACATTATAATGTTTGGTTAACCACTCATGCATTAAACACAACCTGCATATATGTTGCCAATATTTTGTGTGTGTGTATGTGTGTGTGCATTGAAGATAGATTGAGTACCACAAGCTAACAAATAATGCACATCAAAATCTGCCTTTTTAAAATAATAATCTGAAACTTTTAAAATTTATTTCTTTGACTTGTAGCCAATCTACAATGTAAAATTATTACAACCATTTAGGTTCATCAAGCCTGTTAATGATTTATAGGACAACATAGCACTGCCATTCAGTGGTTAAGGTTTTGTTTGGAGCAAAATATGTACCACAACAAGGTTGCATAGTTAATAAACAAAATACCATAAAAATTCAGTTCTGATTTCAGGCATAATACAAAATACAGACAACATATCAGTTTACCTAAACCATTTTGTTCACATTATTTTCAATCACCTGCCATTTAAACTCTTCAAAGGTTAAACAGGAGAAATATATCAATTATGAACAGTTTCAACACATACATTCTTAAGTTTTGAGGTTCAAAACATTATCTTGTACATCTAAAACAGGCTTGTTGTGCTTCATTTGCATTCATGTTTTAATTTAAGTAATTATGGGCATATCACAAAATGTTTGAAATCATGCAAAACAATAAACATTACTATAGCTGAAAAGAGTTTATACATTTAAAAAATAGTCATAAAACTGTTTTATAGATTTTTAGTATTCATTACATTACATTAATTTGCATTGTGCATTTCTTGCACATGCTGATGGCTGTGCTTTATCCATGTTACATCACAGGTAAGATCTCAATTTGACAGCATGCTGGCCTTCTTTGCACATTAGGATAGATATGAAGATGGTATGGAACAAATTATTTCTGCCCTCTGAAAACACAAAGCAACATCACTGTGATTTTGTATCATCTTGCACAGAGAATTGTAATGGAGATTATTTACTGCACCTTATTTACTGTGTCTAATAGACAAGGTGATCCTGAGGGGTGTATAAAATGATGGGATGTTAACTTTTTCCATCTGGATACTTAGAGTAGGCTCATGGAGACTGTTCCTACAAGACACAATAGGGCTGTTAGCAATGAAATGCAGTCAGTATAAAGGTAGCTTCATGCAGTGGATAATGGTTAAATCTATCAGCAATAAGCAATATGCAAAATTAAAGGGGTCTATATGGTTCAAGCAAGACTTAAATGTTGATTACAATGAAGGGTCTAGTCTGGTCCATAATGGTAAAAAAATTCCCTAAACATATGCATGTTTAAAACCAGATGATGAAAGTGAAATATAACTTCTGCTCACCCTTAATCTTGATATAGATATAACACAATGAAAGTAAGTGTGAAGATTGCAGAGTCTTTTTAGTGAAAAAGCAGAATATACACTACTCACAAAAGTTAGGGATATTCGACTTTTTTGGGTGAAATTTATGGAAAATGTAAAAGTTCATGCCACAGTGATATTATATCATGAAAGTAGGGCATTTAAGTAGAAGCATGCAATGGTAATTCATGATTACTCATGATACTTTCATGATACAACTTTTACATTTTCCATAAATGTTGAATATCCCTAACTTTTGTGAGAGTAGTATATATATATATATATATATATATACTATATATATATTGTTTAAATTACATGCAGTCGAGGGATTTCATCCTCTTTGAATTGCTAACTGATTCCATTTTTCTAATCAAATATACAATAATAAAAGTGATAGACAGTAAGATTTCATATAAAAAACAACAACAATGTAATTTGATGTTAGAACAAATGCCAATCATAGATATCAAAATCAGTTGGATGGATATCAAAAACAGTTTTGTAGCATAGAGAAATATGTATTTAATTTTTTAAGCATAGAAAATTGATCAATTAATAAAACAATGTGAAAAGTGTGCTCACCAGTCTAGCCATAAATACTCTCTGTTGCATTGTAAATGGTTGTGACCTGTAATAAAATGGGGAAAACAATTACATCTTTGCTTTAAACATTTAAGGAACAACTTTTAATATCACTCTTGAGTGTCAGTGTAACAAAAATAATTTCAAGACAAATACATAAGGAATTACACAACTATTTTAAATCTTTATGGTCAGATTGTAGTTTTTAAAAATGTGAACTATAATTGAAACAATACCTTTAGTTATATAGTCAACATTGTAGTTTAGAATAGAATGGTGAATCTAATCCTCCAAATCCAGTCCTTGAAGGATCAGTTCACGAAGTTGGAGGTAAACGTCTGTAATTTCATAAGCATCATCTGACATGACAAGGTTATGCTCAGCCATGAGTTCTACACACAGTTGAAAGACATCCTCATCACAAGGGTAGTCTTTAATTAAACACTCCTCTTGGCAAATACTCAGTTTTGTTTGTTCAATTGGATGCAAAAAATTCTGCACTCCATATAAGCTGGGAACAGCAAACATTATTGAAGGTCGACCACTGGGAGCACGTGGGTTGTGAGTTGGTCGTATCCTGTGGCAATTCCAGGCACTGACTATTTCATCAAGCTCTTCCTTCGTGAAAAAAGAAATGGAACATATTCTACATTGACTTGCTAAATGGATTCACAAATCTGCACATTATGTCAATAAATAATATAAAGTTATTAAACTTCAATACTCTCCTTAAGGATAAAATCAACTCTGATAGTGAACAAATGTGTTACCTGTATAAAATATTGGAAGCAAAACTGGATGAGAGATTTGTCAATGAAAGTATCAACAAAGTGTCCATCTTCTTTTAGCTGTTCAAAATGATCCATCCAAAATTGTATGCACTGGCTTCTCAAAGTGCACCACCATCGTTCAATTCTCTGGTTCCCAGTGCTTGGACCAAGAGTGACACATTCTGCCCTGGCAGTGTCTCTGAAGAATGTCTGCATATCTGCTAAATGCGTATTTTCAGTTCCATGGTCAATGCGAATTCTTTGTGGAAATCCGTTGTTCTCAGCAACAGCTCTTAGGAAATAACCTGCAATTACTCGTGGGTCATTATTCGTTTTGTATGCTTCAAGCCAGATCATTTTTCTGGAGAAAGTCGCAATTCTGAGATATAAAGTCGCAATTCTGAGATATAAAGTCGCAATTGCGAGTTATTAAGTCAGAATTCTGACTTTTTTTCTCAGAATTGCGAGATACAAAATAGATTCCTGTTACTGAGATTGACATGTGTCCACTGACGGTAGGATTGCATATTCTATCAGCCTGTAAAAATGGAAAAGATTATAGAGTATTATTTTCGACGCGGTTTCACTAATAGAGAAATCTTAATTTTATTGGAGGAATCACACAACATAAAGCTTAGTTTCCGAACACTTGAGAGAACGTTAAGCAGGAATCAGTTGTGGCGGAGACGCAATAAAACAGATGAGGCTGAAGTGGCACGTTTTATACACCAGCAGCTACAGTCATCGGGACGACAACATGGCTATCGCTGGATGCACCAGAAATGTTGGCTGTCCGGCATTATTACAGACAGAGAAACTGTGCGTCAGGTGATGCGACTGCTGGATGTACAAGGAGTTGATCTGCGTGCTCGCGGTCGTCTACGGCGACGCATGTATAACAGTCGCGGGCCAAATTATGTTTGGCATATTGACGGATATGATAAGTTAAAACCTTACGGAATATGCATAAACGGATGCATTGATGGTTTCTCCAGAAAAATGATCTGGCTTGAAGCATACAAAACGAATAATGACCCACGAGTAATTGCAGGTTATTTCCTAAGAGCTGTTGCTGAGAACAACGGATTTCCACAAAGAATTCGCATTGACCATGGAACTGAAAATACGCATTTAGCAGATATGCAGACATTCTTCAGAGACACTGCCAGGGCAGAATGTGTCACTCTTGGTCCAAGCACTGGGAACCAGAGAATTGAACGATGGTGGTGCACTTTGAGAAGCCAGTGCATACAATTTTGGATGGATCATTTTGAACAGCTAAAAGAAGATGGACACTGTTGATACTTTCATTGACAAATCTCTCATCCAGTTTTGCTTCCAATATTTTATACAGGTAACACATTTGTTCACTATCAGAGTTGATTTTATCCTTAAGGAGAGTATTGAAGTTTAATAACTTTATATTATTTATTGACATAATGTGCAGATTTGTGAATCCATTTAGCAAGTCAATGTAGAATATGTTCCATTTCTTTTTTCATGAAGGAAGAGCTTGATGAAATAGTCAGTGCCTGGAATTGCCACAGGATACGACCAACTCACAACCCACGTGCTCCCAGTGGTCGACCTTCAATAATGTTTGCTGTTCCCAGCTTATATGGAGTGCAGAATTTTTGCATCCAATTGAACAAACAAAACTGAGTATTTGCCAAGAGGAGTGTTTAATTAAAGACTACCCTTGTGATGAGGATGTCTTTCAAACTGTGTGTAGAACTCATGGCTGAGCATAACCTTGTCATGTCAGATGATGCTTATGAAATTACAGACGTTTACCTCCAACTTCGTGAACTGATCCTTCAAGGACTGGATTTGGAGGATTAGATTCACCATTCTATTCTAAACTACAATGTTGACTATATAACTAAAGGTATTGTTTCAATTATAGTTCACATTTTTAAAAACTACAATCTGACCATAAAGATTTAAAATAGTTGTGTAATTCCTTATGTATTTGTCTTGAAATTATTTTGTTACACTGACACTCAAGAGTGATATTAAAAGTTGTTCCTTAAATGTTTAAAGCAAAGATGTAATTGTTTTCCCATTTTATTACAGGTCACAACCATTTACAATGCAACAGAGAGTATTTATGGCTAGACTGGTGAGCACACTTTTCACATTGTTTTATTAATTGATCAATTTTCTATGCTTAAAAATTAAATACATATTTCTCTATGCTACAAAACTGTTTTTGATATCCATCCAACTGATTTTGATATCTATGATTGGCATTTGTTCTAACATCAAATTACATTGTTGTTGTTTTTTAAATGAAATCTTACTGTCTATCACTTTTATTATTGTATATTTGATTAGAAAAATGGAATCAGTTAGCAATTCAAAGAGGATGAAATCCCTCGACTGCATGTAATTTAAACAATATATATATAGTATATATATATATATATATATATATACACTACTCACAAAAAGTTAGGGATATTCAACATTTATGGAAAATGTAAAAAGTTGTATCATGAAAGTATCATGAGTAATCATGAATTACCATTGCATGCTTCTACTTAAATGCCCTACTTTCATGATATAATATCACTGTGGCATGAACTTTTTACATTTTCCATAAATTTCACCCAAAAGTCGAATATCCCTAACTTTTTTGTGAGTAGTGTATATTCTGCTTTTTCACGAAAAAGACTCTGCAATCTTCACACTTACTTTCATTGTGTTATATCTATATCAAGATTAAGGGTGAGCAGAAGTTATATTTCACTTTCATCATCTGGTTTTAAACATGCATATGTTTAGGGAATTTTTTTTTTACCATTATGGACCAGACTAGACCCTTCATTGTAATCAACATTTAAGTCTTGCTGAACCATATAGACCCCTTAATTTTGCATATTGCTTATTGCTGATAGATTTAACCATTATCCACTGCATGAAGCTACCTTTATACTGACTGCATTTCATTGCTAACAGCCCTATTGTGTCTTGTAGGAACAGTCTCCATGAGCCTACTCTAAGTATCCAGATGGAAAAAGTTAACATCCCATCATTTTATACACCCCTCAGGATCACCTTGTCTATTAGACACAGTAAATAAGGTGCAGTAAATAATCTCCATTACAATTCTCTGTGCAAGATGATACAAAATCACAGTGATGTTGCTTTGTGTTTTCGGAGGGCAGAAATAATTTGTTCCATACCATCTTCATATCTATCCTAATGTGCAAAGAAGGCCAGCATGCTGTCAAATTGAGATCTTACCTGTGATGTAACATGGATAAAGCACAGCCATCAGCATGCAAGAAAGGCACAATGCAAATTAATGTAATGTAATGAATACTAAAAAATCTATAAAAACAGTTTTATGACTATTTTTTAAATGTATAAACTCTTTTCCAGCTATAGTAATGTTTATTGTTTTGCATGATTTCAAACATTTTTGTGATATGCCCATAATTACTTAATTAAAAACATGAATGCAAATGAAGCACAACAAGCCTGTTTTAGATGTACAAGATAATGTTTTGAACCTCAAAACTTAAGAATGTATGTGTTGAAACTGTTCATAATTGATATATTTCTCCTGTTTAACCTTTGAAGAGTTTAAATGGCAGGTGATTGAAAATAATGTGAACAAAATGGTTTAGGTAAACTGATATGTTGTCTGTATTTTGTATTATGCCTGAAATCAGAACTGAATTTTTATGGTATTTTGTTTATTAACTATGCAACCTTGTTGTGGTACATATTTTGCTCCAAACAAAACCTTAACCACTGAATGGCAGTGCTATGTTGTCCTATAAATCATTAACAGGCTTGATGAACCTAAATGGTTGTAATAATTTTACATTGTGGATTGGCTACAAGTCAAAGAAATAAATTTTAAAAGTTTCAGATTATTATTTTAAAAAGGCAGATTTTGATGTGCATTATTTGTTAGCTTGTGGTACTCAATCTATCTTCAATGCACACACACATACACACACACACAAAATATTGGCAACATATATGCAGGTTGTGTTTAATGCATGAGTGGTTAACCAAACATTATAATGTGGTACAAGTAAGAATAAAACAAACCACATTAAAACGATTTCAATAAAACAATCTTATAAAACAGTTCAAATGTTTTACATATGGGATGTATGAAAGGTTCACAATAATGCAACACCCTGTTGTATACAAGCAAAGTTAAGAACATGTTATAAAACACATTATAATGGTTCAAAGCCATCTATCTCACTGAAGAGGCAACATGTATACAATCTGTACAATTTAATGTAAACAGTAAATTGTACCTAAACAATAAAGAGAACTTTCACTATTGAAAGTCATAAAAAAAGAAAAAGTTTGTTCAATATTCAACATAACCAGCAATAACTAAGAGAACAAATTAAAGTGAATGTTTTACTTTCTATATGTGTAAAATAATTGTAAGTGTATGAAGAATAACCTGAGACAAATAGCTAGCATATGAGCTGGCCATAACTCATTTCTGCCAATATCTAATTGTACCACTAAACTATGTCCATGACCCAGACATTGCTTTCAAGAATTTTGTTCATTTCAGATCTGAAATCTGGGTAGTTGTCATAGTGCACTGAAAGCCTCAGGAAACAGCCACAGGTGTGTGCCACTGGTCTTCTCTCAAACCCTTTTAGGTCTGTGAAATCAACCGTTATAGTTTTGCCTATAAACAAATCTGATCCTGTACAGAATCTAAGAAACAGTGACTGTCGTTTTGCATCACACTCCCGCAAGTAAGTGGTCAAGTGCTTTGAAATGTCCTTTTGGTGTATATTCATTGTTTCTGGAAATTTGAGAGCTCGCACAATTTTCCTCACTGTTGGTTGTAATGCACAGTACACATCGTCAATTTCCTCAAGGTCCTTGCTCAGAGGTCCAAGTATGTCTGCCCACTGTTCAAGAACATAAGCAGGCTCCTGAATGAGAGTTTTGTGTGCCAGTTCTTGCAAAATTTGCTTGAAGTTTTCTTCTGTTGGAATTCTACGACAACTGTAGTTGTCTAAGATCTCAAGCAGTTCATCCTGGTCTGTACTACAGAAGTCTGTTCTGCCGCTTTCTAACACAACACGCTCATTTTCTGTGACATACTTCAAAAGTTGTCAGTCAGATCACTTTTACAGATCCTTGTATTGCTTGCTGCAAGATGACAGGTGCAAGTTTTATTGGGAGATATTTCTCTTTCTTCCAGCCTAACAGAATTATTCGGGCTACACTTTCCCACTTTTCTTTGCCAAAATCATGTCGAAGAAAGGGAACTTTAAAACTGTTCCCCAGTGTGCACTGATCATAGAATTCCTGCCAAAACTCTGACAGGCAATCCCTGAACACTCCACCAGCATCATGGCCCATCTCATATTGTCCATTTGGGAGGAGCAATTTCACTTCTCCTTCACTCTGGGTATGTATCAGTGTTTTGTCACAAAAGTGTGCAATGAGTTCAGAAAATATCTGTCCCCGATGAACAACAAGGATTTTTTGGTGTGGAACAATGAGTTCTGTGCTCAGAGGCAAAGTGTCATCTAAGTTTTGTTCATCTATTTCAGTGATGTCACCAGTGAATACTGTCACTACATCACTTGTATCCGAGTAATCTGGTAAGGTCATTGAAGAACTTTGAAAAGGAACATTCAGATCATCATCTACAACATTCAGATTCAGATCGGTGTAATGCAAGGGAGATACAGCATCATTGCCTGGACTTTCCACAAAAATGATATCCATGTCTGAAGCTTGAAAGAAGTCATTCATTCTGCTGGAAGAAGTAGGAAGACTTTGATCCTGGTTCTTACTGTGTAAGTCCTCCATTGTGTCTGATATTTCCACTTCACTTTCCGTTTCTTCTTCCCTCGCCACCTTTTTTGTTGTTAGGTAGAACCTCATCATTGTGAGCTTGGATGTATTATACATTTCCCCCACTGTAGTTTCTTTATCTAGTGACACTTCCTGATAATTTGTTAGATCCAATTCAAACTCAGAAATACTGCCATGAGAAGTTTTTCCATTTGGAAAAAACAAAGAAATTGCCTCCTTCATCAGTTCTTCCCTTTTCCAGTCTTTTGGCACACTCAACTTCCTTGTTCCTCCTCCTTTTTGCTCTCATTTGAACAAACTGTGCTCCATCATAGTGCATCCACCCAATCTCAACTTTTCTTACATTACTTGAGAATTGCTTTTGTAGATGTTTGGGTTTCAGTTTGTGAATTATCTGATTTTTGTCTTTTGCTCAGTTTTGATTTGAGGCGCAAACAGCTTTGACTTCCTGCAAGTTGGCGACTTTCTTGCCTCCTACAAAATCCCATCACTGCCAGTCTGTCTCCATATGAAGGAAAGTAGCTTCTCATCTGGTCATCAGTCATTAGCAGTAGGACACTGACATCAATCTGCAAAACAAAACATTTTCAGTATTATGCAAAACTTATACCAAAAATTTATTATAGTCACACAATTGACCATATGCAGTTACTTCCTGGTTTTAGATAAGTCAGCTCAGTCATTTCTGGTCACCTGTCAAAATCAGCTATAGAGTGCCATTTGCTCTGTTTCTCTACATAATCCATTCACAATTTGAAGAATTTTTTTGCTTGTCTAAGAGGACCAAATGCCCAGGAACTGCTTCAGTAATGACAATGTGAGTGTAAAAGTAAAATGTTCCATGACTCATTGCTATGACTGACAGTGATAATGGAACAAAACATATGAAAAAAAGTGTATCAGACTAAATTTAGAGTAACAAAACTACAGCTGAAAAGTGTGGGTCAGCTGAATATATTTAGCAGCTTTTACAGTTAAAGATAAAACAACTAAAGTTGTTAATTAAAATCAAAATATTAATAAAAAAAAAATTAATGCATTATTAATTTTTATACCATTAATAATTAACTTAACTTGTAGGTAACTAGTTAAGTATTTAAATAAATAACCCTTAAAGGTTTATACTTCAATATAGTAAAATATAAAAATTTGTTCTATTTTTTATAATAAATCCAAAAGCAAGACATTAAAGAAACTAGGGAGTTGAAATGGCAACTGAGCTAAATGAGTAATCCTCTGCTACATCTACTGGTTATAGTCATAATTTCATGTAATTTTCATCTTTAAAGTCTTTTGTTTTGTACCGATTAAATGTTTTACCTGTAGTAAGTCGATTAACAATTGCATACTTAAAACGTGCTGTTTCAGGCAAAATAATAGCAGACATTTGAAAGTGTTTCTCCCTACGCATGTAGAATTGTATATTAACTGATTAGATCTATATATATTTCCACAAATATGGCATCACTAGTTCTTATTCTGAAAGTAGTGGCAGTAAAAATACATGACATGACTGATAAAATGTTATCAGGGGAAATGATTCTCAATTCACTATATTGTGATATCCATCATCACTGAGTTATCATTAATACTTTACTGGACCACAGCGGTACTTTACTGGGGCTTGGCAGCACATCAACAGAACACTTCCTTGATTCGCATGTTAAGGTACATGCAGAGGAAAACTGTTATATCATGAATGGGGTGATCAAATTCTGGCATTTCAAAAAGGAGGAAAACAGTAAATTCATATTTCAAACTGAGATGTGGACTTTGAGGCATAAAACCAGCAGAATATTTTTATTGAATAGCAACCTCTATATAGATTTAGATTTTCCATTAATGACCCCTTTAAAACATATACTTTATAAAATAAACTCTAAATAATCCCATATATAAGACATAAAACTGAAGGTATACTTCGTTCAAATGTGGGCTTAAATTGGTCACTTCCTCTAAATTATGAATATTTTTACCTTTAGGTGAACTGCCCTTACCTTGTCATCCTCCAGCCTTTTTATAGTGGTTTCTGGAATATTCCTCTCCCTCAGAAAAAAGATTAATTCGTCCATCCTGCAATGATATTTTAGTGGAAATTAAGCAGAGTGAGGCTGGTGGGCTAATATTAAACTAAGACCGAGTAGTAGGCCTAGGCTATGTAAGCCAGAAAACCAAAAACATGTATTTTAATGGTTAATATGTGCTGTGCATAACAAAGCAAGCTCTTGATGCAAACCATACATCACACAGTTTTGATGCAATGATAGTAAACGACTTCATATTCCATAAAACCATCAAAGATTAAACATGAGCTAGTATGATACCATAGCACGCGCTAGTTACCAAACATTCATTTTTTTATACTTACCCAAACTCTTCTATTATAACATACGCAAATCGTAAAAAGGATTATCATGTCAAAGAGTAAATATGACCATACCTTTCGTCGGGAAATTGGCAAGCTGTTAACGTTGAACTGGTAGGCTACTCCCGTGTTCTGCAAGAATCACATCTCGTGGTTTCCCTATAGTGCTTTGCCAGAAAGTGTCGCAATTGAAGAGAAAAAAGTCAGAATTCTGACTTAATAACTCGCAATTGCGACTTTATATCTCAGAATTCTGAGAAAAAAAGTCAGAATTCTGACTTAATAACTCGCAATTGCGACTTTATATCTCAGAATTGCGACTTTATATCTCAGAATTGCGACTTTATATCTCAGAATTCTGACTTAATAACTCGCAATTGCGACTTTATATCTCAGAATTGCGACTTTATATCTCAGAATTGCGACTTTATATCTCAGAATTCTGAGAAAAAAAGTCAGAATTCTGACTTAATAACTCGCAATTGCGACTTTATATCTCAGAATTGCGACTTTATATCTCAGAATTGCGACTTTATATCTCAGAATTGCGACTTTATATCTCAGAATTGCGACTTTATATCTCAGAATTCTGACTTAATAATTTGCAATTGCGACTTTATATCTCAGAATTGCGACTTTATATCTCAGAATTGCGACTTTATATCTCAGAATTCTGAGAAAAAAAGTCAGAATTCTGAGATAAAAAGTCGCAATAACCTTTCTTTTTTTTTTGTGGCGGAAACGGGCTTCCATAAAAATGTGTGTAATTTATGTCTGATGAAATGTAAATATTTCAGGATGCTTATCTAAACGACAGCTGTAAACGAGTGAGAGATCAGATAAAAAGCGTTTAGTTATATGATAATTTTGACCTACTGTGCGCACCGTTACGAACAAGCATTGTGTGTAAATACATTTTACATGGTGGCATTGTCTGTTTTTTCACAACCATTTATCGCACTAGAAGCTGCCTTTGGCGGTGGCAGATTTTGAGGCAGCTTTCCCTGCCACGGATTTTACTCCTACTGCAAATTCAAGTTAATTCCAATTTTTCTACTTAATCATTTTAATCATTAAGAACGTGTGATCTAAACTTAAGGAATATATTTTTGTTGAAAAAGTATAACTATCATGTTTACATTTTCTAACTTTCAACTCTTTATGAACATAGATAGAGTTATCACAAGTTATTACATGTAAGTGAGAGCAATCAGTTACTCTTGTCTTTTTGTTTGCCAGGCTTAGTAGTCATATTGACCAACTATTATCATTATTTTTTTACCACTAAACCACTCAACAGGAATGACATATAATGGCATAATTTCTTATTACTTTTAGGATGAGCAGTGTTCTGTTGATGTGACAAGAGAAGTGGTCATCCGCTGCATTGTAGAATTCTTTGGGGAACATGGAGGAGATCTCATCAAAGAATTTAACGTACGTAATCTTAATTGTGATAAATCAAATGTATGAATTTCTGAATTTTTGTTGGTTATGTCCAGAAAAGTAATTCCAAATGGCTTCATATTTTCTGTTTTGTTAAATATTTCTTATTTTTATTACTTAAGACTGACTCCTGCTTATTGTTGCAGGGTAATGAAGAACAGGCAGGAATTGAAAAGCTTGTGACGGCAATTATTGTCACCAGGAAAACAGAGTCTATAAGGGAAATTGGAATCGTTATCGAAGGCGTTGAAGTTCTTACAGGCCTTGAATGTGTTCCCAGGGCTTGCTGTGTCCTCCTCCCACCTATGCACTGAATCTCCATTATCCCAAGCATCTAAAGTTTACCTTTGAGCTATTTCAGAAAGTTTTCTTGGAGCTGGATGCTTCAAAGCTTTCAAACAGAGTCCAGTCGCTCAAGTCTAAACTGCTGTCTTAAAGTGCAATTGTTATTACTTAACCTGTTCTGTGGTTCCATGTTGCAAAACAAAGGTCTTTTACACATTTACACCTTTATGTTTTCTTTTACACTTCTTTTAGGCACACTAAACAGCAAACGTCTCATACAGTAAAAAGACAAAGAAAAGAATGCATGTACAACTGCTCTGTTGATCAAGTGAAGTAATGTTCACTATGTCTGAGAATACTTTGTATTTTTTGTGATTGTTATTGGCACTAATAAATCTTAAAGAGTTCATCTTTGAAGTCTGTCTGTTATTCATACCTGAAATCAGATCTAAATTTTAATAATTGTTAATAATTATTAGTAATTATACTAACTTAATTTTTTGTTGTACCAAAATAATTTCATTTAGTAGTATTCATTAGCATGGTGGCTCTTTTTTTGTGCAATCAACTCAATATTTTTGCTTAAATTTACTTAATTTTTTATGTGCTATTTGCATTTACTCATTTTGAATGGCTAACTTTTAAGAAGCTCTTTTGATTCATTCTAACTCAATCCTTAATTGTTGGATTGTTGGATTTAATTAATACTATTGCTTGTAAACTGTTGCCACAATCTACACAAAGAGTAGATGTAGGGTATTATTTTTTACAGTGTAGCGAAATCGTTTTCTGTTGTGTCACTTTTAAAATCATATTTAAAAATCATAATTCATTATGTAATTAATCATAAAAAATATTATTTTATTACTATATTTTATTTTCATGTTTATCTGTTTAGTTCATTTGCTTAATTTTTCAAATTGTTCACTGTTTTGCAATTTTACAAATGATTTACAAATTCAAAAAATTATACAATAAATAATATAATGAAATAATAATGGGTTCTGTTAAAATGCTTTCACTGCGCCACTGATGCTTATGTGTGTTTGGCAAAACGTCACATTTTAATTTACAGTAAAGATAATACAAAGTGTGTTGTACTGCACACTGCCGCTACCAGCTATACTGTATGTAGGGTTGCGCAGTAAACCAGTATTTAAAATTTACCGGTACATTTAAGATTTCAAAAGGTACAATACCAGAATTGTGCACATTTCGGTACTTGACATGCTGCAGTTCCAAAATTGTATTATTTAACCTGCGAAACCCGGCAGCAATAGACCACATGGCCAAAACGAATAAACAAAAGAAAGTAAAACTAAGTGAAATATGGCATTACTGCTTATTAGCATGACAAAAAAGGTGAACCAACAGACCAAAGTGCACCAGTTCGTAAACGCTTTTCAGGAGGCAAATCTGTCTAAGCATCTCTCTTGCTTATTTATCCAAACTTGTTTAGAGAGTTACAAGAGCTACAGGTGAGTACATCATCCATCCTAGTAAATTTATTAATTATAATTATATCAATTTAAAATTTGGTTAAAAGGGAAGATTAAATGTGAGTGACAAGTTAAAACACTTCTGTTGGTGTCACATTAATTAAGGTTTGAATAACATACAAATGTTGAATGCATAAAAAATAAATGAATAAGGGAAAAGTATTAGTAATAGTAAAATTAATCTTACAATAATACTTTAAAATAAGGGCTACATTTTTAACATTCTTTATATGGCATAAAATGTATTAACCTAGTTCATGTTAACATGCACAGTTTAATGCAGGCTGTCATTTAAATTATTATTTTTGTATTGGTCACCAAGGGTACCGATTTAGTGGAGTGGATTCTTGTACCGTACCGATGCCAAAATTGTAGTATCCAGCCAACCCTAACTGTATAACTGGATATCTTGATCTTGCTTTTCGTCCAATCAGCAGTAACCTTTCCAGTTCCAGTTTGTGTGATTTGCTATTTCGTTTTCTCACTTATCGTAGTGTTTTCTGACTTGTTATTTTGTTTCCAGAATTGTTGTTTTGTTTTATGGTTTGTTTTTACATTTGGGATTGTGTTTTAAGATTTGTCATTTTGGATTTGTTATTTTGTTCTTGGATTTGTTATTTTGTTTTCATATTTGTTTTTAGTTTTGCGATTTGATTTTTAAATTTGGGATTGTGTTTTTAGATTTCTCATTTTGATTTTGGATTTGTTATTTTGTTTTTGGATTTGTTATTTTGTTTTAGGATTTGTTATTTTGTTTTTTATTTGTTTTTAGTTTTTGGATTTGTTGTTTTGTTTTGCACTTCTTTGCCACCATAGTTTACACTAGGTGATTTTCACATTGTAATTAAACATTGTAAAGTAATACTGTATGCGTATTGTGTGACTTGTTTAGTACTGATCTAGCATATTACTTTGTGTATTATATACAACAAAATCCTGTGTAAATACTGCAAAAATATTACAGCAATATTATTACGTACAAAATTCAGGGGTAAATACTGCAGAAATATGACAGTAATACCACATTGTACCACATGAATATTACAAACTATACAGCAAAACTCTGTCGTTAATAATGCAGAAATATGACAGTAATTCAATACAGGAATACTACTGTTTGCAGTAAAACAAAATCATCCTGAGATTAACAAAATGATGAAGAGTTCAATACGTCTCAATGAAAGATTTGCCAAGATCGGAGCCACCACGCGCCACCTAGTGGAATATAATTTTATGGCCCATAAGAAAGTGCTGTTAGCTTGTAGCTTGTAGCGCTCGTAGAGTACACATTTAGCAGCTAGCTGGGTCCTGGAAGGAGAAGATACTTCCGCCATTCTCAGCTATGGCTGTTGAAACTCGCAAAAAAACGATAAGATTTCTCTCACAGTTTGGAGCCTTTATTTTGACCCGATTTGGGTTTTGGAACTGTTTCAGCATGCTGATGCTGTTTGCGGAGCGCGCCGATGTTAAAAGGTACGCATGTGCTAAACATACATCCAATAAACTTAGTACACCGAGCCTATATGCAAGTGACATTAATTAATTTAACAAACGATCGTATTTATAATACGTATTGACTTTATTTGTTATGATGCGCAGGTTGTCCTGGATCTTGTCCCTTATGAAAATTAACATGGTTTTTTTGTAATTAGAGTGTGATAAACATGGTTTTGACGAATTCATTATGATCTGTATTACTATAGTTTTACTGCAAATAATGGTTAACCACAAACAGTGTAAAATAACACAGACCCGATTAAATACAAATTAATTGGTTGTGTGGTTTTAGTTTATTTAGTTCATTTAAAATGTTTTCGTTATACTCCATAAAAGTGACAAGTTTAATTGAACTTTTTGTAGCTATATATACACAATTAAACATACAGGTTATACAGTCTTTACTTTAAAATTGTTAAAAATATTGATTATTCATCTTGCACTTTCAGGTGCATCTTTCAACCAAAATATTCCATTCCACCTTAAACCTTAGACACTGGTTGGTGACCAATAGATTAAACTATGGCTCAGCTCTAAAATAACTGTTTATTTTTTAATTTCTTAGGAAGCCAGATATTCAGGTGCCTTACCTGTATATAGACTTGGGAGCTGCAGTGTTGTGTTCCAGCTTCATGTCATTTGGGGTTAAGAGAAGATGGTTTGCATTGGCTGCTGCCATTCACTTGGCCCTGGGTACATATTTGTCCTATGTTAGTGGACAGGTCCATTATGGTGACTGGTTAAAGGTAAGACAAGAAACAAAAAAAAACACCTGTTTATGTAAACCTGTCCAGAAAGGTGCAAAAAACCTCCAGTGATTTTAGATAACTTTAGTAATTAAAGGTATAAGTGGGTTTGTAATTCCATTGTTAAGTTTATAATGGTTGTGTCACTGAATACTGGCAGTTATTTTAATGGCTGTGTCCCTGACTGCTGACAGTTATTTAAAAAAATATATAATGTGTTGGACTTTGTGCAGCGCTCTGCAGATCTGTGTCTGACTTTAAGCCGTGCATTTCAGTCAGAATATTTTTACCTCTGATCAAAGTTGAAATTCATTTCTTGTGGTGTAAAATGTGATGCAATCTGGGAAAACGGATGATGCGCTGGGATGTTTTCAGAAATATCAAATATTTCATTTAAATCATTTCATTTAAGTATTTTCAAACCACAATGTTTATTTTCTATTCTTTACTCATAACTGTATTAGGTAAGGATGTACTCCAGAGCAATGGCCGTTATTGGAGGGTATCTGGTGTTGGCCAGTGGAGCAGGAGAGGTTTACAGAAAGAGACCTCGCACACGCTCCCTCCAGTCAACCGGACAGGTCTTTCTTGGGATCTACTTGATCTGTATGGTGTGTTTTACATTTAATCACTAGATGTAGGAGCTGGTCTCGCAGAGACAGCTCAGACCTGGCCTTTGGTCAGGTTTCACACAGTTATAAAAATCAGAAAATTAGGGAATTTTTACATTATGAGCACATACTTCCAACTATTTAACTTCATGTTTATTCTTTAGAGAGCAGCCTGATGTCTCCCAAGATTTATTATTATTACTAACAGTTTATGAACTTTCTTGCCACTGTTTCCTCATGTCATTGACACTCAACAGCACTGTAAGTGAATGATCTTTAAACATGTTCTGTGCTGTCTTCCTTTTTCTAGGTATACACTCTACAGCACAGTAAAGAAGACAGGTTGGCCTACCTGGCCCACATTCCTGGTGGAGAGATTACTGTCCAGCTACTAGTTGTTGTGTTTGGAGTACTAGCCCTCTCCTACCTTTCTGGCTGCTATGTGCAAATGGCCTCCCAGATCCTGGCAATTCTGTTGCCTTTAGTTGTGTTATTCATTGATGGCAACGTCGGATATTGGCACCGCACCCGCCAAGTGGAGTTCTGGAATCAGATGAAGCTCATTGGGCAAAATGTTGGCATATTTGGTGCAGTGCTTATTTTAGCTACAGACGGCTGAGGATCTGGGGATAAAGTAACATTTCTGTGCTTGAGACAGGGTACAGTTCAAGCATTTGTCTCAGGGTATCATTTAATGAAAGAGTTCATTGCAAAGTCGATGACAGAGGATAACTATGTGTATTCAAGCATACAACATATTACAATTCTCTGCATGCTCAGCAATTAACTAATTTGACTCTGGGATGTCTGATTGCAAAATACAAAACCTTTCAAAGACTGTTTACACTTCATTTATGTTCTTTTTTATGAATTATTTAAATTTTAAATACTTACCTAAGTCTTAAGATGATTTTAAATGCCATTGCTAAATTATGGTTACAGACAGTTAAAATATGTTTTTTGCAGTTTTCATTTATTTTGCATTTCTTATTTGACATGGACAAAAGTATCACACTATTGTTAATTAAAAGCAATCATTGTTTGTGTGGAATTTTGTCATGTTTTAAATATACTGTATGCAAATCATTAAAGTGACTCACATGGTTGTGCACTTATTGACAAAGATTTACCTGTTGAAGTTATATTTCTTATATTATAAAAGTTTTCTGAATGGTTCCACAAATAAACAGATAGATTGATCAATGCATGTCAAATGCTTTTAAGCATACTACGGATAGACATTCAAAATGTGTTTTGCACAGTATGGATATTTTCGGATGAGGTAAAGAAAGTTGTATATCCGTATGTTTAATCGTTACGTTTACACAAGTAAAATAAATATATAACACTGTGATAGTGGTTTTGGGATATTTTGCTAAATTTGTTATTAAGTTTTTGAAAAGAGGAAACCGAGGGTAACGCGGATATGACGTCACTGACAGACGACTCCTGGACAGGGGGACAGGGCCCATGTCCTTGGTTAAAAATCATGATTATCGCACAATTTACAAATAGCTGGAAATTTCAAATATTGTAAGTACTCAACTGAACAAATATATAACACTGGCCTAGTGTTTTTTGGATAGTTTATTGAAAAAAATCCCACAATTCATCGTCGCCACAATGTAAGTTCATGACATTGCCAGTTAGTCCTAACAATGTTTTGAGGATGTCATGGGGTGGGGTGTGAGTTTATAATTTTTTTAACTTTGTTTAACACCTGCTATAAATGGGCGGACAGTCTAAATATGTATGTCCTCATTTGCCCCATAGTAATTTAAAATTTGGCTGATGACTGCAGAATAAAAAATTATTTATCTTTACACCCATTGCCTTAAAATTTACATTAAAAATGATACTCAAGCATTACACATAACAGCAGCAGTTCATTTAGTGGATCTATATATTACCCTGAATAATACATTTTCATTCTGAACAGTTAACAATAACCTTTTTTAATGCATATTGATAACATCTAAAAATTTGTCTAATACTAGCGGACACTGCATACGATTAAAATATTCAAAATATTTCCATACAATACCACTACAATAAATAATAACACTTAATACACTTAAATTAAAATGTATTACTTTATCTAATCAGGTTTTTTGGTCTTTTATTCTTTTAATAGAGTCCACTTTAGTTAAGAACATATTTTCATTCTCTCAACCGCCATGGGTGCTGTATAATACCTAAAAATAAAACAATAAATAAAAATAAAGCTTTTAAGGTACCTTTATTTCAATAAATGTTTATAAAATACAATAAATACTTGTTCAGAATTATGTCTCACCTTATAACACTAAATGTTTTGTCAGAGGAAATTTCATGTCAGTATGAAGCACCTCAGAAATGCGGTGATTGCTGTCAGATTCTGTCAGAATATAAATAATTATGCTGTTTATAAGTACTATTTTTCTTTACTTAAGCCACTGATAAGTTATTGTGACATTAAAAACTGTCCCACCTCACAGAAACGAACTTCTGTTTTCCTGTCAGATGCCGTTCTTCTGTGTGCAGCACTCTCCCTACTGAAAAAAA
The DNA here is from genome assembly GCA_019155185.1 of Beaufortia kweichowensis. Lineage (NCBI taxonomy): Eukaryota > Metazoa > Chordata > Actinopteri > Cypriniformes > Gastromyzontidae > Beaufortia > Beaufortia kweichowensis. The sequence goes on from CM032808.1 coordinate 4,393,955, forward strand.
CCTGGCTAAAACCAGCCTAAGCTGTTTGGCTGTTCTTAGCTGGTTAAAGCTGGTCCTCCTAGCCTGGCCTAGCTGGTCTTCCAGCCTGGCCAAGCTGGTCAAGCTGGTCTTTCAACCTGGCCAAGCTGGTCTTTCAGCCTGGCCAAGCTGGTCTTTCAGCCTGCCAAGCTGGTCTTTCAGCCTGGCCAAGCTGGTCTTTCAGCAGTATACAACACCAGTAAAAAATTAAGACAATTGTCAAAAATGTTTCTAAAGATCTTTAAAAAAATCATCTAAAGGTGTATATTTTAATGTTTGAAATTACTTTTGTAGACAAAAATATAATTGTGCTAACATTTGTTCAAGAGGCCAGCATGACATTTTTTCAGTGTTGTTTAAACAGCTTCCTAGGTTCAGGCCTCAAGAAGCTGGATGAAAAAAAAATGCAAATTCTATACAAAGGGTGACTACTTTTGAAAATAATGAAATGTAACACAGTGTTCAGTTATTTTGGATGTTTTAGTCACAACATAATTCCCACAGTTACAGTTACAGTGTTATTTATTTATTTGGTTTTGATGCGTTTACTATTATTCTAAAGTAAAAGTGTTTCTTTTGACTGGTAGTGTAGCTTATGTATTCAAGTTTTGAATACTCTAAAATACATCTGGGCCTGGTTTTAAAATGCATGTTTACGCTGTCCTAACTGAAAACAATGTGCACTGACATATAAGCTTACAAAATATTCAGCCTTTTATTTTGTGTTTTGGTATTAATTTACAGTATACAATATAGTACACACATTGAGTAAGTAACACATATATACAATCAATAACTTTCATGTTTAGTGTTATACTGCAGAGACTAGTGAAACTGTACAAATCTATAAATGTTGCATACATAATGTGTTGACTAATAAAAATGTGATAAACTGAAACCACATTAACCATTTCATTTTTCATCTTTTTCAATCCTTTAATCCTACACACATACCTTTTTTGCCTTTAACTTAAATTCAACCAACTGTGATCCACATTATTGCCAAGTTACTGCAATAGTTCCACATGTACAGTAATACATATTTTCTTTCAGAGGGAAAAGACGTGGTTACCGGTAGCAGAGATCTGAAAGTGTGGGTTCTGGGTGTGTGGGAAGAGTGGGTTAGGTAAGGAAACTGATTCGAGGGTGGTGAGTTCATGAGTGAGAGTGGGGGGTATATAAGAGTGTACAGGGTGGGGCCATCTGAGTTAAAGTTGTATGAAAAATTGTTAGGATCTGAAAGAATGCCATTAGGTTGTAAAATTGGGATTGTGGGGCACACAGGTCAGTCAGGGGGGGAAACAGAAGATCAGCTGGAAAATAAAAAAAAATCAGTCAGGTTCTTGTTCTTTAAAAGTTAAATTCAGAAAATATGACAAGGTGTATCTTTCTTCTGGCTTCACTATAAGGCAGGGATGGGCAAACTCGTTCCTGGAGGGCCGCTGTCCTGCAAAGTTTAGCTCCAGCTTGCCTCAACACACCTGCTTCAAAGTTTCTTGTATGCCTAAATAGACCTTGATTAGCTGGTTCAGATGTGTTTAATTGGGGTTGGAACTAAACTCTGCAGGATAGCGGCCCTCCAGGACCGAGTTTGCCCATCCCTGCTATAAGGGGTTGAATCCACCGGAGCGTTTTAGCTCGGCTGAAAATGCTCAGTGCTATTCTAAAAACACAGGGTGTGGGCGCTTCACAGCACTTCAAAGTGCTCTTGGCACCTGTACAAAAAAACGCTGAGCGCCTGCGCTGAACATGAAAATAATGCTCTGAGGTTTAACGACCAAAACATTTTGAGATGGCTGTCCAAAGGCTGTATATGCTAGTGTGATAGCCTCAACTATCCACCTGCTTACGGTTTGTTTGGACGAACAACTGCTCTGACTTCCTCCAGGAAGTAGGTCTGTGAACATTAGCATCCAGTGCTCGCACTGGACACACCAAGTTCAACTTCTCCTGGTCTGGATTCCGAAAAGGGGGAGGATAGAAGGCCTGCAACACAATGGACAACACCCCGTTGAACCTGGGCGGTTTTAGCCTGATGTCTGACATTGTATAACCCGATGCCTATGGTGGCAACCCGCCCAGCAGCCTCAGAGACCTGGTGCTCCTTCTGGAGAGGAACCTGTCCAAATCCGCCACCAGCCTTGTTGTTTGGAGTCTCCCTAAACGTGCTTCCTCGGCAAGCTACGGTGTTGACCCCACCCAGGGCGGCGCATCGCCCGAAGGCCGCCGGAGAAAGCAGGGCGTCCAACAACAAGGCCTTTTCAGCTGTCTTGATGTCTGACAGTGTGAGCCAGATGCCTTTGGATGCCTGCACATGGGTGGAAGTGCTGACTGGGCATGCCCCGCTCCCCAAACACAACAATACAAAGAGGTCCCTGCCTGCGAGGGACAGGGAGGCTACACACGCGGCTTAAACTGTTCCATACTCTTTTCTCTTTTGCAACAACACACAGGCACAAAGCTAGAAAGCGATTGCCAACTGGAGGTCACTATGACTTCAAGCGACTCTCATTCGACAATTTTGACTTTTCCACGTGCTGAGAGGCGTCCGCAGCAATGCGTTCCCATAGCGCGCTCTGCATCCTAGATTGCAAACTGTGACATAACATTGCATTAGACGGAGTACTAGATAGTAAACCTTCCATTTCCTCAACTGCAGAAACCAGCTGGCCTTCCATGTCACTGGTGGTCTGCTGCCCATAGGTCAGCTGGCTTTGGAAAGGACTGCTCTGGCTGGAAGTCTTCCAGCCGAAGACTTTGCATGTATCTGAGACCTGCTGGTGCTGACTGGGAAGCACTAAGTTGTTGTGAAGACCCACTGTAAGAGCTACTCTTGGCCTGCCGGAGGCAAAGCAACTAACGCCTGCTAAAGTAGTGCCAGAACTGCATGCAATACTGTTTTCTGTGTGAAAACAGCCTGAGGTGAGATGGGTTTGAAAGACTCAGATGAGGATGCTAGAACAGACGAATGGGGGATGGTCTACCTTCTCCTGAGAGGACATAAATTGAGCCTGAGGCCCAATCAGTGAAGCCGCCTGGATTACTTGTGGACTGACTAGAAACTAGCAGTGAGAACCAAACTTGGAAGGAGATCCTGCAAACTGGCTAAAAAGGTATTGGGCTGGACAGGGCCACTGAAACTACTAAAGTCTTCAAAACACGGTACCACTATAAGCTTCCACTTCCTCCTGGTACCACTATAAGCAACTTCCTCCCTGGGGAAATGCAAACTGATTGGAAGGTCCCATTTGGGGTGACGCAACAACTAGTGCAACTGGTCTATATAAACCCTGATAGCTCCCAGATTGGGTAGAAACATCTTGTGGTAAAGTTACTGCAAACATTGTACTTAACTGACTTGGAGCGCTGGACAAAGACACACTGGTGTCACTTGAGGGCTGACTAGACCCTCCCACAGGTAGAGAACTAAGCTTGCTAGTAGTCACTGAACTAAGGGGATATAGGGTAGAGATCTCTTGAGATGACATGAGAAAATATTTGGAGGGGGCGACCACATTAGCGGGGGCGGTGTCTGGGAACTCTAGGACGGAGTCTGGGAACTCTAGGGCGGAGCCATCTTGGCTGGGACAAGACTCTCGGAAGCGGCCATCTTGGCCGCTACATGACTCTCGGGAATGGCCATCTTGGCCAGGACATGACTCTCGGGAACGGCCATCTTGGCCGGGCGGAGGACAGGACTCTCAGGAGCGGCCATGGCTGACCACATCTTGGGCTGCGGAACACTGAGGAAGCTCTACAGGTGAACATCTTGGCGCTGGGGAATTACTAAGGGGCGGCTGGCAGCCATCTTGGCTTGGCGGGCGCTACTAGGGAGCGGCCATCTTGGCCGCGGCGGAACACTGGGGAGCGGCCATCTTGGCCACGGCAGAACACTCGGAAGCGGCCATCTTGGCCGGGACAAGACTCTCGGAAGCGGCCATCTTGGCCGGTACATGACTCTCGGGAACGGCCATCTTGGCCAGGACATGACTCTCGGGGGCGGCCATCTTGGCCGCGGCAGCACCCACAACAAGCCAACACCCAATCCACACTCTCCACCAAGCCTCCAGATGGCCCCCATCCAGACAACTTGGCCCATGTAGCGTCGTTAAGACCCCAGAGTAACAGACGCCTCTGGTTGTCTTCGGGAAGCCCGATATCATCCCAAAGGCTGCGCGAGCACACAGGCGTAGGCCTCGACGGATTCCTCCTCCTGACCCCGATAGAGGACAGCTTTGGCATGGGCGGCTACGGACGGGCTGGGAGTTGCGGGATCCATAACTATTAACAGAAGAGAAAATCCAACACAAACAGGTAATCCAAAACACAGGGCTTTAAAGAATCCGTGATGAGGGGTGTCAGGTGCTGGTGATTCAGATGATGATGCTGATTGATCAGGAACAGGTGCGGTGAGGTGCAAAGTGAGTCCAGAGGGAGGTGCATGGTGAAACCGTGACACATATGTGACAAGGTCAAAAGTGATCTCTGGACTGGAGGAGCAAAAGCCAACATCTTTAGGTCCTAGTGACCACAATGTGTTAATCATTTGTTCAGTTAATTCATGATCAGTTTTCTCCGTACCGTGCCATCTAGTTATCCATCTATGTCTTAATGTAACTGTGTTGCTGGTGTGTTTATCAATTTTGTAAGCCTGCTCTTTCGCTGAATGTTTAACCCCTTCTATCTGTGTGTCCTCCCAATCTGTCATGTCCTGTAACCTCTTTGTCATGGGCCCTAAGTCTTTAGCTTGGTGTCTGTGATGTACTGCTACAGTGATGTGTGGCCTAGCCTCCCCCTTCATCATGTACCATTCTTCCTGTTTTTTCAATTAGTTCTACAGCCCCCACTATTCCCTCTAATTCTACAATAATCCCAGAACATTTTTCCCATTCTGTTCCCTCTAATTCTTCCGAAAAACTTTGTTGATACCATTCTGTCTAATTCCTATCATATAATAATGTGACATGTGGGAGATCATGTGGAGGCACTTACGGAGCCCCAGTCGGCACTCAGAGCTTCCAAATGGAGTACAACAGTAACAGTCCCTGCCCGCCAAGAGTCTCAGTATGAAGTTCTCTTTATTATCTGTCAGTCCCTCCTGGTTCTTTGCAGGACAATAGTGGTCACCACGAGAAACCCATGACCTCCACCGGCTTTGGTGATATCTGTGTTTGGTCAAAGTCAATAGTCAAATTGGAAAAAGTGGCCCCAGTGTCCACTAAAAAGTTCAGACAGTCTTGGTTGACCTCAATGCTCCGCCATAGCCCTGCTGTGGTCTCTCTGTGGCTCTCTTTGTGCAGTTGGTTGAGGAGCAAGCGCTACATGGGGTGCTGTGTATCCCCCTCACCCCTTTTGAGATGCTCTGCCTCGATTATAGCTCCCTCTAGGAGCCGGGCCAGATGTGTGCTGCTGTGGACATTCTTTAGCAAAGTGACCTAGCTGGCCACAGACGAAACAGTTTCTGCCCTGCCATCCTCCTCTTCCGCCCCTCATGCCCCCGCGGCTCCCATGCCTTCCATACCATACCCCACATCTTGCTGGCCATATGACCATGGTTGGGCTCTAAATGTTGGACCTATTGGTGTAGTATGTGCCCTATTCTCCTCAGATTGTGGTGTGTGTCTATATCTGGGTGTTGCAATAGCTACTAATTCTTATCTTGTTTTTTTCCTTTTTTTGTGTCATTTATCTTTTGTCCAGCTTCCCCTAACCACAGTTTTAATAGTTGTACTTTTAGGTCCTCCAGCTCACAGTCCTTTCCCCTGGCCTTTTCTTGTGCTCTAGTCATGTGGTGCATCAAATGTCTTTCCCATGTTTGTGTGGTGCTGCCTGGTATATCTGAATTTTCTTTTGGACTACTCTTTACACACTCCTCCGTCCCTTCCATTACTGCAGCTCTGAACATTTCTTCATGTACCCTATCTGAATGTGGGTGTACCCCTTTGTGCCTCCCATTCTTCTTTTACATTTCATTAAATGCATTAAATATGCTGCTGGCGACTCCCCCTCTTTGGGGATGAACTTAATGTTGTGAATGGCCCCTAGTGGTGCTGGAAAGTGTTTTCTGATGGCATTACCCAGTCTGGTGGCTATTGTCCCATAAGGGGTGTCAGACTGGCTTGTGTTTGTGTTAGCATCATGTTGTATTTCTGCTAGTTACCCTGCTGATGCTACTTGACCCAACAAAGCTCTCATCAAAGCTCTCTCTATTGCTAATCTATGTCCTTGAGTCAGAGTTAAAACTTCTACACTAGTTACTAGAAATGCCTCTCATCCGTCTGTCTGCTTGCTACAGTTTTTGTCAGCATCAGCATCATCCCCTTGCAATTGTTCCATTTCTAGCTGTCCTCTTTTAACATTAAACAATTCAGCCTGCAAGCTGCTGCGCTGCTGTGCTCCCCCTCCCCTCTCGTATGGAGGTGGGGCAGAGGGCTCAACTCTAGACCACTCCTTCTTTCTTACAGGCGTTGCCTCCTCCGCCTTCTCTCGCTGCTTCCGTTCTCTGACTCGCTCAAGTCAAAGCAATTGTATGTCACAATCTAAACTTTATACTTGAATTCTTCACTTTTTTTTTTTTATCACACTTTTTGTTTCTCCACTTTCTCTCAACTCCTCTTTTCTCAGCCTCGCTTAATTTCCCTGACCATTTTTTCCTCAAATTTATCTCTTATGAATGATATCCAACAACCCTGAAACATCATACATCGACTCTAGTTGTTTTCTCAGTTTTTCTCTTTTCTTGGGCTCAGTGCCACTCAACACTTGAGCTACAGCTGCCTCCCACTGTAGTTTTAATTCTTTTGGACCACATGTCCCATACTCCTCACACTCTCTATCAAATTGTTATGTTATTTGTCTTATTTATCAATTACTACTGTTATGTATTATTATTTTATTATTAATATTTAAATCGAATGCCTTGACCTGGGTGACAAAGTTATAATCTGGCTTTCACAAAACTTTTCAGTCCCGATCGCCACTAATATCATCTCCTTTTATTTGACAGCACTTAATCTGACTCCCTCTTCCTCACAAAAATGATTTTACTGTCTTACGATATACTTTTAATCCTAAACCCTCTATTTTGTTTTAATTCTACTAGTATTTTCTCCTTTACCCACTTTATCACTGTCTACAATTTTTCCTTTTTTCTGTGTTGTACACTGTTACAAAATTACACTTTATTATTTATTCGTGACTACCCGTTTTATTTTTAAACCCCCTATTAAAATCACCCCTTCAATTCAAATACAGCCCTGTTCATGAAACAACAAATCACTTAACTACTTTAAACACAACACTGCACATGAAACAACAAAACAAGAATTTTCTCCTCTACTTCACTTCAGCAAATATATGCTTGTATAAATCATTCAACACACAGTAAACCATGTACTTCCTAATTTTCGTTAGTTATTTTCTTTTCCTCTTTACCACTCTCTTAATGTCATATAAAATTTGTCTCCTTTTGATACTTTTATTTCTACTTATTTCAACCTTATGTTGTATAGCTTTTATGGATATCCTGGATTCGCTTGGTGTTAGCCAAAATGTGTCAGGTCCCACACATAAATGTAAGCACACTCTAGACCTAATTCTATCTTTTGGACTAAACATAAACAACATAGAAATATTACCTCAGAGCGATGCTATTTCAGGTCACTGCCTCATAACCTATACTGTACTTTTAGATAAACCCGCTCGTCCCACACCTCGGTTCAGATCAAGCAGATCAATCATCTCTACCACTAAAAATAGTTTTATTAACAATCTTCCAAATCTATATCAAACCCTTAATGTAATCAACAAAAATGAAGATCTTGACACTGTAACAGAAACATTAAACAAAGCCTTTTTAGGTACTTTAGAAGTTGTTGCACCTATTAGATTAAAAAGAATAAAAGAAAGAACGCCAGCACCGTGGTATAATAACCACACCGCAGCCCTAAAAAAAGCAACTAGAAAAATGGAACGTAGATGGAGGACTACTGAACCAAGAAGTATGGTAGCGATGCATGGAAAGAGAGTACCAACAAAGTACAAAAGGCTCTAAAACCACCAAATCGTCCTATTTCAGCAAGTTGATCACAGAAAATCAAAATAACCAGCGATTTCTTTTTAATACAGTCGTAAAACTGACTAAAAACAAATCATTTACAGAAAAAGATGCTAAACTACCGCACGATAGTAACACCTTTATGAAATTTTTTGATAATAAAATCGAGCAGATTAGGGACAATATTGCATCTACGCAGCGGTCATGATTCCTCCCTCTGGACTTCGTTTTTCACATTGCACCTCTTGTTTGGACTCAGTTTCCCATTATGCATTTCACCTGTTCACCTGATCACCATCTGCAATCCTGTTAGCACCACTTATTTTGTTATCACCTGCACCTGTTTTCTGTCGTTTGGAGTTCATTGCTTGTGTTATTTAAACCTTGTCTTTTGTTCAGTTTGTGTCCGGTGTTGATGTTGTTAAGTTTGGTTGTGTGGGTTTATGTGCCCGGCTAGTAAATTCTCTGGATGTAATTTGTTCCTGTTATCTGCTACCCTGAGATGCCTTGTTATATTCTCTGGATGTAATCTGTTCCTGTTATCTGCTACCCTGTGATGCCTTGATAATATTACCTGGATATTCTCTGTTCTTGTTACCTGTTTCCCTGGAAATCTTTGTGCCTTCAAGTTCAGTAAAGACTTATACGAAGATATTCTCTTGTGTTCTGTCTGATCTGACCCAGCACCGTGACAGCAGCCAGCCACCTCTATATCTCATAGTATCCCGTCCCGCATCATGCCAATAGTACAACTAGAATCATTCAATGCTATTAAAATGGATGAACTCAAAAAAATAATAAACTCATCAAAATCATCATCCTGTATATTAGATCCCATTCCCACAAAACTACTAAAGAAGTTTTTCCTGCAGTTTCGAACCAGTGCTCAATATTATTAATTCATCCTTAGAATTAGGCTATGTTCCAGCAGCCTTTAAAATGGCAGTTATTAGGCCTCTCATTAAAAAACCTAATCTCGACCAGGGAGACCTATCCAACTTTAGACCAATCTCTAATCTCCCTTCTTATCAAAAAATACTGGAAAAGGTTGTGTCCAAACAACTACGGACATTCCTAAGCGAAAAATAGCATCTATGAAAAATTTCAATCAGGATTCAGGCCCCATCACAGCACAGAAACAGCCATGCTCAGAGTGACAAATGACCTCCTTCTAGCATCAGATCGCGGTGAAACATCTATTCTTATATTACTCGACCTCAGTGCAGCTTTTGATACAACAGATCATACAATCTTACTCGATAGACTGGAAAACCTTGTTGGCATAAATGGTCAAGCCTTAGCCTGGTTCAAATCTTATTTAACTGATCGCTACCACTTTGTCTATGTTAGCGAGAAAAATCGTGTATTACTCTCAGGTAAAACACGGCGTACCACAGGGATCAGTTCTTGGTCCCATTGTCTTCGCACTATATATGCTTCCCCTCGGAGATATTATTAAGAAACATGACATCAACTTCCACTGTTACGCTGACGATACCCAGCTTTATATTTCCTCAGAACCTGACAAAACCCACTGTTTTTCAAAGCTAATAGACTGGATCAACGATATTAGAATATGGATGGCAAACAACTTCCTTCTACTTAACTCCAACAAGACAGAGGTTCTGATTATTGAACCCAATAGCTCCAAACACGACACGATAGTCCACAACATCTCTATAGAAGGCTGCACCATTGTCCCTTCTTCCGCAGTCAAGAACCTAGGTGTGATTCTAGATAAGAACCTGTCTTTCGATGGTCACATTTCCAATGTATGCCGAACTGCATTTTTCACCTTAGAAATATTTCAAAGATCACGACACATGCTGTCTGTCTCAGATATAGAGAAGCTAATCCACGCATTTATGACCTCCAGAATTGACTACTGTAATTCATTACTGCGGGGGTGTCATGCAAAGCAAATAAATAAGCTTCAGCTGGTTCAAAATGCAGCTGCTAGAGTTCTCACTAGATCAAAAAAGTATGACCACATAAGTCCACTCCTAGCAACACTGCACTGGCTACCTGTAAAGTATCGCATACATTTCAAAATTCTGTTAATTACATACAAAGCCCTAAATGGCTTAGCACCGTTATACCTCCATGAACTACTATCAGCATACAATCCATCACGGACATTGCGTTCACAAAATGGCGGGCTGTTAATAGTTCCAAGAATATCAAAAAAATCTAAAGGTGGAAGATCCTTCTCCTACTTAGCACCAAAACTATGGAATGACCTTCCCAGTAAAGTTCGGGACTCAGACACACTCGAACTGTTTAAAATTAAATTAAAGACTTATCTCTTTAGCCTCGCATTCACATAATCTCAGATTGAACTCTCTAAGGCCGCAATAGTTAACTCAACTGGAACCGGGCACACACACATACTACATACTGCATGTGTTATCACACATGCAGTTCTGTTCTACTCTGTTCTGTCCCCCTCTCTCTCTCTCTCTCCCTCTCTCTCTCTCTCTCTCTATCCCCCTCTCCCTTTCTCCGAGGTATCCCGAGGAATGAGTTCCAGCTGGCACAACACTGCCCCACCTGATGTCCATCCTGGTGCTGCTAAATGACGACCACCCAGGACAACCTCCTGCACCTGTTAAATTACAATTAGTAACTAACAGGGTGCAAGTAGCCTTCCTAGCAATTCATATAGTCTCAACGCAGCCCCAGTCAACTTAACTTTGGTTCTTCTCGGTTGAGCGCAGTGGCTTCATCCCAGATTAGTCGTTATAGTCAAGCTGCTGAAACTTTGTCCCAGGGCCAAACTCCTCAAAAATGGCACCCATCTGTCTCTAGTTTGTGTCTAAGTAGTCATACCTCTGGTGCAGCTGTGTCACAGAGCAGGTTTTCCCCTCAAAGTGCCCCAGCTCCTAGTAATCCCTCCACTGTAGACCGTCCAAGCCAGTTTGCTCCTGGGAAGTCATGTCCAAAGTCATCTGTCTCTAGCTTGTCCCTAGATAGTCAGTCCTCTGGGCCCCCAGTTCCCGTCTCCTCTGGGCCCCCAGTTCCCGTCTCCTCTGGGCCCCCAGTTCCCGTCTCCGCAGAGCCGCCTGACCCCGCTCCTCCAGAGCCGCCTGACCCCATTCCTCCAGAGCCGCCTGACCCCGCTCCTCCAGAGCCGCCTGACCCCGATCCTCCAGAGCCCGAGCCCGATCCTCCAGAGCCCGAGCCTGATCTTCCAGAGCCTCCAGAGCCAGAGCGCGAGTCTCCAGAACCCGAGCCTCCAGAGCGCAAGCCTCCTGATCCCGAGCCTCCACAGCCTGGCCCCGGGCCTCCTGACCCCGAGCATCCTGACCCCCGAGCCTCCAATATAGCAACCTCAGTATCCACAAAAAACAAAAAACTGATGAGGGGAATGTAGACATAATTAAGAGCCTGCTGACAGCAGGAGTAATAGAACCATCACATTTATTCCCAAATGCAACACCACATTCTGCCTGTAGTAAAAAAAAATTATAATTACCTGTATCCAACCTTTACACAGCTCTGACCAACCTGACACCACAACATGATTTATATGTATTGATTTAGCAAATGCATTCTTCTGCCTACCATTAGATATATTTTCATTCACATTCAAGGGCCAACAGTACAGGTACACGAGGGTACCACAGGGGTCATACTGTCACCAGAGAGAGTGACATAACTGTTAACTGTTACCGTGCATCAGACGAGGCAGAACACGAGAATATCAGTTTCAAATCTTTTACTGGGTAATACAGGTACAGAAACAGACCTCACTTCAGAGGAGGAGTACAGGCAGACAATAGTATGCACGGCTGACTAACAAAACACATCCAGAATCCAACACGTACAAAATAACAACAATACCGGACAAATAACAGAACGAAAGACAGGGTTTAAATAATGCTACAAATCAGACTAACATAATCACAAAACAGATGGTGCAAATGAATGGGACTGAGTGCGCGGGATTGCTGACAGGTGTGCGGTGCGCAAAGGAATGTGGGAAACTGAGTCCTTAGAATTCAGGGGATGCAGAACGGGTGACGTGATGGAAAGAATCCGATGCTGAAGGCATTGACTCCGTGACAGTACCCCCCCTCCATGAACCGCTCCTGTGGGCCACAGCAAGCGTCGACGGGGCCGTCCTCGTGGCCTGGGACCTGGTTCCGAGGGATGCGAATTGTGAAAGTCTGAAAGCAGAGTGGGGTCCAGGATATCCGAGCGGGGAACCCAGCAACGCTCCTCGGGGCCGTATCCTTCCCAGGACACGAGGTATTCTAGCCTACCGGCCTACCGCTTTTAGGATGGCATCGACCCGATAGATGCGGTCCTGCTCGTCGATAGGAGGTGGAGGATCCGGAGCCGCTGGTGGTGGTCCTTCAGCACCAGATTTTGGGGAAGAAGGAGAAACAGGATTAATAAATGGCTTTAACAGAGACACATGGAAGGAAGGGGCCAGACGATATGAACGGGGAAGTTGCAGCCGGTAAGTCACTGCGTTTACTTGCTTATCGATGGGGAAAGGTCCTATGAAGCGGGGTGTGAGCTTCCTACAGGGCAGCCGTAGGCGGATGTCTCGCGTCGACAGCCAGACCAACTGACCTGGGTGGAAGACAGGTGTGGGAGATCTTCGTTGGTCGGCGTGTCTCTTTTGCCTACAGACTGCAGCCTGTAGGTGGACGTGGGCAGAGTTCCAAACCCTCTCACTGACCCGGAACCAGTGGTCCACAGCTGGCACCGCGGAGGGTTCTTGGGTCCAAGGGAAGAGGGGTGGCTGGTAACCGAGCACACATTGGAATGGAGTCAGGCGGGTGGTATCTTGTCGCAGAGAATTCTGGGCGTACTCGGCCCACGGGAGGAAGCGATGCCAGCTGTGCTGATGTTGGTTGCAGTAGGTCCGGAGATACCTCCCGATCTCCTGGATCTTGCGCTCAGTCTGGCCGTTCGCCTGAGGGTGATAACCAGAGGTTAGACTGACCGTGACCCCTAACAGAGAGAGGAACGCCTTCCAGACATGAGAAATGAACTGGGGACCACGGTCAGAGACGATGTCTTCAGGCAGACCGAAATGCCGAAATACGTTGTGGAACAGAGCTTCGGCTGCTTGCATTGCTGTGGGCAGACTTGACAAAGGGATTAGCTTACAACTTTTACTAAAACGGTCAACCACCACAAAAACACAGGTATATCCCTCAGAACAGGGTAAATCGGACATAAAGTCAACAGCAATGTGAGACCAGGGAAACTTCTTCGGGGAACTGGCAGGGGGAGAAGCTTACCCTGGGGCAACCGACGAGGAACTTTGGCGATGGTACAGACTGAGCACCCCCGCACATATCGGGCGACATCTCCAGACATGCCGGGCCACCAGTACCGGGGGGAGATCAGTGAGAGGGTGCGCTGCTGACCTGGGTGTCCCGGAACGCAATGGACGGAGTCCATAAGGGAGACGCGCAGATCTTCGGGGACAAACAATCTCCCTTTAGGACCTCCCGGCGGAGCAGGCTGAGCACGTGGATTGGCTTCAATCTGTTTATCCAGCTCCCACTCAATGGGAGAGACCACCATGGCTGGAGGGAGGACGGGCTCAGGGGGATCCGGGCTGACGTCAGAGGCGTGAATACGAGAGAGGGCATCCGCCTTTCCGTTCTTACTGCCAGGGCGGTAGGTAACTGTAAAGTTAAAACGGGAAAAGAATAGCGCCCAACGGGCCTGACAAGAATTTTTATGATCTGTATAAACTACAAAAGGGTACTTAGCTCCCTCCAGCCAATGCCTCCACTCCTCCAAAGCCAACTTGATAGCCAGAAGTTCTTGGTTGCTGATATCGTAGTTCTGCTCCGCCAGGGACATCTTCTTGGAGAAGAAAGCACATGGGTGAAGGCGTGCGGGATTCCCCTGCAGCTGAGATAATACCGCCCCCACTCCAGTAGTGGAGGCGTCGACTTCCACCACAAACGGAAGCTCAGGGGATGGATGCCGGAGGATGGGTGCAGAACAGAAAGCTTCCTTTGCACACATGCACTGGAAACGAGAACACAATTGACACATCACACACAGCTCACAAGACGTTGTTGATAAACAAAACTTACAGACACAGACAAACACTGATAGAAACAAACACTGATAGAAATTTGTGATTGTTGTGATTTATATTGTGTTGATATATATACAGACAAGGAGACTTATTCACCAGCCCACCCACAGAGACATTGGCACATTGTGTAAGTAAAGACTGTAAATTTGAAGTAGGTATTGCCAAAGAATTCAGAAGAAGATTTGGGGTTGAAAAAGTAAGACAACAGCAAAAGGGGGTGGGAGAATGTGCATTAACTACTGAGGGCAACAGAATTTTTTTTCATTTGATCACAAAGAGTGTGCTACAGACCTGCCAACATATGACAATTTTACAAAGAGTATTCAATGTATGAGAAAGTGTTGTTAAGAAAAAGGTATCGAGACAATCTCCATCCCAAAAATAGGTTGTGGCAGAGACAAGCTGAACTGGGGAGAAGTTGAAGAGATTTTGCTAAAAGAATTTCGGGGCTCTGGAATAACAATAACTGTATATGAACTGCCATAAATGATAATCTGTTCACAGGAGAAGGACAGACGAGACATCATCGAGAGATATTGAGTTGATGAATCAATGATAACATTCTTACTGTTTTTATTGTGTTTTTACTATTTTCTTTACAGGTACAGGGGTTTTACAGTTAACAATTGTCTTACAAAGGTTTCTTTTAATGTTTTAAGATTTTGAGTGTCTTTTCAATAAGTTTTATACTGACAAGATTTCAAGGTTTTATATTTCACTTTCATATTACAGCAAAAGTGTTTCATTTCATGTTTTTTAGTGGGGTTTTTTAATTTAACATTTAGCATTACTTTTGGAACCAAAAACAATAGAAAATAAAACAACCATACTATAAAAATGAAGCTTTGGGAAAACTGGAAATTGTTGGGAGTGTTAGGAGTAATATTATTGATAATAGTGGGAATAATATTGGGCATAGAGCAGCATGAACAAAACAAGAGCAACACCACGGTAGCAGAGCACTTAAGACCAAAAAGGGCAGTAAAAGAGAAAACCAAAAGATCAGTGTCTTCAAAGATATGGAGGTATTGAATTGAACTATGAAATAGGGTTGACTACGTCATTCACTTTTGATCTATGTAGTGTAATTAATTGTGGGGGACGAAATAGTTTTTACAGAGGTTATGATATCTAAAACAATGCAGGAACATTCTGGGGTAAGAAATCCACTGGACGAATGGATAGTCAATAATTTTGGTAAATGGAAAGCTCTAGTAATGTCTGAATTTGTGCAGACCAAGATCTATCTTTGCAGACTAAGCAGAAGATAACAATGACCAAATATGAGAAGATGCCTACCGGAAGGGTGGAGAGGTGCCACCTGCTAACCTTGGGGAGAGGAGACCATAAAAATTGGGTTTTGAGGGATAGACAGGGTTCATTCGGTCGTATTGGTCGATTGGTGAACTCTTAGGATTATATAATTAGGGACAGAATTGAACCCAGAGCTCTGCATATTTTCTTCAAGTGTGATATTCTTCAATATACTTTTGATTGTTAAAATAAATCCATTTAAAGATATTTTTTGAGTCTTCATTCCTGGATAAACGAACATGCGGACTTGAAGGATTAAGTGCCAAGTCCAACAATAGCCACTAAATTGAATCTTATTTCGGTTCGTTTACAGCCTTCATGTAGCTCGGCATTAGCGTCTCTAGTAGGCCTGAGGCCAGGCTTTATGATGAGTCTGGCACTGAAATAGACGAGGACGTCTTTGAGGACGTTCTGAAGCAACCGAATTTGGATGTTTTCCAGATACTATTGCAAAATTCTTCAAAAGGTAATGTATATCGTCAAAATGTACATAGTTGAGCATAGGTAAGTGACATGTGGTTGTTTGTGCTTTGCAAACGTGCATGGAACATTAAAATAGTACGTGTTAAAGCTTAAATAAACTTGATTAAAATGTATTTTCATGTTGACTGTGATGGGGAAGTCAAACATTAAATTTATTTTGTTAATTAATTTGTATAAAGGTTGAGCTGCACTGCTTTTCCATTATTTTTTTATGTAAGCATGTACGTCTCCTGTCTTTTGCATGAGCGCTGGACCGAAGCCACTTGATTGGATTCAGTGTTGCCAACTATTTTCAATGGAAAGTAGCTAAAGTCTGCTCGAAAAGTCGCTAAATGTCGCTAAGTGACGTCATGCGTATATTTGCATATTAATAACGTAAACACGTCGTATTTGCATTGTGCTTAATGGTGGTACTTTATAACTGTTTAACGTACATAATGTCCAGTATAAAACTGTTATCAATTAACGTTACATGTTTTACATGAGAAGAATTAACAGGAGAAAAAAAAAGAAGAAGAAACGGTAAAATTAAATAGTTTTATTTCAAACAAAGGAGAAGCAGGTAAGTGATTGGTCCGTGGCAACACCGTTTGCACATGCGCAGCTCATTCACGTCTATGTCAGATGCTGTGCGGTCGCTGGAATGTGCCCTCACTGATCAGAGCAGACACAGGGAGAGGTGTAACTGGTGTACCGAGAAAGCAAGACCTCGCTCGCGCTCGCAGGACAGTACTGGCGGCATTTGGAAAGTTGCTAAAGTTTTCCAAAAGTCGCTAGATTTGTCGCTAGGCGCTTTTTAAAAAAAAAGTCGCTAAAGGGGTCTGAAAAGTCGCTAAATCTAGCGACAAAGTTGCTAAGTTGGCAACACTGATTGGATTAGCGCAACGGTTAATGCTAACGGTGTGGTGACTAATTTGACGGCATGACTTCGACGTAAACGGAATAGGCCCATTTCACACGACGTCACGCAAATTCCGTTCTGACGCGAAGCAGGGTATTCTTACTTCCGCCAGCATAATGAAGCGCTATCGCTACCAGCATGGAGTTCTCCAAGTATGGAAGGCCATTTCTATCAAAACGTGTGGACATATCTTGTTAACGCGTATTGCGTGTTAACACGTATTTACGTGATAACACGCAGTACGCCTTAACATGTAATTTACGCCTTAACACGTAATTTACGCCTTAACACGTAATTTTACACTGCGTGTTATCACGTAAAATACGTGTTAACACGTCAGTTTGTGCTGCCACATCAGAAACCATATCTTTATCACCACCTAGTGGTGTGGCGTTCACACAGAACAAACAGATCTTGTGAATTGCAGGATTAAATAGCAGAAACAATGGCTTAAAAATAATGATAATGATGTTGTTGTTTTTGCCATTGTTGTTGTAATAATAATTATTATTTTTACAAGAAAATCTCTTTCTGTAGCTGAGTTGGTACATCATATTTAACAAATTATTGTGATTCCCAGGGAACACCATAGTTTAAATGTGATATATTGATAGAAGCATCTGTCAAATTCATACCTACATACACAAGCACTTGCAAAATC
The DNA here is from genome assembly GCA_019155185.1 of Beaufortia kweichowensis. NCBI lineage: Eukaryota > Metazoa > Chordata > Actinopteri > Cypriniformes > Gastromyzontidae > Beaufortia > Beaufortia kweichowensis. The sequence goes on from CM032808.1 coordinate 4,411,464, forward strand.
TTTTACCACACAGGCGTTTGTACAGTATCATGGAATTCACATATTTTTTTCTTTACCACTTATGGCCACTAGATGGAATTACCTGGTTAGGAATGAACCACTGGAAAAGCTACATTTACACTACATTTACACAAGCGACTTTACCAAAGTAAATTACTGTGCATTATACTATACATACTTTTTATAAGTATGTGGAGTTCAGGAAAGCAGCTCTATTAATTGTGTTACAACAAGGTTTTGAAACGTAAGACAGTTCTGTTGTTAACTCTACTATTTATCAGTTACATCAGTTAGAAAATAATTATTATGGCAGCTTAGGTAGCATGACTATAGCAACCACCCTAGAAAGTATGCAATTGTCCTTACAGCTACACAAATGGCTGACAATTAAATAATATAAAATGATATGTGCAACTAAATGTGTAGCATTGTATGGGTACAATGCTACACATCCCAACTCCACACATTAGTGCACTTAACTCACAAAACAAAACCAAGTAATTTTCACAAAGAAACAAAAAAGACAGATATAGTCCACTGTCTGTTAATATCACAAAGTAAAAAATCCATAATTACAAAAAGTTTGAAACCACCCCTCATAAACCCCTTATACCTGCTACGAGGTATACCGTTACCCTATTATACCCCACAGCATACCTCAAAAGCATAAACACTCATTCAAAGTACCTGGAAAAGGGAGATGTAAATAACCATAACCATAAGTTCCCGCCTCCTCAGCACGAGCTGACCGATAAATCTAACACACCAAGAGAGGGACTTAAGGCAGAACAGCCAATCATCAGCCGGTGTCATGTTTGAGAGGGAGGGGAGAGGAGAGGAGGCAGACACAGAGCGGCCAGAGAAACGGAGGAGCGACTGCTGTAAGGCGTTTGTGCAAAACTGCGGAAAAACTGCAGAAAAAGTGTGGGTGTTGAACCCTCTCACTGGGAAAAGTGTGGGTGTTAAAACACCCACATCCCCCACGGGTGCGACGCCCCTGATACCCCATGTACCCTATTGCCTATTAATACATACAGTGATTTAATTTGTAACTCATGACCGTATAGTGATACACAAGCGCACGTCTAGGAAACACACCAGAATGTGCAGCACGAGGACTCGCAGGCAGGCAACGCAACTACTGCTGAGCCGCGACTGAGCCACTGCCGCGATTCAAACACTCAAGCGCTCCGCTAGCAAAGAGATAAAGGTGTGCTCAATGTGTCTCATCAGCTATAGGTGCGCCTGCCCGCTTGCGCACACACACATACAATGACCAACACCAGTCACACAGGCTAGTAATATCTAAAAATTCTAAGATAACGAGCATCAAAGTTTGATTTCACCTATTAATTAATTAATTTCAATCTTTGACATGGCCTTACTTAGTCAGTATTAAATGCCCAATACGCCATTGTGTGATGGCTGTTCATTATTTGTGCGTTGATGTAATTTACAGCAGAAGGTTTACCTATAGCGAGACCTTGACGTTTAATCCAACTTCTGTTTGAACATTGTTTATAAAAATGTGAAACATATGACACAAAAGAAATGTACATTCAAAATGTAATTGCTGTGTTTATAAAACTGAGTTGGGCTCTATATGGTCATAATGATATTATATTGCTCATTATACTAACGTTACATAGCCTAAAGTACAAATATGTTGAGTTTTCCAGGGTGCCTGTTGCAGGACAGACAGATTTATTATATAATACATGTTGACCTACATTACTTGTCTTTTTGCAGTGATGTTCACATGCTTTTAATCGCTAATAGGCTTTATTTTATTTTTATTTTTTTTATTGGTTTTAATGAACAATACAGATTAGGACATCATAAGAACAGTAAACAATAAAATGTTGTCCAATATTAATCCCTTACAGGTCCCCCTCCTCAAAATCAATTCCAGAAATCAATTAATAAAATAAAAATGAATAAGCACATCTGTATGAAAAAATAAATAAATAAATAAATAAATTAAATTAAAATAATAATAATAATAAATAAATAAATAGAAATAAAAAAATGGTAAAGTCCCTTTTAAAAGGATCCTCCTGACAAATGAAAATTATGTATCACTGTTGTCACGGAGCCGATGCCTTCAGCATCGGATTCAACCCATCACGTCACCTGTTCACTGTCACCTGCTTTCTAAAGGACTCAATTCCCCATAATGCATTGCACCTGTTCACCTGTTCACCATTGGCAATCTTGTTAGCACCATTTATCTTGTTATCACCCGCACCTGTTTTCTTTCTTTATGGGTTTATTGTTTGTAGTATTTAAAGTCTGCTTTTAGTTTAAGTTTTGTCCGGTGTTGTTGTTAATTTGACCGTGGTCAGGTTTGCTGTATTACCTGTTCCTGTTAATCTGTTCCATTGAAGTGTAAGGCTGTCTTGTTCCCCTCTGAAGTGAGGATTTGCCTTATCTCAAGTAAAGTAAGCAATTTGATCTAAACTTCTCGTGTCTGCCTCGTCTGCACGGTAACAACTGTGAGTTACAGGTGTGCAAGGTAACCTTTTAATGTAATTTTTAAAAAAAAATCCCAAGTCTTGTGAAAGGTTTTAAGTGAACCAGAGAGTGAGCATCTTAACTTTTCAAGCCCAATGCAGTAGAAGATGTCCTGTATCCACTGGTCATGTGTTGGAGGGGAAACAAGCTTCCACTTAAGAAGGATAGCGCGTCTGGCCAAGATTGAGGTAAAAGCAATAACTTTACGATCTCGGGCCACCAAATCAGGCCTAGGGGAGACCCCAGAAAGGGACTAATAGGCTTTATAAAATGTTCATGATGCCTCTGTGAACAGACTCGACAACGTACATCATTCAATTTGGCACTATACGATAGACCTAATTTTACCCGCACAGACCTACTCAATCTAAATATAATGAAGTGAAAATAATGATCTAATCCTTAAAGCACATTTCAAAATCAGCACAACTGGCTGGTATAGTCCAATTTGAATGTATACGTGGAAGTTTTAACATCAAATTACGTATAAAAGTAGGTTTTGTACTTTATTAAAGGCAGCGTGTTCAATGTTCATGGACTCTTTTCTGATATGCTGTTATCCCAAACATGTTTAAATGGTCACAATTGAAGTGTTCAATTCACAAATTCCGATTGGTCATTTTTGTTTTACCCATCCAGGGAGTAAGTTATAAGAATTAAGGCTCTATTTCCTTTTATGGCTTAAAACATGAATTCTCTGTATTTCCAAAGTGTTGAAATAATAACCAAAGGTGTTTGTCTCCAAGTAGCCTACTATTGAACATTGTCTATTTAACATTTTTTAAGCTTAGGCCTACTGATGGGATGGACGTTATAAATTAACACAACCTGTGTGTTGCTATTAAATCACAGACCAACTGATAGCAAGTCATAATTATAAAATAATGTCAATGATCATATCTGCGTGTGCTGCTTAAGATGCCATAAAATCTGTATATGGACCATGTTAATTGCATTAATGTAGTTGCTTTGCAGAGTCTTTGCCCCCCTGCTGGTGTGCCAATACATTTTCTATATTCTGAAGACATTGACTCTCCCTTTTCATACAGGAGACATGGACCAAAACTTAAGCAGACTGCATATCCAAATGATGGCTTATCTATCTTTAATGCTGTACACAAACAGTTTCTCCGTTATCTAAATAAGAATTTCCGTGGGTGCTTGAACCCTGATCACCCACAGAATCAGCGGCTATGATTATTAGTATTATAATAATTATTGTAAAATGCAGGACTTTATATTGTGTTACACGCCACACTGACAGTGTTATTGTGCTGAAGTATGTGTTTATAATAATAATAATAATAATAATAATAATAAAAATAATAAAGCATCTGTTACGGATACGCCAGGCTCGCCAAGCACGCTATCACAACGCACCCAATCACAACGCTCCCCATCTCCGGAATACTGATCACCACCACCTGACCGTCATCACCACACGTATAAAGGACACTCACCCCTACCAGTCACTGTCCAGTCTAAACGCTTTGTTACCCGGACTCTTACCTGTGTGTGAAACAACTGCCTGTGGATACTCTTCATCTCGCTTCTTTCATTGCCTTCTCGCCTTCCCGTGTTCACCATTACCCATCAGCACTTCTAAGGACAGTATTCGTTTAAGTTACATACCTGTTTATTTATCATTCTGTTTTTCTGTTTAATTAAAGTTACCTTTCTGGCATCCGCTGACTCCGGCCCTTTCTGTTCTGTGACAGAAGACTGGACCACCAGCATAATGAGTCAGTCGGATGCCTTCCGGGATTTGTTTGAAGCGGCTCGTCAAGCCTTCCACGAATGTTCCACCACCACTCCCACCGCACCTAGCACTACCGCCAACACTCCTCCCTCTCCGGTGGTGATCGCGAAGTCCCATGGCTCCAACCAGCTCTTCTCTGGTAATGCGGAGGATTGCAGCGGGTTTTGTTGCAGTGCTCTCTCGCTATCGAAATGCAGCCTCACCTGTTCACCACTGAGCGTCTTAAAGTCGGCTACGTCATCCAACATTTATCCGTAAAGAGGCGCTCCAATGGGACTCCTCTTTGGATTCAAGAACATCCCATAACTCTCTCTCTCTCCAGTTTTACTTAATCATTTCAGAGATGTCTTTGGTAAACCCATTTGGGACGCCTCCGTGGGTGAACAACTGTATCAGCTGAAACAAGGGGTGCAGCCCATCAACGAGTAATTACAATTTCGACTCTGGCTTCCAAAAGCTGCTGGAACAGCGGGCGCTGCTCACTGCATATCGCCAAGGCTTGAATCCCCAGGTGAGGTTGCAACTGGCTACATATGATGATGATATGGATCTCAATCAATTTATTCAGCTATCCATCCGAACGGCCACTCGTGATCCAACTGTGTCACGAAGTCTCAACCCTGAAAAACCGGCTCTGCCTTCCTCCGCCCGCCAGCTACAGTCAGCCCTCCAGAACCAGCCGAAGAGCCTATGCAAGTCGACACTTCTAGACTGTCCTTCTCAGAACGTCATCGCCGCTTGGCGAATCAGCTCTGCCTTTACTGCGGAGGTCCGGGGCACGTCATCTCAGCGTGCCCCGTTCGACCAGCACGGCAAATGGTGAGTGCAGCCATTCCCAATAGTGAAAATCTAAAACCCCTTACCACTATTGTATCCCTTACTGCCTTCTCTACCTCCTTTTCAGTTTCCGCCCTCCTCGACTCCGGGTCGGCCGGCAACTTCATCTCTGGCTCCCTCTGCCGGCAACTCAAACTCAAGACGTCCGTTATACCCACCTCGTACCAAATCTGCTCCATAACGGGATCCCCAGTTAGCCGGCGCCCGGTGACACGGAGGGCGGAATCCATCAGCCTCACCGTAGGGGTGTTACACTCTGAAGTGATTTCCCTGCTGGTTCTGGAGGACTCCACCGCTGACGTAGTTCTTGGAAGCCCTTGGTTAGAGAAGCACCATCCTATCCTCTCCTGGAGAACTGGTGAAGTCCTGGAAGTGGGGCACCATTGTTTTCAAACCTGTCTCTTGTCACGTCCGTGTCCAGCTCCAAGTGACAACACTGAACTTCCCTATGCTCCACATCCGTCGAAAGCCCTATGGAGAGGAGGTCAGTGGACATTCCAGAAGACTACGCCCACTTCAGTGACGTGTTCTGCCCCAGGAGAGCCTCCCAACTACCTCCACATCGGGCCATGGGACTGTGCGATCGATCTGTTTCGGGTGAGCCAGTGCCAAAGGACGATCTATCCTCTTTCTATCCCTGAGGAGAAGGCCATGGAGGATTACATTCACGGAGGCGCTTAGCCCAAGGTTACATCCGTCCATCTACTTCCCCTGCTGCTTCGAGTTTCTTCTTTGTGGCCAAGAAAGATGGCGGACTTCGACCCTGCATAGATTACAGAGCCCTCAACAAAATTACAGTAAAGTTCAGGTATCCCCTTCCTCTCGTCCCAGCCGCATTGGAACAGCTCCGAGGTGCCACTATCTTCACCAAGTTGGACCTCCGCAGCGCTTACAACCTCATTCGAATTCGTGAAGGGGATGAATGGAAAACCGCCTTCGGCTACACCCACCGGACACTCACTTAATACCTGGTCATGCCGTATGGACTGGCCAACGCCCCTTCCGTCTTCCAAGACTTCATCCATGAGGTACTCCGGGAGTTTCTTCATAAATCTGTACTCGTGTATATTGATGATATCCTGATCTACTCCCGAGGTGTGGCCGAACATCGCCAACACGTAGCGGAGGTCCTAGAACGCCTGAGGGAGTATCAGCTCTTCCTCAAGGCTGAGAAATGCTCCTTCCATCTTCCCTCAGTGCAGTTCCTTGGGTATAACATCAACAGTAGTGGCATCCAAATGGACGAGAGGAAAGTCACTGCCATCACCTCTTGGCCCACTCCTACTACCATCAAAGAACTCCAGCGCTTTCTTGGGTTTGCAAACTTTTACCGCCGGTTCATCAGTAACTTCAGTTCCATTGCCCATCCTCTCACTAACCTGCTGAAGGGAGCACCCAAGCATCTCCTGGACACCAGCCGCATGAAGCCTTTCAGGGGTTGAAGGACGCCTTTATAACTGCTCCTCTCCTAGTTCATCCTGATCCCAGTAAGCCCTTCATCGTAGAGGTCGACGCCTCAGCTACTGGAGTAGGAGCAGTATTATCTCAGCAGCAGGGGAACCCTAGTCGCCTCCACCCATGTGCCTTCTTCTCCCGCAAACTCAGCCCGGCGGAAGCCAACTACGATATCGAAACAGAGAACTCCTTGCCATCAAGCTTGCCCTGGAAGAATGGAGACATTGGCTCGAGGGAGCTCATCACCCCTTCCAGGTATTCACCGATCATAAGAACCTAGAATATATTCGTGCTGCCAAACGCCTTAACCCCAGACAGGCCAGATGGGCCCTATTCTTCACCCGGTTCGACTTCTCCATCTCTTATCGCCCTGGTTCCAAGAATTCGAAAGCTGATGCTCTGTCACGTATCCACTCATCCCTAGAGAGTAACGAGGTCCCCGAACCCATTGTTCCAGAACCACTGGTCGTAAGTCCCATCACTTGGGAAGAAGAGACACTCCCCTCAGCCAATGCTCCACCTCAAGCTCCGTCGGGCTGCCCACCTGGATTACAATATCTCCCTCGTCGCCAGTGCCTCCATCATCCACATGACTCACTCGTCGCCTGGCACTGGCCACCCAGGGGCCAATGAGACTCTCGCTCCTGAAGGCACGCTTCTGGTGGCCCAACATGGCGCCCACGCCAGAAGATACGCGGGCGGGGGTTGCCAGGAGTGTGCCGTGGCCAAGGTCCTCGCCACCTACCTGCTGGTAAGCTCCACCCCGCTGCCTGTTCCTAACCCGCCTCTGGTCACACCTAGGGGTGGACTTCATCACTGACCTACCCTCCAATAACTGTACATGTATCTTCATCGTAGTAGACAGATTCTCCAAATCCTGTAGATTAATACCTTTGAGAGGTTTGCCCACGCCATGACTGACTGCTGAGACTCTCTTCAATCATGTGTTCAGGTACTTTGGTATTCCAGAAGATATTGTGTCAGACAGAGGTCCACAGTTTATCTCCACGTGTATGGAAAGCATTCTTCTCCCTCCTAGGTGTGACCATCAGTCTGTCATCTGGATACCATCCCTCAAACCAACGGGCAGACGGAAAGAAAGGTCCAGGAGATCAGCAGGTATTTACGGACTTACTGCAGTGCCCAGCAGGACTCCTGGAGCCAGTATCTCGGCTGGGCAGAATATGCCCAGAACTCCCTTCGCCAGCCCTCTACTAATCTTACTTCTTTCCAGTGTGTCCTGGGGTACCAACCCCCATGTTCCCTTGGTCAGGCTTAACCTTCCGATGTCCCAGCCGTGGATTACTGGTTCCGCAGAGCTTGAGAGAGTCTGGGACTCAGCTCATCACCACCTCCAACGTGCAGTGAATCGACGCAGGCTGACAGCCAACCTTCGCCAGCTTCTGATGCTCCTGTTTACCAACCAGGGCAAAAGGTATGGCTGTCCACCAAAGATATTCGCTCGCGCCTGCCCTGCCGAAAAGCTGAGTCCCCGATTCATTGGTCCTTTTCAATCATCCAACAAATCAACCCGTCACCTACAAGCTCCGGGTTACCCGGCTGAGTACCGATACACCCTACTCTTTTCACGCGGTCCCTATTAAAACCTCACCATCCCTCTGTTCTTCCCTCCACAGAGCCTGGCGTGGAACCCTCTCCCGCTGGTCCTGGAAGAAGGAACTGTATATGCGGTCAAAGACATCCTGGACTCCCCGGACTGTGGTGGGAGGTTGGAGTACCTAGTTGACTGGGAGGGCTACGGGCCTGAGGAGCGGTCATGGGTTCCACGAGATGACATACTTGACCCGGCCTTACTACACACCTTCCATTCTCTGCACCCTGACAGACCGCCCCTCGTGGGAGAGGAAGACCACCACGGCGCGGGGTCCCCGCCCTCTGGAGCGGGCCGGGGGTGGGGGGTACTGTTACGGATACGCCAGGCTCGCCAAGCACGCTATCACAACGCACTCCAATCACAACGCCCCCATCTCCGAATACTGATCACCACCACCTGACCGTCATCACCACACGTGTATAAAGGACACTCACCCCCTACCAGTCACTGTCCAGTCTAAACGTTTGTTACCCGGACTCTTACCTGTGTGTGAAACAACTGCCTGTGGATACTCTTCATCTCGTCTTCTTCGTCGTCTTCTCGTCTTCCGTGTTCACCATTACCCATCAGCACTTCTAAGGACAGTATTCGTTTAAGTTACATACCTGTTTATTTATCATTCTGTTTTTCTGTTTAATTAAAGTTACCTTTCTGGCATCCGCTGACTCCGTCCTTTCTGTTCTGTGACAGCATCGCAGTCATGTCAAAAAGAGTTATGGGTAGATTTCAAGTTTAAATATTCGCGGCAAAAAAGGCGCGCGCTATAAAGTCGGTGCAGATGCGTGCTAAATTCAAGCATTTTCCAGTGAACAGTTGAAGATGGAACGACGCAGAAGGCTCAATTCACTTGCCGATCGGTTTAGTAATTTAATTCAAAACAGGCTTTCTCAAGAACCAAATTCTGCAGGTTCAGGACTAATCGACAGGTATGAATAATATTTTAGGTTTTTTTAAGTTTCTCCACACGGAACTGAAACATTGAAATATATTTCAAACACAAAAGTTTCACAAAATACTGTATTTTTGTATAATAATAATAATAAGCAGCTCCTGTTGTTGTTCATCTTATTATTAATATTATCCATGGCATTCATTTATGGTTTACCAGTTGGTGCTCTCTCATAATCCTGTATAAAGAGCATCAAAGTTTCAATTCACCTTTTAATTTCATAATGATTTCAATCTTTGACATGACCTTGACAATATTAAACATGAATGTTAAATTCTTACCGAATGTTCTTTACATTATGTAGGATAATGTAATCTATGAAACCGTAAATAACAAATTAAGTAAATAGCTGTATAGCAAAAAGAGTGTAGCTAGAGTGTAGTGTGTGTGCGTGCGTGCGTGCGTGCGTGCGTGCGTGTGTGTGTGTTCTAATGTAAGTGGCACCATTGATCAGAATTCACCTATGGATATGCTAGGATATTATAATTACTATATATCATTTTATTGTTATTGGCTTTGTGGCACCACCATGTTCATTGGTGGGTTAGTGATCTGTGCTATTTTTAAAACTAGATGGTTTTAGTAGCTGGGTTTATTTATAAGCAGTTTTTTGGTCTCTAAAACTACAGACGAATGATGGAGAAGGCTGGCTGAACTTTCTGGTTCAGTTCTCTGATTTTAAACCGTCTTAGACAAGATTAATCAGGATTAATAGACAGGCTAAAACAATAAAAATTTTTAATAAATGTTGTCTGTAAAACTTGTGGAAAAAATTTACTGTTTGACCAATTTGTATGCCATGTCTGTCTTTATGATGGCAATAATGCAGTGACATTTGTGAATTTTGTGTTATGTATTTTTTTACTGGTGAAGGCTGAGGATGTTCCAAAGAGGGCAGGCCACGCTTGCTACACATCGTCCACCGAGAGCCCGTCTGGCAAGAATAAGAATGGGTTTAATTCCTTATGGGAATGGAACAATATATATGCCAAGGCGTAAGTGCATATTTTATTAATAAAATTATCCATGACAAGATAATGTTTAATGTATAAAATAATGTTTAATCTGGGACTTTGAGTATGAGTATGCTTGTATTTCAATTATTTAAGTCAATGGATAATCATACCCTCTGATAGTTCTGCTATGATCAACACCAATAATACATATATAATAATAAATCTATTTACTTAACATGTTGTGTCACATGATTCTGTAATGCAAAACCATGGAGTGAACTTTAACTGAAACTGAGAAAAGTCAGTTGAAATTGACCAGGTTCTGTTAGTGTGCTCTGATGCTTTTAAGCAAACTATTCTTTCTCATGTTCTGCAAAAACTTGTTTTTTTTCTGTGCAGCTGGGACAACACAAAAACTATTGGTTGTCCCATATTCCATGTCAGAAAGAGAATTTGTGGGAAAGATAAGAGAGGAATTCCCTGAAGTGCAGCAGTGTGATTTCACACTTTGTAAATTAAATCGCCACAGACGCATTATTCCATTAAACCTCCCCACAATTTGTCCAGCTACTATCAAATCATGTCCAGAGGTCAGAAATTCACGGTCTGCTGTATACATTCGACCAAGGGTATGATTTCTTCTATTGTTTTTGTCAGCAGTAACATGTTTTTCCATATTAGCCAGAATGTCACATAAACCAGTAGAATAGTACAGTTTATACAAAAAAATATTGGCGAAGGTTCATGCGATGTACCTCTGCAGTTTACAAATATTACAGTTTGACTTAATGTTTTGCACATTCCTCCTTTGAAGTGAAAGTAAAGAAATATTTTTTCAGAAATTGTAATATAATGTATATTATATACTTTAGAGTTTATGACAACTAATTCGACCCTTTTTCATGTAATGCCATGATTAATTAACCTCTAGTTGTTTTAGGGGGAAGGACTATTCAACAAAGAACGAGAAATATTTTTTTAATTTGCAATATGTGATGTGGAAACTGAATAGTTTTAAGAATTTCATTTATGATCTGAGATATGCTTCAAAGCAAAATAAAATAACTAATTTATCATTTACATGTGATTTTATTGTGACATTTATTCAGTGAAAAAAACTGCATTTGTAAAAAGAGGTTTTTGGACTTTTTCAGGTTCTGGAGCCAGCTGTTGCTGAAGATATTGTTCAAAATGACAATGTAAGTTGGTATCAGTTGTTACCGTTTACAATTGTAAAATCAACCCATTTGTGTTTTTATGGATTTTTACAGTTTTTGGAGATAGCTGGGGATGATGGTTTTGTTGCAGATGACAATGTATGTTACTTGATAAGATAATTAAATGCTTTCAAACATGATCAAATGTTAAGCAGAGTAGATAGATAGATAAACGGATAGATTTCTCACCATGTGGAAATTTGGTTTGCGGCACAATCCCAATAAACTTCAACACTGTTTCAGATACTACCTGAAGGCTTTGCAGATGACAGGAATACAGCAATGGAGAATGACAGTCAAAGTGTAAGTTTTCAGTCGGTACACCAGCTGCTAGTGTTTCATAAATAATTGTTGTACGGTTCAAAAGCCCACTCCACACAGAATAACAGCCCAGGTAATAGTGTGGCTCTTTTAAAGGAATCTCTAAAAGACTATGACATAGTACAAAAAGTTCAAAAACACTGTGCATATCCATACCCTAATTTTTTTCCCTAGCTCTGCATCAAAGACAGAATACTGAATGGGCACCCCAAAGCAAATCTATAGCATAGTCTTTTACGGCGCTTACAAGTCATAGCCACAATGACTGAAGTGCAGTTCATATTTAATATAGTGCCTCTAACAGCTGTAGCATACACCAAGCAGTTATGATACCAAGCCTCTAGCTATTTCCTTTACATTTCACAACCCTCTACTCAGTGTATTTTATTAGATTATTCACTAGCATCCTCTGCTCCCTATAGCCATACCACATCCCTATGTCAGTCATTGTCAATAACATCTTTTATTTTATGTTCATGTTGTCAGATATTAAGACACTTGTGGTGTGTTCTATGATGTTCCACTATGTAATGACATCAGACTTGACATTTACACTATATTGTCATAAATAAACATGTTTGTGGATCTGTGCAGGATTTGAGGGCATGGAGGGACCTGAGGCAACAACAGGATAATGAGTACAATAACTCGCTACAAATTGGCAGAGCAAGGGTAAGCCTCATAATACAATACAATGCAATAATATGACATTACATGTATGTATGTGTATGAATAATGGTTCCATTTAAATGAAAATGTAAGCTCACCTTAATAATTAATAATTTATGGTTTACTTTTTGTTCTTACTATTTTAAATGTAACAGGAGATAAGAAGAAGACAAATGGAAGAATTTGAAAGGCGATGGAGAAAAGTATGTTTTAAAATGATAAATCTGGAAAATGTTTTTGTATTCAGTGTTATGTAACTGAAAATGTTCAACTTCTTTATGAAGGCTATAAATGATCGCCGAAACCATGTATCAGCTCTTGTTGAGCCAGCAGATGGGATTCTTATCCAATTCAAATACCCAGATGGGACACTCTTGCGAAGGAGATTCCGTGTCTCTCAGCCATTTCAGGTTAATTTCAATCTCACATATAGACTTATGTAAAGAAATTTCAATTAGAGATAATTTATTCTGCTTCTGACACAGGACCTGGTTGCGTTTGCCGGTGTTGATGACATGGCAAGTGAGGAATTTTGCATTCAGTTGCCTCTCTCTCCAGCTGCGATGTATAGCAATTTAGTGGGAACAATTAAAGATCATGGAATAGATAGACCAACCACTCTTTACGTGTTGTGGTTGTCTGCGGAAGAGGTACAGGTAAGATTAACATTACATAGTTACTACAAATGCTAGTTATTAGTGCATTCTTATTATTATAATTATTGTTAAGCTGTCATGGTAGAGTATGCCTATGTCATTCAAGTAGTCAAACATAAATGTGTGCTTTTTCATTAAATTGAACATTGATGCTAAGAGAACAAATATTTGTGTTATTATTCCAGGAATTGCTAACAAATACAAATATGTCATCAAGCACATTGCCACCTGGCATATCCCCCCAACTCCACACCACGTCTCCCTCACCCTATGCCATATCCCCCCACGGCTTCCTCACCCTATGCCATATCCCCCCCACGCATCGCCACGTCTCCCTCACCACTCATCATACCCCCCCCACGCATCGCCACGTCTCCCTCACCACTCATCATATCCCCCCCACGCATCGCCACGTCTCCCTCACCACTCATCATATCCCCCCACGCATCGCCACGTCTCCCTCTCTCTCCAGCATGTCTCCTCCATTCTCCACCGTATCCTCACCAGCAATATCCCAAGAGTGAGTAGTGAATGCTTGCATTATAGACAACACAGCATGCTTTCATATGTGTTTTTATGAAAGTAAAACTGTTATCAGTTATGGATATGAAAGGCTGATATCTGATCTTCCAATTGACTTGATGTAAAAGAAAAAACGAGGAGGAATTCCTTTTTTCAGTATTCAGTGCAATGTAGCATCCAAATCTTATGGTTTGGGTTTCAGGATGTGTCTCTATAGATCTATAGATCTTATTTATTTTATATGAAGTGTATAACTATTTCTTTTTTATATATTTTGTGTATATAGACATCTGGACATTGGGGAAATCATGCGTTGCCTGCAGTCAAGGGTGAGGCAGAGGGCTCTCACAGCTAATCAAATTAATGTCCTCCGTGGGGAGGAACTAGATTGTGCACTGAGAGCTTTCAGGCGGTCCACCTTTGATACACAATCCAGACTGGATGTTGTTTTTGTGGATGAGAGTGGAGTGGGCGAAGGGGCTGTTGACGAAGGTGGTCCTACTAGAGAGTTGTGTCGCCTCCTTGTGTGCCAGCTCCAGGAGCACCATATTTTTGAAGGCCCTTTAGAGTCAAGAGCTTTGGCTCTAGATAGTGTTGGTATGTTTGCTTTGCACACAATCCTCTGAACCTACAATAACACTGAACACACAAATAAAACTTCATCAAGTGCATTAAGACCAATTCTTTTTTTCCTCTACAGCTCTGCACAATGGGATGTACAGGCATGTGGGGCAAATGTTGGCAGTTTGCCTAGTTCAAGGAGGGGTTTCTCCACACTTTTTTTCTATTAGACTTTTTAGGCAAATATGTGGCCTTCCTCCCCTCATACCTTCTATCGAAGAGGTGGCAGACCCAGACATAAAAGAGAAATTACATAAGGTACGTTACTTTCATTACAGTGTCAGTAAAGTTGTAGATTATAGGCTGCAAAGGTTTGTAGATATGACTTTGTAACTCTTGTAAGACTCCTAAAACATCTACAAAGGTTAAGTTTCTAGGCACAAGTCATTAAAGTGGCCAGGTAATATTTTAAAAGTTATTTAATTTAATTTATTTTCATTTTATTAACAATTTCCTTGTTACAAAGCACCTTTACATATTTTATAATTAAAACAAAATAATAATGAAATTATATTTACATTTAGTGATCATAGTTAATATCACAGTTAAAGCTCCTAGGTTACTTACACGATTAAAATGTGCAGAGTTATGGAGGACCAGAATGTAATAAAGTAATTCATTATAAAATATTGTAAGGGCCATAAAAGGAGAAATACGTAATTGGATTTACAAATTTAATTATGAAAACGGGCAAGGAAATAGGAAATATTCGCTTTTCGGTTTAGCATTTATCGATTTCGTTGTATTATAATGTGCATAGTATGAAAAAAGGCTTTGAGTTAAATGTTTCTATTAACCTCAGACACAAATTTCCTATTTTATTAGTGATGCTTATACATCGAATTATCTGGTAGGGGATAATTTTTACGAAACTGTGAATTAAATTTCTTGTTTCACTTTCATTGCATGCTTTCCTTCTTTCTCTTACCAGATAGCAAATGCAGCTACACTGGAGGAGGCCAGAGAGGCAGTTGGTTGGGCCACAGATGAGCTGTCGATCATGGGAGCACTGCACTATCTGAACTCCATGGCCCAGAGGGATGAACTTCTTGAATCTGTTTTGGAGTTTTGGACAGATGGACGCATTCATGCCCCACTCCAGCAGTAAGTACAACAATGTTTTTGGAAAGAAGAAAAATAACAATGTACAAAGATCTATTTTGTTACAGATGCATTAGTTTCGAGTCCAGTGTTGGTCAGTAACAAAGCTTGTGTAACATTTTTGATTTGGAGGTGTTGGTCTGAACCAGAAATTTCAAACTCTACCCATATACATTATATGTCTTTTAGGTAAATTAACTAGACTTACAATGCAAACTAGTCTGGGAATTACTCAACATTGTTTTCATTACATTTAAAATGTTGAGGCAAGACCATTGGCAATGGGCACCCATACAAATACAACACCCAATATAACATGATTAAACAACAGCAATAATAGAAATAGAATATTAGAAATGCATGAAAATTAGAGAGTTGGAATTACCAGTACCAGCAGGAAACAACTGAGGTGCCCTTGAGCCCTAATCGCTCCCAGGGTGCCATTGGTAACTTGTAAGTCGCTTTGGATAAAAGTGTCTGCTAAATGTAAATGTAGTGAGAACATTTAAAAAAAGAAATACAAAATTATGTCTGTATTTTCAAATCAAAATTAAACAAATCTGATGTATGACACACCGGTTCATTTTAATAAACTGTTAAAATGTTACATTAACACAATGTATAATTTTCTGCTTTCATCTTTACTCTAGGTTTAAAGAAGGTCTGAATACCCTTGGGCTTTTAGATGAGCTGGTGGCCCACCCTTTAGCCTTTGAAAAAATCTTTTTGAAATCCACAATAAAGCTCACAGCGGCAGACATTGTTGGGCTGTTTAAGCCACAGTTCACCACACCAAGGGGCTCCAACAAGCGGAGACGAGAATCAAGATCTGTAGCATTCTGGCGGGACTGGCTTTTGGAGGTTGAGGGTAAAACTTCTTTCAAAATATAAACATTTTGGAATATTTACTTTCTAACATACTTATGAACTAAAAGTTATCTAACAGAATTTACAGTACATTTATTAATATGCATCACTCTTCATTGGTATTATTTTTTTTAACAGGTGGCGATGCGGCACCAATTTCCCTGGAACGCATCTTAACTTTTGCCACAGGACTTGACAGAATTCCAGCAATGGGATTTCTCTCCCAGCCAGAGCTCACATTCCTTCATGAAGATGAAGGACTGGCAGTGTTTCCAACAGCAAACACTTGCTCGTTAATTCTAAGGATACCTGTAAAGAACAGTTATGATTCATTTAAATATTCAATGGAAACAGCCATGGCAAATTCGGAGCAGTTTGGTTTCCAATGATTAGTATAAATTTATTATCTTACATCCCTTTACTGTTGTTTTTTATCTGTAAGTGCCATTTTTGGACTTTGTTTTTTTATTAAATTGTTAGTGTTTGCTAAAATGTTAAATTGTTACATAAAATTTTTGCTTTATATGTCTACGGTTATCTTTGTTTTCACTGTTTCTACAAATAAAAAGGCCCAAATGTTTTTGTTATAGGTTTATTAAATTTCAAACATATATAAACACCGTTTCATAAAGGTCACAGATATTGAGTAAACAGCACACGAGATAAAACCTAATCACAGCTGTAAGCACTAGATGAATGAAAAGATTGTCCACCAGATATAATAGATACTTTATATGCACATAATATACAAACAGTACAAAGAACAATTAATAGATATTACAAGGGGGCAAGGAAACCAATGACCTCTTGCAAAAGGTCCACTCCAAGGGTGTCTCTTTGTCCTCCCAAGGGATCAACACGTTGCTGAAGTTCAGCTAAGCGGTCAATGTCCACAGCATATTCATTCACAGGTACCTCAACCCTGTTTGGCAAGTTAAGAGCTGGTACTTGAGGTAAGTGGGGCACATCTGCCTCAGGTTGAGGCGGCTGCTCATCAGCACCAAACACTCCCTGGATCCCAGTCAAATTTTGGGCCTGTAGCTGAAGACAACCACGTACAAAGATTTGATATGGAGACATGTATCTTGCAGTTCTCAGGCAGTGATGGTTCCACTGGTTAACAAAAAGTTGCAAGTCTCGGTTTATTCGAGGGAGGTAAATGTAATGGAGTGCCCAAAGATGCATTTCATTGTTAAAGTCTATTACTCCATCATCTTCCAAAAGGGTAAAGAGATAATGGTATACATTAACAACACCTCTCCAAACATCTCCCCACAGTCTCTCTATTCGCTCTCTATTCGCTGTGCTCCTTCCCCTCAAAGCACTGCCCCTGGTAGAACCTCGAAATACCTCCATGAAGAGGCAAACAGCATTGTTCTCTCCACCTTGGTCACAACGAACTCTTGACGGCACACCATACTGGTCGACAGCCTTAACAAACTTTTCCATCACAGTGCTGCTTCTGTTGTTATCAGATGCTTCCAAAAATGTGACCAGTCTGCTAAAGCCATCAATAGCCCCATGAATAACAATTCTCCACCTGGAAAGAAATGGAATATTAAGACAATTTACTATAATATACTTATATAAATAGACTTTAGATTAACTACTCTCTAAGATTAACTAACAATGCTGTTATGTCCTGACAGATTATTGTCCCGACATAGATATGTATGAAATATAGAAGAGAAATTGTGTAGAAATACATTGTAGGCATGACATTAAGGTTGTTAATGATCAACAATCTGGCTTTGAACTGCTAAATAAAAATGACAATAAAACCTTTATTTGTATGACTATGTTTCATGTTTGTTAGCCAAGGGTTTGTAATGTATATGTACATTTGAGGGGCGTTCGAACCAACAAGGCTAATTTATAATACACAGAAAAACATAAGTATCATTGTCTGAAATTTAAATTAAATCACAAAATGTAAATTAAACTTAAAACTCACCTAATGAGCTTGTGGTTGCCATCAAGATGCCATAAAGAATTTGGTCCTGCAACTCGGTATGTCCGCCTGTGCAGTCTGGAAGACATAGCTCTGCGCGCAGCCCCTTCTGGATTTATCCGCAGCATACTTTGACGAACACGCCTCCTTTGTACCACTACGCCTTCTCCAAAAAGTCTTGCTCGTACAGCCTCTGCACCAAGCAAATCATTTCCAGAGACTACCTGGTGGACTCTATCATCCAACTCTGCATCAGAGATGTTCGTGAAGCGGCCACGCAGAGATAGATTGAATGCTCTGTGAAGGCAAACAAACATTTACTTTTTCATTTATTTCTGAGTGTAACATTACATTACACTTTAAAAACTATGTTTCGTGTGGTTTAGTTTATAAGGAGGCTCACAATTATCATTGATTTAAACAATACATTTGAGTACAATAGGAAGATGGATAATTACCTAAGGCGTCGATTCACTGTGGCACTTGAAGTACCCAGTATGTCTGCCATCTGGGGTATTGTAAAATTTAGAGATAATAAAAACTGCAATTGTTCTGGGGTAATGTGGCACAGAGGACGTCCAGTGTGCCCCCTTACTCGTGGAGCTTGATAACCAGGGGAAGCTGCAATAGAGAACAATACATCAGATATAAAAGTTAGTAGTGCTAATTCTAATACTGAACAGTGCATAAAATAAATACAATGATGTCATTATATCAATAAAATAAACTACACTAACAGTGGGTTGTGGTGGAGAAATTACCCAAAATTCCCTTTGATCATACAAAATGATAAAAAGGGGACAATAATAAAGTAATGGAAATATTTATTACGTTAAAAAAAAAATACAGGAAATAATGATTATTTGTGAATACTGAATATTGCAGTAAATTTGCAAAAAAAGTTAACATACTTTAAGTTGTACAAGTTGACATTTGTATATGTATTTAGAAGGAACATGAAATTGATTTTAAATCGATTTAAATTAAATGGTAAATTAAATGGAGTAACCAATGTTATATAAAAAGCTTATTAAACAGTGATGTCAGCATGTTTAAAACATACCAACGGGGAAGTCAGACCACCCTGTTGTGTATAAACTTAATACTGAAAAGTTTATCATAAGTGTCATGAAAAGACTGTGAACTGAGAAAGCCTGTAGAAATTACTTAAACCCTGTCTTATCACAGTTTCATTCATGTTAAAAAACGCCTATGCCAATAGATGCTTTTGAATAAATATTACAGAATTCGAATACATGACTAGTTGTTGTGCACACAACAACGACGATAATAACGGCGAGAACAACAACAACAACGACGACAACAACGACAACGACGACGACAACAGTGTTCAAAGTAAGGTTATTTTTAACTGTTATGAAAGCATATAACCCCTGCTATGAAACTTCATCTCGCTACATACCAGCAGGTTGTTGTTGCTCCTGTTGCTGCCTAAGGTCTGCCACAAACTCGCCGATAACATTTATTAGTCCGTCGGCTAATTCGGACTCAACAAGTCTCCCTCTTGCCCACTCAAGACTCCGTGACATAGTTTCCATTCTAGACAAAATTTTAAAAGAAAACAGGACAACAACTTAAAAACAACATAATTAAAACATAAGAGTGCTCTGATTGGGACAGATTGACTACCAGGTTAACTTGTTATCTGTGAACAGCAAACTTCTTGAGATGAAGGAAAAAGAAAACTTACCTCGCAAGTACTGCTTCAATAGCATCCCGATCATCGGTTTGAGCCAATCGGGTGCACTCCCGAAATGTCCTATCACAATCAGAAAGAAACTGCCTAAGCGCCATCACTAATCTTCTCCTTCTCCTGCAATACAACTTTCTTCTTCGCCGCTCAACGTTTTGGGCTCCTCCTTTGTTAAGGAAGTGACGTCAGGTGAGGTAAGCTAAACGTAACGAATGTGTAAACGCTCGTTGACTATCTCATGAATATATACAACAAAACGAAGGCGTGAATCACTACATTAATAGTTATGAGAACGATTACAAGCAGTTACAACACGCGGTGTCAACATGATGATACACCCTCGTTTTATTGGAATTATTCATGAACAAGTGACCCAAGTACTACGCTGATGTTACCTATAGCTTACCTCATCAGCCATCAATAACCACGAACATACACGTAAGGGTAACGCACACGGAAGAGTCCAAAAACAGAACTATGGGAACCGGCACAGCAAGAGCAGAAAATCATCCGAAGTAGTTTTGTTTGGAAATTGATTTTTAACTGCGACCAGGGAGGAAACATCTGCGTTGAATCATACTGTTTGATTTATGTTATTACTAATACAAATAATGTGTTGTTCATGTCTTTTTACTGCATGTTTGATCTTCACATATTATTCAACCTGCTTTTGGATAACCAGACGATCAACAGAGAACAGAGCCTGATGAAGGAATGTATATCTGAACAAAGAAAATGTTTATTAAAAATATAACAAAGATCAACCAATCCTAAAGGACCTGCACGCAGAGCCTTGTTCTCCAGGATGCACAGGCAAACATATAAGCGCTTTTATAAACACACTTCTACACACTTCAGGTTGTCTGTGTTTATTATAAATGCAACCAGTAAAACTGTCACAGAAGGAAGAG
The DNA here is from genome assembly GCA_019155185.1 of Beaufortia kweichowensis. Taxonomy (NCBI): domain Eukaryota; kingdom Metazoa; phylum Chordata; class Actinopteri; order Cypriniformes; family Gastromyzontidae; genus Beaufortia; species Beaufortia kweichowensis. The sequence goes on from CM032808.1 coordinate 4,432,099, forward strand.
ATCAAAGATAGTAGACTTTTGCACCTGCACCTAATGCAAAAATTTGTAAGCATAAATTAGCTAAATCAGTGTACTCACTCTTTTCACTTACTTTTCACACTAAAGGTAATTTATGTAGCCACAAACTTGATTTCAAAAACAGTTTTAACATATAACCTGTAAACATCATCCTAAACATTCAAGCATCTATTTTTGTAAAGGCCATGATGATCTAACAGCAAAGCTAACTTCTTTCACCTTCATGTCAGACAATAAAGCGATATGAGTACATCTTGGTTACATTTACACATCCTGTATCCAACCACATATATAAACCATTTTGCTATCAAAAGTCTATAATACACATGTGTTATTCTAAATTATTATTTTAAAAGTTATACCTCCTGTGTCGATGGTACATATTCCTACTACTAAAGGGAAATTGTATTCATAAATGTTTTAACTTTCCTTTAAAGAGTTTGACATTAATCATTATCTACTCTGATATATTCTTGTGTCTTTAATAACCATTATTTACTCTCATATATTCTGGTGTTGATATTAATCATTATAATAACATTAATCAGTAAAACAATATTAATCACTATTTGCTCATATATATATATATATATATATATATATATATATATATATATATATATATATATATATATTATATGCTTGTATGAAATGCTTGCCAGTGGAAATTTACCAAGGAGAGAGAAGTTCCGGTATAACCATATATAGAGTATTATATCTTAGGTCAAAGTGCCCTAAGCACTCAGAGTATGTGTCTTAACCCTGAATTTGTGCAGACCAAGATCTATCTTTGCAGACTAAGCAGAAGATAACAATGACCAAATATGAGAAGATGCCCACCGGAAGGGTGGAGAGGTGCCAGCTGCTAACCTTGGGGAGAGGAGACCATAAAAATTGGGTTTTGAGGGATAGACGGGGTTCATTCGGTCGTATTGCTCGATTGGTGGACTCCTAGGATTATATAATTAGGGACAGAATTGAACCCAGAGCTCTGCATATTTTCTTCAAGTGTGATATTCTTCAATATACTTTTGATTGTTAAAATAAATCCTTTTAAAGATATTTTTTGAGTCTTCCTTCCTGAATAAACGAACACGCGGACTTGAGGAATTAAATGCCAAGTCCAACACTACATATAACTGTATTAGGTTAAATATAGTTTACAGATGCCAGCATTTGCTACCTATGTCATCATCTGTTAGCAGTGGTACATCAGGGTTGTTCAGAGGCGCAGGAACACTCCTCAACAAGTCTAAGTGAAGAGAAATTTTGAATAAATAAAAATGCTATAATAATGGTTGTTAAAAATCAAAAGTATGTTAACAAAAACATAGCTAATATATGGAGATAGGGTAAGTGAGTCTTGCATTAAAAGTGTAGTCATTTATGACTTTTTATGATTATGACATAAAATTAATGTTATTGAATGGTTTTAAGATATTGAATGCTTTGGTTTCATTCATTACAAATGTAGTATACCCAGTGGGGTGTGTTGGGCACTTTAACCCATTTAAGAAGGAATGAAAAAATTCATGTTGAACATGTTAGCAACATAAGAAGCACATAATGTATACATGGAACAAATGTTTGTTCACTGTGTGAGGGCTTAGACTTCACAGCAGAGCCTGCTCCATCTCCAGTAAGGGTAAAAACAGCCAAAAGTCAGGGATAGCTCTCACACCATTCCATTTCACCACCTGGAACATTTTTAACACAGATATCACAGCAAATTTTATTTGCCATTTAATTACTTTTTAAAATGTTAATAAACAAATCAGAATTTGGAGATATGCCATAATGTAAATGTTTGTGAAAATATTTTTTGAAGAAATGTGTATTAAATATGTATAGGTCCAACAGGCTCTAAAACACATTGTTCAAAATATGTTTTATTTGTAATATATGTAATATTCATATCCTGCAATTCACAAGGTCTGTTTGTTCTGTGTGAACGCTGCACCACTAGGTGGTGGTAAAGATATGGTTTCTGATGTGGCAGCACAAACTGACGTGTTAACACGTATTTTACGTGATAACACGCAGTGTAAAATTACGTGTTAAGGCGTAAATTACGTGTTAAGGCGTAAATTACGTGTTAAGGCGTAAATTACGTGTTAAGGCGTACTGCGTGTTATCACGTAAATACGTGTTAACACGCAGTACGCCTTAACAGGATATGTGCACACGTTTTGATAGAAATGGCCTTCCATACTCCAAGACGCTTTTATATCTGCCAGAAATATGGTTAGAGCATGACTGCCGCTGTTTACCCTCATTTATCAGGAAACGCAGTTCAGATAACATTGCGATCACAAACGCAGTATCAGGGTTTGACAGTTTGTCATTCACTTGTGCCCTGTCATTAAACTGACATTTCATTGGAGGTTTGTTTTGTTGCTGATGTTATTGCTTCTGTTGTTCTCCTCATTTAAAAGTCGCTTTGGATAAAAGCGTCTGCTAAATGACTAATAATGACACTGATATATTTTAAGCTTATTTATTTTCAGCTTAGACAGCTCAAACGTGTTCCTGAACTTTTTCAATATTTAAATTGTAGTGAACCACTAAACTTCAGAAAACTTGGCTCAAATTAAGTTGACCAAGACTAATTTTAGGTTTTTTAAATTCTTTGTCAACAGAATTGGCCCATGTTCCTCCAGTGCCAAGTGAAGAAAGCTCAATTGAGATTTCAAGCAATGAATCTGATGACAGTTCTTTTAAGTGATGACAGCCCTACAAGAAAGAAGAGAGCTGAAGATGAAGCAGAAATTGTGAGTGTGTGTCTGTGCCTAAATTCAGTAAGAATTTAGAAATGTGACTTTAAAAAATTAAAAACTGATCCTGTTCATGTCTGCCATGTCTTTGGTGAGCCATGCCTTTTTAAGCTGGTCATTTTTTTTATTTATTTATTATATTTTAAACATTTTGAAGAATGTGTCTTGTTTTCTGACGATATCACACTATGGTATGTGTTAATGCATGAAACTAAAGTGCAAAAGTTAAGTCAAGTTTACCCAATTCATGTGTTGGAGATTTGATCCAGGTGCAGAATCACAATGTTTACACGATCTTGTTTACAGAATGTTCCCTGAGATAGATACAGTTGTTTATTGTGCTGTGTAACTTTGCAGATGGTCAAAAAAATTCTGCAGACTAAACCTGGTGGGGATGGAATCATCAGAGAGTACAACAAAACCAAAGGCTTATCTGACAGCTCCAGGAGAAATTTGGCCAGTATTCTTACTGCAGATATGACTGAAAAGCACAGGTAACTTGTATTTTAAGTATTCTTTATTCCAGTGATTTCCTAGCCCAAACAAAGCAAAATTTGTTAAACAACATGATTTGTAAAAGATTATTTGAGTTGTGTCAGGTCATTAAAAGGTTAGTTCAGTGAAAATTATAATTCTTTCATTAATTACTTAACCCTGTGTCGTTCCAAACAGTAAGATCTTTCTCATGTTCAGAAAACAAATTAACATATCTTTGATAAAGTCCCCCTCATAGACAGAAAAACAGCTGCCACTTCAAGGCCAAGAATGTTAGTAAAACGTCTTTAAAATAGTCCTTGTGACTATAGTGGTTCTTATAAAGCAAGAAAAATTGTTTGTGTGTGCAAAAAATAACAATATTATTAGTCTGTTTTTGCACACACTAAGGATTTAAAGTTTCATGAAGTTTAGGTTGAACCACTATAGCCACATGGAATATTATCACAATGGTTATACTACATTCATTGGTCTTGAAAGTTGTAGCTGCATTTCTGTTTATAGAAAGCTCTTGGATGTAATCAAAAACTTATAAAGATCTTCCAGGTGTGGAAGAATACAAAACTGAATTTTTGATGAACAAGCACTTTTACAAACGTGTCAGGACAAAATTTAATGTGACATTTGTTCTTCTGTAGCAAATGCCTGTGACACTCAAATTCTCATCTTGTTGATGCACTTTTATAAAGTGTAATGTGTTAACTACTGGGAAAAGTGCATTTTAAAAGTTAATAATATTTAATTATTTGAATAATTTCACACAAGGAAGTTAATGTTGTTTCACAATACATTGATTGACTACAGCATTATTTTTTAAATCTGTGATAATTTAATAATTTCAGATGACAGTCATGTCATGTGAAATCCTTAGTCAAAATATATGGGAACAGTGTTTAACAAAGAATATATGCTTCAATTCATATTTGATTGTTTCTCTATAATATTACAGCTCATCTCCACCCAAACAAGTAAGAGAACTGTATGCTCAAGGAATCATTGCCCTGTTTCCATATCTTCGGGATCCATATGCAAAGCTTGGATATGTAAGTAAATATTTTGTTAAATTAGTAATTATGTGGTAGATGGATGTCTTGTTTTACTGTAAACTGTTTTTTTTTAAGGAACATTATTATGACCCTCAAAGTGGACAAGGGTACTTTTCATGGAAAATTAAGAACATTCAAAGGAACAGTGCACCATCAGAGACCCGTAGATGTGTCCCCCCGTCTTTTAGTGGTGTAGAGAGAAGAGAGAAGCTTCACAGAGAGAAGCTTCATCCAGCACAGAAGTTATCCTGACCGAAGAACAGTGTAGGGAAGCTGTTTCTCTTATGAAGCATACTTCAGAGGAGGCGACAGTAAAGGTCAAGATGAGGGAGACGTTTCAGTATCGTCGCAAGATGATTCATAACCCAAGCAGATGCACTGATCTGCTGAATGAATTTCCATGTTATTTGGACATCAAAGGCCTGGTAAGAACATTTCAGTTATTAATGTGATTTAGATTATTTTTGTGTGCAATAAGGACAAGAGACAATATGTGTGGTGATTTAAAGTTATATCAATTATTCATTGTAAAGATAATACATTTGCACTTAGTTGCTTTTTTTCTGCTTTGGTGGGTTTTACAGATCGAGCTGGATTTTGCTTGGATTTTCGGTGAAAAGACAGAAGCTAAGTTTTTAGAGAGGTGGCCAACTACATTTATGCAGAAAGTCATTCAGCAGAGCAAGGGGCTTAACTCCACCCAAGAACTTCAGGACCTGATTCACTGTGCAGAATCAGCTTTGGACACTGAATCAGATGATGACGGTAAGCTGTTTTTTAACAAGTTAATAACATAATAATGTACCTTTCTAATTATGTATTTTTTTTTCCTAAAATAACCATGTCTCTTAGGATGGGGTAGCGGTCTTGCTTCGATTCTTCTTTTACTTCACCTAATTCCACCATCAGCACAAGGTCGCAAGAGACCTGGGAAAATGTCGGCATCTCAAGCTGAGAAACACATTGTGATGTTCAAAAAGGTAAATTTGGGGTTTTCTGTATGACCTGTCTGCTTTAACTTCAAGCCAGTTGTGTTCATTGGAAAACTAATGTAGAAACAAGCAAATGAAGTGTTGTTAAGTATTGTTTTTGTTTCATTTTTAGACAGGGACTAACATACAGGAACACATTGACTCAATTAAAGAGAGCACCCAGCCCTACCTGCTTGCTGTCGGGACAAAGAAAAGCAGCATTCATGGATACTACATCATCCTTGACAAAAAAGCCATACCATGCAAGTCAGTGAGTGGTCTTGCTGCCTTCGATGAACTGTTCAAAGCCCACTTTGTGTTTGGTGCCTTGTACAATAAGGTGCTTCACAACATGTACACCTTCATACAGACAACCATTTTTGAGATTGACATTGGCAAAGTGAAAGAGAGTCCAAGGGTCGCTGAGCTCAGAGCCAGATTCATGCATTAGAGGTGATTGCCAGCTAAAATGATTTGTTTCGTTTGTTCTTGCTGCCTGGAGAACACAAATTTGCTTGTTCGACATCTAAAAGTAATTCATGGTCTGTTTTCTAGCAAAACGCTTCATCTAAAATGTGGACAGGCAGGATGCTGTTTAGAATTTGGAACATATTCAGGGTTCCACAAACATTTAAACAGAGTTCATAAAGCAGGTAATGAAGTTCCATTACATGTTCAAGATAGTGCTGTTCATGAAGCAGTTGTTGGGCAATCTAGTAGTGTTGATGTGGCTACATGTTCAAATGTTAGTTCCTTGCCAATATCCAGCAAAAACACCACAGATATGTGTGCATCAGCAATAGCACAACTGCAAGCTGCAGGTGTAAGTCAGACTACTATTAATACGTTTGTTATGTCTATGGAAGAAGTAGTTCAGGACATCCAGGACCAAGTAAAAGAGACAGCTTTTCGTTGCTTATCCTCACAGAACACAGACATTAAAAGTGAAGTTGAACAGTCATTTCAGACAATTGAAAACCCTTTTACCTCACTTAATTCCATGTCTAAACGAAACTCATATTTTTCAAGAAAATGGGGAATTGTCCAGCCTGTTCAGAAAGTACTTGGAGTCAGATTTGACAATAGAAAAAACAAGTCCACTGGATTATATGAACAAGTTGCAGTGACTGACAAATTTGCCTATGTCCAAATTCTTCAAACCTTACGGAGCATTTTAATGCACCCAAAGACCTCATTCAGGTTTAAGTCAGGTGTACCTAATAAAGATGGTATTTACTGTGATATTGAAGATGGGCTATACATAAAGAGCCACCCCCTGTTTTCCACTGAAAAAAATGCACTTCAGATTCAAATGTTTTACGATGATTTCGAATGTGCCAATCCATTAGGGTCAAAAAAAGGTATTCACAAATTGGGAGGTATATATTTTACTTTGAGAAATTTCCCACCACAATTTACTTCGTCTTTAGCCAACATACATTTATGTGCACTTTTTCATTCCCAAGACATAAAAACTTATGGATTTGATTCAGTTTTAGAACCTATTGTCAGTGATATAAAAGTTCTTGAATCCACAGGAATAGAAGGACCCTCTGGTTTTGTGCGTGGCAGTATTGTCCAAATAACAGGAGATAATCTTGGTTTACACTGCCTTTTTGGATTTGTTGAATCTTTTCGAGCTCGGAATAGCTGTAGGTTTTGCCTTACTGAAAGGGAAGGTTATCAAACTGTGTTCTGTGAAGATGAGTCAAATGTTATTTTTCGCACTAAAGAGACACACTTGCGACATTGTGCAGCTATACAGTCAGACCCAACACTACCTCATGTTTATGGTGTAAAGCGCACATGTTTGCTAAACTCTCTGCAGTACTTCAATATATCAGACAATTTTTCTGTAGACGTAATGCATGATGTTTGAATTAAAACTTGTTTTGCGTTATGTACAAGCTTGTTTTTTGACAGCAAAAGAGTTAGATGGAAGATTACATTCATTTCATTATCATTCATATTCATTATCATTTCATTGCATTCAATCGGCCTCCTGGTGTAAAACTGGATGATGAGAGCAATGATTTGGGCATAAACGCAATACAGTATTGGTGTGTAGTCCGTAATGTGCCACTAATTTTTGGTGACATTGTGCCCCAAGATGACGGCACACTGATGATGAACACTGGCAGCTACTATTACTGTTACTACAAATTGTAAACATTGTGTTTTCTCCTGTTTTAACTGAGGGCCTTACTGTGTATTTAAAACACTTAATTGCTGAGCATCACAGGCTTTTCAAGTGCTTGTTTCCAGACAGAAACCTCCTGCCTAAGCATCACCTAATGATGCATTACCCCCGGTGTATACGAAATATTGGGCCCATTGTTCACATGTGGTCAATGCGGTATGAGTCAAAGCAAAAAAATTTTTAAGACACAGCAAAAGTGTTTTAAAAACATTACTCTGACACTTGCAAAAAACCACCAGAATAGCATGTCATATACATGGGAAACCTTCAATCATGACAGAATAGTGCTTGGACCAGGAAAGACTGTTTCTCTCTGTGACTTAAGTGAAAATGTACAAATTGCATCCAAGTTGAATATTCCTCCTCAAACAGATGTTCTCTCAGTTAAATGGGTGAAGTGTAATGGAACTGAATACCGTTCTGGTTTAATTATTTGTGGTGAAGTAGACATCGATTTGCCAGTGTTTTATAAAATCCAAGATATTGTTATTAGAAATGAATTTGTGATACTGGTTGCATCACCACTCAAAACTGTTTGCTTTGATTATCATCTTTATACCTACAGAATTGAACCAAGACACTGTGAATCCTTGAAAGTGTTCAATGTCTCTGAACTAATTTATTACAAGACTTTTGATCTGCAAATGTCTTATGGGTCTGATCATTTCTTTTGGTTTGTTGTACCTTATGTTACGGTACTGGGTGGAAGAGACCAGGACGACAGAGAGTAGTATCAAATAATTAGCTTTACTGGTGGTTTTCCATCACAGAGAATGTCAGACTTTCAGGTACAACAGATAGCCAGAGTAACAGGCACAAGCACGAATATTTAACCGGGCAAACAAAACCCACGCATCCACAAAACAAACAACAATACCCGACAGTGAAACAAAGTAATATGAAACAGGTGCGGGTGATAATAACTAAACATGTGCTCAACAAGATTGCAAACAGTGAACAGGTGTGCGGGTGCAATGCAATGTGGGTAATGGAGTCCTTAGAATTCCGGGGAACGGGAACGAATGACGTGATGGGGGGAATCCGATGCTGAAGGCATCGGCTCCGTGACACCTTACTGCAGTCTTGTTAACACTTAGCTGTCAATGCAGGTTTTATTTAAAAATTGATGATTTTATGTATTTTATCTGTAATTTTATGTGACAAGTCGAGCTGTACATGTTTTAAAGTAGCCACTTTGCCCATTTTGTAAATAAACATTTAAATGTTTACATCTGCGTAAAGAATTATTTTTATATTTTAATGGACTTTTTAATACATATTTTGCACCAAATAAGAACACTATGAATAACACTTAACAGAGTAAAAATAACACCTGAGGTGTTAAGTGCCCCATAGTGTTAAACTTATACTACAATAACAAGTGTAAATAAATACTCTATCAGTGTTGTTTTTTAACACTTTATGGTGCTTTATTAACACTATAAGTTCAACACTACAATCAGTGTTATTTTTACTCTCGATAGAGTGGGACCATATGTGCCCCAAAAAAGTGTTAAAATTAACTCTTTAAGTGTTATGTTGACACTGCTTATTTTACTGTGTAGCGATATGGAATGCCGAAAGGACAAATATTTATTTAGACGCTATATAAATACAGACATACTGTATAACAGATATAACGCGTCTATGCGTTATTGTGCCTAAAGACGCAATTTTGTGTACAGAGGTATGTGTTTTAACCAATGGCGAGCCCCAACACGTGAATAATTTGCATAAAATTGATTAAGCATGTATCCTGACTTCATTGTATCCTAACCATACCCTTGTCATGAATAATGCATTTAAACATGACGTGCCCTCATGCAGGGCACCACATGCCATGTCATTTTGTTTTTGGTATCCACCTTATTTATTTTTATTTATTTATTTATTGAAAAATATTAAATATTATTACAGAAGCTCCAAAATTGGTAAGAATAAAATAAAAGTTAAAAAATAAAAATAAAAAGACATTCACAAGACGCCATACACAGATTCGTAATATCTTACAATAGATTTAGCTTTGACATTTTTCACAACTTTGAGACTTCATAATAAAAATAAATTCATTAAAGAAAACCTTATATAAAGGAGGAGATTTTGATATTCGACACTTATGAATGAAAAATTTACCATTCAGGATGATACAATTTACAAAATCTTGAATATTTTTATCTTCATTTTCAAAGTAACAAATAATTTCTTTTACATTCAAAGTTACCATTAGATTAATTTTAACAGAAAAAACAGAAAAACAATCTTTCCAAAACGATTGTACACTCAACAAACAAATGACATAAAGACTCCTCGCAACTGTTACAAAAAGAACATTCTTTCCCAATATCCATAAAGTTAGAGAGCCACATATTAGTTGGATATATTTTGTGTAAAATCTTCAAGTGAATGTCTTGTACTTTATTTAAAATACAACATTTGTAAGGTAGCAGCCATGCTTTCCTCCAATTAACATCTCTTAAGATGGAATTCCAATAAAATTTCATTCTTGGAATAACTCTCCTTTTTTCATTAAAGACTTGTCTAATATCTTTATTAGTGCATTTTTTATCAAATACATTTTTACCATTTATAAACAAATTACAGTCTTTATTATCAACTTTATAATAAGTCAGATGGCTGCACATTAACCTAACAAGACCAGAGGGAATAGCCCTGAACACTGCAGAAAAATCTTTAAATTTTATAGGAAAGTTGAACTTGGACAAAAAGGAATCATATGAGTAAATTCTAAAAGATGGATCAAATAATTCACTCAAGTACACTAACCCGTGATTCAACCATTTCTCCAAAAATAAACTCTTGCCTTTAACTGTAATCAATTCGTTATTCCAAATTTTCATTCTGTGAGGAGAAAAATTATGCACAAAGCACAATTTCCAGGCCAAGAGTGCTTGCTCATGGAATTTAGACAATTTTATGGGTAATTTGGAGGGCAAAAAATTGCAAGTTAAAGGAAATTTAAGACCACCCACCTTCTTAAAAACATTATGTGGAATAAAAAACCATAGTGAATCGGGATCAATCACACACTTTTTGATCCAATTAATCTTGAAAGTATTATTCATATCTACATAATCCAGCATTTCAAAACCTCCTTCAGATTTCTTCCCATCTAATAGATTTTTTTTAGGATGGTGGTGTTTATTGGTATCCACCTTATTTTTGAATGCGGAAGTAAACAATGTGATGTGCTTCCTTTTTGTGGCGAGACTTCCTATTTAATAGCTGGCTGATGGAAAACAATGCTGTGGGATTAGGCATAAAACATTAAAAACAGTTATGGGAAATATTTTCCACACCCGCGATGTATAACACAATGTGAGAATGAAATGAAGAAGTGGCCTGATATATCATATGAAGATATATTTATTTATTTCGTATTTTACTGGAGCATAATAGCCCAACCACTTTTCAGTAAAAAGATGATCTTCTGTCGGTCTTCCATCAACAAAGTGTAATGAACAAACATACAGGCGTTTTTGTGGATGATTTAAGTTTAAAGCTTTTAACCAAAGCCAACGAGATTCTTCCTCTTTTTGAGGTGGATGCAGATAATAAAAAATGAACATCCACATTCAGCTCTGATGCGTGGATTCTAATCAAAACAAATGTTTTGTTGTAATGTTTGCCGTTTGTACCAGCTATTATGGCAACCTCTAACTATATACCTTAAGCTTGTACCTTTGGATTTCATAATAAATATTAACTAGCCAGTCAAATCTGCACACTCGTCTCACTCAGCTGCCATAGCTGTAGCCGATCACCGGAAGTATTAACACAAACAGCTCAAGATGGCGACGCCCATATTTACGCCAAAAATAAGGTGGATAGGTATGCACATGACAAAAAAACATGTGACTATGACATCCACCACCACAAAGGATGCATTTCAAAATAAAAGGCAGAGAAATTGTCACTATGAAACTGTATAAACAATTGCAGACTTTTTTTAAATGCGCTTACTAGTTCACATTAAAAATACTGTAGTATGCTCTAATATATGGTAGTGTATAATAAACTGACTTTTCATTATATACCGCAGTATAGAGAATACGAACCGACGTCACGCCGCGTTGCATGCTGGGGCGGCGCTGCCATTACGACAGGATCGCGATTGCTTAGTGTTAACGCTGATACCTTGTTTTGATTGCGTAAAGCAAAGAAAGTATGGAGAAGCGAAAAGAAAAGGAAAGTGGGCCCTATCGGGACAAACTAAATGTCAACGCCAAGCAACACTTTCATTGACTTAGAGATGTTGCTATAACTTATGTCTTTTCGTCTTGTTGCCGCAATCCACGCCATGCGACGTCTTCTCGTTATCTCCTCAACATGTTTTCCTTCAAAGTCAAAACTCAAAGTGGAGTTTATTGTCATTTCAGCCATATACAAGTACATAGTGAAATGAAACAACATTTCTCCAGGAACAAGGTGCTACAGTACAAAAAAACCCTATATACATAAAGTGCACAAAGTGCAAACACACAGCACAAGACAGTAACGCAGACACAGTACACAGTTTAAGTACAAAAAATCCAATATCCTATATACATAAAAAACCTATATACGTAAAAATCCTAAATCCTATCCTATATACCTATATCCAAAAGTCCTATGTACATAAAGTGCACAAAGTACAAACAGACAGCACAAGACAGTAACGCAGACCAATACACAGTTCAATACACATTGTTTCGCGTCGTATACAAGTCGGAAATTTGAAAAAACTTATCCCATTATTCAGTTTTTTCCCTGAAAGACTGTGTGACTTGCTGTTGCAGTTTTTAATGCAGCAGGAATTACCTACCATAATGACATTTTTTCACAATCGCAAAAGAAAGTCAAAACACCGTATCAAAGAAAATAAGCGCGATCCTGTCAATATGGCGTCTACCAACAAGGTTACCCAGAATTCCACGCGACATTCGTATTCTCTATTGTGTAGTTTTAACTATGGTGAATTAATAAACTGTAGTGAATCCTGTAGCATAATTACCGATGGTAAGGTTCAAGAACACTATATCTTAAAATTGTATACAATTCACTATATTAAATGCTAAAGTGTATTTTTTCTTGTTGGAGTTTAACAGATTGAAATGGACAATGTGTCTGCAATTGAATCTGATGTCCACAAGGGGTCCTCAATTACCAAAGAATAAAGTAAAAAAAGACTTTCTAATCACTTACTTGTCTAATCATAATCTAATAACAATTAAGCTGCCAAAGTGTATTAATATAGATGTTTTATTATTTGCATTATTTTTATGTTACTTACAATTATTTAACCACACATTAGATGGAATAATTTCAAGTTAATTATTATTATTATGATAATTAAATTATGTGCCCTTCTCACATATAACTATTTTAAATTTTTACTTCTGTGTAAAGACTTTTGTCAAGTTCTGTAAGGTCAGGCTTAGATGCTAAAGGTCATAACAAAAAACATTCATTAAAGCAGCTCAAAATACAAAAAGGCAGGTGTCATTGCCAAAGTCCATCAGTAATCAAATCCAATTTAGCAGCCAGAGAGACAGTCGAGGTCAATATTTAAGCAAACAGGTGTGTGTGTGTGTGGAAAAACAGAATCATAGCAGTCAGGCAGGCCCCAATTCCTAAAACACCTATAAAATGAGAGATCTAACTTTATAATGTGTTAAACAATGAAATCGAAAACAATTACGTTAAAGTTACAATAACGTTTTCAAACAGCGCAAGCACACTGAGGGAGCTCCTGCCATTTTTTAAAATAACAACATTTTCACCTCAGAGACTGAATGTTTGTTTATTTTGGTTGTATTCTTTTTATTTAAAATCCCTCCCCTTTTCTGTTGAATTGATATTATTTGTTTATTTATTTTTTATATACAGTTATATGCAATTAATGTATCTTGTTTCGAGTTGAAATGCAAGATTTGCAAAAAAAAGCGCATTGTCACTTTAAGGTCATGTATTCCTCTGGTGCACGCTATGCTTACTCATTTCGCTTCCTGCTGAGCCGTGAGGAGATTGTTTCATGTCACAATGAGCCATTGAATGGTAATATTACTCACATTTATTGGTGTATGCTAAGTTAAACATGTTCATGTTTTGTTAAACATACTTTGCGTAGTGGTTTGGAAGAATATATGTGTTAGGGTGTGACTGTATTAGAGGTTAGTGCATACTAGTGCCCGGTTATTATTTATCCGTTTGTCAACAGGTGCTATGCTACAAAGTAAAGCACAAAACACACATTTACAAGCTATATTTTTTTATTTATGCAGGTATGTTGTTACTACATGCAATTATTATGTGATTCGTGTTTTGTTCGTTCATTTTTGTTCAATGTTAGTTTTATGTTAAAGAGTTAAAATTAATGTATGTTATATCTAAAGTATGCTTGCTGAGCCAAGAGGAGTTTGTCTCGTGGCTCAACACGCTATTAAATGGTGCTACGCTACAGAGCACAAAACACACATTTACAAGCTATATTTTCCATTAATGCAGGAAGAAAATAAACAGTGCTGAGCAGTAAGAAGGTTGAAGTGTCTTGATTGAAAACACCAACACAACGCGAAGCGGGTAACTATCATAGGGGGACCCATTACAATGGTGCCGTGACCTTTTAAGGATTCATCTGAAGATCGGCACCTGCTCATTCGCCAAGGGAAGCTGCTGTATCTGTATTTAGGTATCTGTCAAAGACTATTTTGCATGAAGTGAAGTGGACTTTTCTCTCATAGACATTCCTCAAGACCGCACAACAAGCTTATTCAGCGATAATTGAAACTTTCCAATTAAATTTTGGTTGCTTATTATTGTAAAATACAGGTTAATTCACTGATACAGTACTGAAACATGGCTGAAGGTGGTTTCAACTTTACTGAGGAAGTAAACGAAAATGTGACATTTAACCAAAGTGGCCAATTTGGCAGGGGAAGGGGCCTCTTTACAATAGCAACTGAACCTAAGACACCAAGGTCTTCTGGTATTTGATACTCCGTTTTTGACTTCAACAAGATATGTAGATCGTAACACAGCATACCGAGATAACCAACCCCGAGATTTGGGTTCACTTATCAATGAAATAGCTGAAAAGTGGGTTCAGTCCATTACTGCTCAGCTACAATTTGACAGAAGTACATTCTGAACACCCACCTGAAATTAATGATGAAGTCAGATGTGAAAGAGCCTCCAATATTTAGGGGTGATGGCTCAGACGTGCTCACTGTGCAAGAGTGGGAAAATGTTATGTCTCTGTATTTGAGAAAACGTGCAATCCCAATTCATGAGCAGTCACAAAAGATAATGGATAGGCTCATGGGCAAAGCAGGTGATGTAGTGAGGATTAAGTTGCGCAATTACACTTCTGTTGACACCAAGTCCACAATTGTTTTTTTACATTCTAAAATAGCATTTTAGTTCAATCACTTGATCGCTGATTCTTACAATACTTTGCCAATGCCAGCTGAAGATGCAATGGAGTATTGGATCAGGTTGAACAAGATGATGGATGTGGCAAGAGAATGCTTGAAGAGACAAGGCCGGCAAATTTGTGATCCAAGTCATAAGATCAGTATGATGTTTATTAAGCATTGCCCCGATCAGTCTTTTTCTACCGTTTTCAAATTTAAATCGTCAGACAAATGATCAGCCTGTGAAATACAAGAAAGGCTTGATGAACCTATGCAATAAAGAAAAGCTCGAACATCTGCAGAGTCACAAAGATTATACACAACTGAGCATAAAGTCTGCACTCAGATCACCAGTGTTGTGGAGCCGCCTGCATCTAATCTTGTCTCGTCTGCTCCATTTTCCCTTTTAGCATGGTCTGGCAGTGATATTGACTGCATAAAAAGTTTAGTGAGTCTTCTAAACCGTCTTGTTACTCAGCAGACTGAAGTACAAGCCTCATCATCAAGCTGCAACATTCCAAACTTATCGTAAACCGTGCAGAATTTGCAATTCTTTGGATCATTCCACACAGTGTCTCATTGCAGAAGGGACAATAGATGTCTGAAGTGCTTAACTCCTGGTCATTGGAAAAAAGACTGCCCTCAGCGATCCAGCAATAGCCAACATCATATGTACAACAATGCTATTGCACCATTCCAACATTTAAACTAGGTAGCCCACGTAAGGGAAGAGGTGAGGTAGGCGTAAACACAAATTCCCTTCAAGAAGAGTGTAATCTTGCCCAGTTATATGAAGAGAACTGTAATAGTGCTACCAAGGGAACCAGGATAATTGTTCATGGTGATCAAAAAGTTTAAGCTTTCAGCAGCCTTTTCTATGTTCCTGTTTGTATCAATGATCATGTTCAGCTTCAAGGAATGCTTGATTCGGGCTCAATGGCATGTACAATCAGCAAAAATGCTGAAGAAGAATCAGTTCAGTTGGTGTCTTGCCTCTGAAAAAAATGAAGAAATTCAGAAGAAAATATTATACTGGATTTAGTGATCCAGTTCTTTGGCATCCAGTGTGTTGTTCCCTGCTTGTTTGTACCTGGCCAACGAGATGACCTATACTGGGCTCCTATGTTATCAAGCACCTGATTCATGAGCTCATGAGCAGTCATGATTTTTGGGACATCGCTTTTAGCTCTGATAATTGGCTTAATGGATATGTTCCACATTTCTTGTCAATGTTCACAGGTGTTGAACGCTGGAAAGGGGAAACTGTCCCTGAATAAATAGGCACAGTCAAATTCACTCAGGCAGTAGTGCTTTTACCAGAACATGAACATTTGGTCTGGGGTTGTTTGCCAGCTAAGGTGCCCATGTCACCTGGTAGCACAGTGATTGTTGAGCTGTCTAATTCCAAAACTATGCCTCTGAATTCAAAACTATGAATTTTGGTTGATCGCCTTGTCACACCACTATGGGGTGATAGGTGGGTGTCTATGACAGTTATAAACCCAACGAAAGTGATCACACTGAAAAGAAATTGCAAACTGGCTGATGTGTCTCTGTGCCTTGCATCTGAGGCTGTTGCTAGCTGATTATGAATAATTTTTTTCTAAACACCCAATAGACTGTGGTGAAGCCAAGGGATGCGTGCACCGCATAGGTCTGACTGATGATCGACCCTTTCGCCTGCCTTATAGGCATGTGCCTCCTGCCCATTACAAGAAAATGAGGCAAGTTTTTACTGACATGGAAGAAAAGGGGTATTATCAAAAAGTCTTTAAGTGAGTATGCATCGCCATTGGTAATGGTGTGGAAGAAAAATGGTGGGTTGCGTATTTGTACAGATATCAGTGGCTAAATGCTTGTACCATAAAGGATGCCCATCCTCTTCCACACACAGCTGATTGTCTTGCTGCTCTTGGTGGAAACTGTTTTTTCAGCACAATGGACCTCACCTCTGAGTTTTACAATATCCCAATGGATGAGCATGACAATCTAAATAGGTTGAGCTTCAACCTCTGATTACTGTAATATTAGTGTACATAGGAAACTATGGCATGATTATGTAAAGCTGCCATTGGAGAAGGTAAGGTTGGTCTGCTTATCTCTATGGAGTGGTCATGACCTCTGGTTAGTAATAATTATTATTTTAATTAAGTGTTCATAGTCTAAGGGGGCTAATAAAGTACGTTTAGTAGTGGACTGTAGGAAACGACCATCTAAGCGATACTAGTCGTGGACCTCTGGCAGTGACCAAGCCTAACGAGTTTGTGACCGTGAGATCCGCGTGTAGACTCTAAGCGACATCTTTACAAGGTTTTATCTTTTGGAGTCAGATAAAATTGCTTAATGCCTAAAGCGCTGGAAAAGACCGAATGCGGAGAAACCTTTGCCATTGCCACTGGACTCCGCCAGTGGGTGGTTTCTCTCCTTTACAAGGTCATCTGACACACACAGAAACACATTTGAGGTGACGTGTGACCAAAACTCACACACACCATTGGTGTCCTGTTTGCGGCTTACTATTAATTGGTGTCCTGTGTAAAAATCAATACAAAATACACAAAATCAAAATTTGTTATATGCATGATACATTTATTGGAATTACCAGGTCCACAGTATTGTACTCCAGTTATGTACTTCATGTGTAACTTTAGGTGTAGCTAAACGAGGCAGTTATATTATATTCTCTCTATAAGAAATGATAATTGCCTCCCACTAACATTATTTTTGTCATAGCATGCAGCGGATTGTTAATAGACATTACTGCAATTAAAAGTCTACAATTAAGGTGTATACATACTGTTGTTGGGTTTAAACAATATTTTATGCAAAATTGTCTCCAACATTGTAAGCTGAAAAATACCCTTACAGCGAATATAGAAATATAGGAAAGATAACAAAGGCATCTCAAAAGTAGTTTATGCAGTCAAAAGCTAAATCTAAAATCATTTCAATGTTTCTATTAGTATTTAGTATTAGTATTTTACATATATCCTAGAAGAAAAATTCAAAATCCTGCAAAACATTTTTTTTACTGAGTGGTTAGATATTAGTATCAATACGATCAATACTGTGTATTCTAGCAAATGAATGATTTATCATATAAATGATAACTAAAACTGTGAAACTACATATTTGGTTCACATTGAGCTGTCACTTTCTCCTCTCCTGCAGCACCCTGTGCTTCCTCCAGCATCTGCTTGTATTGGCTTTTGAAAAACCCCGCCTGGCAAAAAAACAGGAAATATAGAACAATCAAATGAGAAAAACATACTGTAAAGTAAACATTGATGTGTACACATCATTTGCCAGATATAAGCAAGTGTGAGATTTAATGATTCATATTTTAAACACGTTTTCAAATGTAAAATCATAAACCAGGCGAGCATATATCACTGCTAAAATTAAATATGGTGGCACAACAATAACTTCTTTGTACATATAGATCTATGATGGCATCAGGGTGAGTAAATAATGATAATTATTTAAGAAAATTATAATTTTCAGGTGCACTATTTCTTTAACACTGATTAAAACCTGTCCATAGATGGTGATATACACACTTTATAGAGACCAAGTGTAATGATAGCCAGTAGCAGCAGTCCGCCTGTGACACCTCCGATGATCTCTTTAGTGAGGTTAGCTTCCTCATACACCTCCACTTGGGTTTTAATCTAAACAAGTAAAATACTTGATAAGTCCCCAACATTGATAAACAATTAAAACTGTTAAGTCATTAAAACCTAAATCATTGTAATCAACATACATGAACCATTTGTATAGTAAAATATATTTTATATTAATACCTTGTAATATAAGTGCATTAAGCTGCATGTGTAAAAACATATATTAGTGTATATACAAGGTTAGTTGTGTAATGGACTGATGGGATTGTGTCTGAATAAAATGTATTTATTGGCTTGTTCCAATGTCTTTCAATGTTTTCAGTCACCGGTTATACAGCAGTTCAATTTATGGACAAGACAACAGATTATCACTTTTTCCCATGTTTTTTTTTTATAATAAATTAAATATGTTATCTATTCTAACTACTATATTTACTCTGGCACAGGGTCATTGTCTAGTATAGTTTCAAAATGTGCTGAATCCCACTCAAAGTAGGACATCCAAACTCACAACTTGGGAGACGTATCATTTGATGTCACACCCCAGGTACTTCCAGTGAAATGAGCGCAGAGCTCCCTTATATGAAGACGGTACATATTTAAAAGTATTTTCACAGCAAGAAATAATAAAAAATGAATTCTAATTTGTAATAACAAATACAGGATTGGCGCTCTTTAATGTACCATGATGCGCAATTGACTCGAATGCATTGGTAGGAGGTAAGACATTTAAACTGTTCCCCCCTATGGCTTTGTCTCATGGCAAACATGGCATAAAAACTTACTTACTTTGTGGTACTTACATAAAGCTTTGTCTCACAGAAATTCTTACCTAGTTATATCCAACTGTCATCCTCTCCCTCCTCAGTGTTTGCCAAAATAAGGAGTGTTCTCTCGTATTCATCTGTTAGTAAACTTTACTTTCAGTTTCATCTCCATCACATTCTTGAGTCTAAGTGAACATAACAGAAGACCAGACTGACTACAGCAACACCATAATTTGAGGATCTGTGAAAAAAGAAAGCCCCTGGCTCATCTATTTTTCTGTGTGTACTGCCTTTCCTGTGGCCAACCAATGTTTAATTAAAAAAGAGGATGCTTTGTCTACTTCCCTTTTCTTTTCGGAAGCAAAATAATGCCCTCAAAGCATCACAGCATCAAGACCCTGCTTCTTAAAGGTACACAGTCCAGTCAGATAAGTAGCATTTCTCCCAGATGGAAACAGGACCCTTACAGCGATGACAGTCTCTTGAGGGTCGCTTTCTTACGCCCCGTGCACACTGTCAGCAACAAGCAGTGGCAGAGCAACGTGATCTAGTTCATTCCAATGGAAGCTTGGCGACTTTTGGTGACTTGAGTGACAGAGACCGTTGGCAACAAGATGTGGGTGGGTCCGGTGACAACTTTATGCAAATGAGGAGCGACTTTCAGGAACTTGCGTCATCCACCTCTATTTCAATTAGCGGTGATTTGTTTATGACTGTTTCTATGACGACCAGAACTACAAATGCCTCCTAATGACATCATGGACAGAGACAAGCGACACCCAGTGAGAAAGTCACTGACAGTGTGCACAAGGCGTTAGATCCAGAGCTGAAGAATCCCATCATTCTCCATAAACAAAGTCATGTTTCCAAGCTGTTAGTGAGTTATTACCACTCCAAGGTGCACCATCAAGGCAGACAAGTCACAGGAGGAGCTATCCATCTGGCTGGTTTGTGCATTGTAGGCAGGACAAGGTTGATAAGCTTTATCCTTCATTGTTGTGTAAAATCTTGCAGACTCAAAGGAAACAGGAAGTTCAGAAAACGTCAGATCTTCCGCCTAAACACCCCAGTAAGTCTCCTCAATTCACATACATGGGGTTAGACGTTTTTGACCCACAGACAGTGGTCACTCAATGTACCAGAGGTGGTGTAGCTAAAAACAAGAGGTGGGCTATACTCTTCATGTGTATGAGTATACATGCAGTACACATAGAAGTAATGGAATCCTGCAATATTGCCAGCTGCAAGGTTTTTCACCGTAAGAGAACCAGCAAAACAAGTCGTCTCTAGTACTGGAAAAAGTAGTGTCTAGCCAACTCCAGACATTTCTAGCAAGAAATAGCATTTATGAAAATTTCAATAAGGATTTAGGCCGTGTAGAGACTTGGCCAGGCCAAATGTTGGATTTCTTTAAGGGATCATAAAGTTAGACAACAAACAACAAATTCCTAGGGGGGAGTAAACACCAAAACCCCTTTTGGCTCCAGAAAGTCTGGGTTAAGTGATGACCTGCCGGTTGTTACTTAACTCAGGAGGACAGTTATGGTACCTCTCTGGCCTTCCCCAGAGAGGGTGACCCCCAGCTCCACTCCCTGAGATTCTCCAGGCCCCCTGGAGATTTGCAGAGAGGACTAGAGAAGTACATTCCAAACACCTCAAAGAGACTCTCTAGGATGAGCAGGACTAAACTGCCCAATTTGTATCTATATATATATATATATATCTATGTGTGTATTCCTCCATAATCACTTGATACCCTGCCATAGTTATTGCATGCATTTCAGTGTCATTGAAGTTTAACTGTTATTTCATGGCAGATGAATGAATAACTATTGTTCTTACTTCACTTCTCTCTCGTGTGTGGTATCAAAATGATTCACAAATTATTTTCTAAATAATGATGCACAGTACATAGTCATGGCGTGCATCATACTCAATTTACAATAAGTTTATGTG
Source organism: Beaufortia kweichowensis (assembly GCA_019155185.1). Taxonomy (NCBI): domain Eukaryota; kingdom Metazoa; phylum Chordata; class Actinopteri; order Cypriniformes; family Gastromyzontidae; genus Beaufortia; species Beaufortia kweichowensis. The sequence continues at coordinate 4,453,361 of CM032808.1, forward strand.
TTCGGTGCAAACAGGACATAAACCGTACCTGTGTAAATCATTTGTCACAAAGAAGGACAAAGAAATTTCTCCCGCGCAACCACCGTCCTTTTGCCATTGGTCAAAAGACCTGACAGGGGCGTGACAGCTGTGCCTTTAAGACCACCATGCATCGGACAACTCTTTGCTCAGAAACTTGGAATCTCTCCAAAACTTCGTGGGACCTGCCCTTCTTCAGGACAGCTTTTCCGGCAATCTTACTTCGGCAGACTTCGACACTTCTCGTGAAACTTCGCTCTCCGAACGGACTTCGCGAATCCACCGGGACACTCTCTCTCTTTCTCTCCGCGCGCCAGGATTCTTGTCGACGCAACTAACTGTTCAATGCAAGTATCACAATTCAACAGCGCTTAAGCATTGCCCCTTGGCTACCAAGGTGAACTTTGTAGAGAAAACCCAGTGGTTTGTGTTCTGCTGATTTAATGTGCCACTCTTTACTCTTTACTCTAATTTTTCTATGCTTTATCTTGTATGAATGTGAATGTGTATGTGTTTTGTGTTAGTTAATCAATATCATATTTCAGTAGCTTAGTCAATAAATATTCATTTGTAGACACTCATGATTGTCTCTGCTTAATGCTCATGACACATCCCTTAAACTGTGCGATACTGTTACCGGCTCTGTAGTATTGCTGTATTGGGCACGGACCGTTATCAAGGCCAGAAGAATAACGCGTTTATTGCACCAGGTAATGCTACAAAATACATAGAGTTAATAATCTTTATCTGTGTGTATTTCCATTTGAGCCACAAATAATTATACCCCGAAACTGAACCGTGTTTTAAATAACGCTGTCCTAGTTTCACAATAACTAGTGGAGATGCTGGGGAGTGTTTAAATAATACCTTCCTCGCAGAATCACTACAGCCGCACCATAGCACAGAAACAGCCATGCTTGTGACAAATGACCTTCTTTTAGCATCTGATGTGGTGAAACCTCTCTCCTTATATTACTGGACCTCAGTGCAGCTTTTGACACAATAAATCATACAATTCTACTTGACAGACTAGAAAACTATGTTGGCATTAGTGGTCAAGCTTTAGCCTGGGTTAAGTCTTATTTAACCAGCCGCTACCACTTTTTGTGTTAACGAGGAAAAGTCTTGCTACTCTCAGATATATATGGTGCGCCACAGGGATCCGTTTTTGGTCCTATTGTCTTTGCATTATACATGCTTTCGCTCTGAGATATTATTAAGAAACATGACATCAGCTTTCATTGCAACGCTGACGATACCCAGCTTTACATTTCCTTAGCCAAGGAAAACGATGGGTTTTGCCAGGTTCTAATAGACTGTATCAACGATATTAGAAAATGGATGGCAAACAACTTCAACAACTAACTCCAATAAGACAGAGGTTTTAATTATTGAACCTAATAGCCTAACCTAATAACATAGAAGGTTGCACCACTGTCCCATCTTCCGCAGTCATGAACCTAGGTGTAATGCTAGATAAGAATCTGTTTTTCGATGGTCATATTTCCAATGTGTGTCATACTGTCATGGTTTCACCCGGCACCTCCCTCTGACTCAATCACCCAGGATCCTTTGCACCTCACCACCTGTTCACTATCTGTAATTTGGCAATCACCTGCACCTGACTCACCTCATCATGGACTCATTAACTGTATTATTTAAACCCTGTCTTTTGTTCAGTTCTTTGTCTGGTGTTGTTGTTTTTTGGATGTATTTGTTATCTTGCCTGTTTTTTGGATTCTCTGTCAGTCAGCCGTGCATATTTTGTCTGCCTATAATTCCCCCTCTGAAGTGAGGTCTGTACCAGTTTCTGTATTTCCACTGATGAAGTTCAGTAAAACCCCTCCTGGGACCGCCACCTTACTGTGGTGGAGGGGATTGAGTGCTTGAATGATCCTAGGAGCTATGTTGTCAGGGGCTATATGCCCCTGGTAGGGTCTCCCAAGGCAAACAGGTCCTAGGTGACAAGCCAGACAAAGAGCGGTCCACCCCCCCCCTTTATGAAAATGGCTAAAACAAAAATCGTGACGTCGCCCGGTATGGCGCAGCCGGGGCCCCACCCTGGAGCCAGGCCTGGGGTTGGGGCTCGTATGCGAGCGCCTGGTGGCCGGGTCTTACCCCATGGGACCCGGCCGGGCTCAGCCCGAAGGAGTGACGTCGGGCCGACCTCCCGTGGGCTCACCACCTGCAGGAGGGACCGTAAGGGGCCGGTGCATTGTGGTTTGGGTGGCAGTCGAAGGCAGGGACCTCGGCGACCCAATCCTTGGACACAGAACCTAACTCTAGGGACATGGAATGTCACCTCGCTGGGGGGAAAGGAGCCTGAACTAGTGCGGGAGGTAGAGAGGTACCGACTAGATATAGTCGGTCTCACCTCCACGCACAGTTTGGGCTCTGGAACCCAACTCCTCGAAAGAGGTTGGACTCTCCACTACTCTGGAGTTGCCTGCGGTGAGAGGCGGCGGGCGGGAGTGGGCTTGCTTATAGCCCCCCAGCTTAGCTGCCATGTGTTGGAGTTTACCCCGGTGAATGAGAGGGTCGTTTCCCTGCGCCTTCGGGTAGGGGATAGGTCTCTTACTGTCATTTGTGCTTATGGGCCGAATGGCAGTACAGAGTACCCGGCCTTCTTGGAGTCTCTGGGAGGGGTGCTGGAAAGCGCTCAGTCTGGGGACTCCGTCATTTTGCTGGGGGATTTCAACGCGCACGTGGGCAACGACGGTGACACCTGGAGAGGCGTGATTGGGAGGAACGGCCCCCCTGACCTGAACCCGAGTGGTGTTCTGTTGTTGGACTTCTGTGCTAGTCACGGCTTGTCCATAACGAACACCATGTTCGAGCATAAGGGTGCTCATCAGCACACGCGTGGCAACAGAGCACCCTAGGGCGGAGGTCGATGATCGACTTTGTGGTTGTTTCATCTGGCCTCCGCCATATGTCTTGGACACTCGGGTGAAGAGAGGGCGGAGCTGTCAACTGATCACTACCTGGTGGTGAGTTGGATCCGCTGGCCGGGAGGAAGCTGGACAGACTTCGGCAGGCCCAAACGTTCTGTGAGGGTCTGGGAACGTTTGGCAGAGCCCCTGTCAGAGGGTCTTCAACTCCCACCTCGGCAGAGCTTTACCTGGTGGTGAGGTCTCTGGTGTCGTAAGTGGCGGCAACCTGTGGTCCGGAAGTGGGATGCGCTGAAGAAGGTAGAGACTCCTGAGGCAGCTGTACCGACAGAGCGGACTCGCGGGCGCTGGGTGGTTGTGGAGGCAAAACTCCGGCCTTCGGTGAGGCCCAGGTTCTGGCAAACTGTCCGGCGCCCGGAGGAAAGCCGGTGCACTGTATATAGTGGAGGTGGGGCTCTGCTGACCTCTGGGGATATTGGGGCGGTTTGATCTCCTCAACCCTGCCAAACGCCTCCACTGAGGAGGCAGAGGCCCCTGTCAGAGGTAGTTGAGAAGCTCCTGGTGGCAAGGGGGTCCTCAACTCCCACCTGCCTCTGGGCAGAGCTTTGAACAGATCCTCTATTAAGGGGAGTCCCCTCCCGGAGGGTGTGTTCCAACCATAGGGGATCACACTCCTCAGTCTCCCCGGGTTGGGGACATTGAGTCGGATACAGGAGGAACAAGTGGACTATGTTCTGGACCGCTCCTCTATTGTCATGGGAGTTTGCTCAAGCGACCTTTGTCACGGTGTTCGGTCCTGTTCACTATCTTCATGGACAGGATTTCAGCAGTAAGTCAGCAGCCAGGGACCGGAGGGGGTCGGTCCGGTTTGGTGACCACAGGATCTCATCTCTGCTCATCTTTTGCGGATGATGTTGTCCTGTTGGCTTCATCAGGCCATGACCTACAGCGGGCACTGGGGTGGTTTGCAGCTGAGTGTGAAGCGGCTGGCATGAGAATCAGCACCTCCAAATCTGAGGCCATGGTCCTCAGCCGGAAAAGGGTGGCTTGTCCCTCCAGGTCGGGTGGGGAGCTCCTGCCACAGGTGGAGGAGTTTAAGTATCTTGGGGTCTTGTTCACGAGTGAGGGAAGGATGGAGCGAGAGATCGACAGGCGGATCGGTGCAGCTTCTGCAGTAATGCGGTCGATGTACCCGGTCTGTTGTGGTGAAGAAGGAGCTGAGCCACAAGGCTAAGCTCTCGATTTACGGTCGATCTACGTTCCTACTCTCACCTATGGTCATGAGCTTTGGGTCATGACCGAAAGGGTGAGATCCAGGATACAAGCGGCCGAAATGAGTTTCCTCCGCCGGGTGGTTGGGCGCTCCCTTAGAGATAGGGTGAGGAGCTCGGTCACTCGGGGGGAGCTCGGAGTAGATCCGCTGCTCCTCCACATCGAGAGAGGCCAGCTGAGGTGGCTTGGGCATCTGTTTCGGATGCCTCCTGGACGCCTCCCAAGGGAGGTGTTCCGGGCATGTCCCACCGGGAGGAGGCCCCGGGGAAGACCCAGAACACGCTGGAGGGACTATGTCTCTCGGTTGGCCTGGGAACGCCTCGGGGTTCCCCCGGAGGAGTTGGAGGAAGTGTCTGTGGAGAGGGAAGTCTGGGCGTCCCTGCTTAGACTGCTGCCCCCGCGACCCGGTCCCGGATAAGCGGAGGATAATGGATGGATGGATGGAAGTTCAGTAAAAGATTTGAATCTGAAATTCGCGTGTTCTGCCTCGTCTGATGCATGGTAACAGTACACCAGACCGAAGAAGACTGTTTTAAACCCCTGTATTCGCCGTGATGTGAAGTTGTTTGGATTATTTGTTTGTTTTGGATTTTCTCTCTCTGTTTCATGTTATGGATCCCGCAACTCCCAGTCCCACGGATGCCGCCACTGATCTCCTGCACGCCCTTACCCGTCATTTGAATGCCCTACCTGTCTGTTCCCCTCAGGCCATGCCAGATCGTTTCTCCGGGGCAGCGGAGGAATGCGGGGGCTTTATCCGCCAGTGTAGCCAGTTCTTTCATAGGCAACCCCATCTTCATCCAACTGATGCGGACAAGGTGGACTTCGCAATCAGTCTCATGTCTGGAGCTGTGCTGGGCAGTGGGCTATTGGGAGGCTGGAGATCGCGAGGCTCGCACCTGAGAGGACTTCGTCACTCAGGTTGGCAAGGCTTTTGACCATTCTGCTTCTTCTATTCCCATAGCTGACCAGTTAGACCGGATCCATCAGGGGCGATCGTCTGTGGCCGAATGCGCTCTTCAGCTTCGTGCTCTCGCCGCGGCCGGCGGATGGAGCGGGTCCGTGCTGCTGGCGGCGTGTATACAAGCTGTTTCGATGGAGGCCAAGATGGCCGCCCCGGAGTGTTCTGCCGCAGCCAAGATGGCCGCCCCGGAGTGTTCTGCCGCAGCCAAGATGGCCGCCCCGGAGTGTTCTGCTGCGGCCAAGATGGCCGCCCCCGAGTGTTCTGCCGTGGCCAAGATGGCCGCCCCAGAGTTCCCTGAGTCCCCAGTTCCCGGCGCCTCCAAGTCCCCTGTTCCCGGCGCCTCCGAGTCCCCTGTTCCCGGCGCCTCCGAGTCCCGTGTTCCCGGCTCCTCCGAGTCCCCTGTTCCCGGCTCCTCCGAGTCCCCTGTTCCCGGCGCCTCCGAGTCCCCAGCTCCCGCCGCCTCCGAGTCCCCAGCTCTCGCCGCCTCCGAGTCCCCAGCTCTCGCCGCCTCCGAGTCCCCAGCTCCCGCCGCCTCCGAGTCCCCAGTTCCCGGCGCCTCCGAGTCCCCAGTTCCCGGTGCCTCTGAGTCAGTCAACTGATCTGCTTCACCGGAATTCTGAACTCCACTTCCCATGACGCACTGCACCATTTTGGATTACCTTCACCTGTCACCTGTTTGATACCTTGACTGTCTCCCATTGGATGTTTGTTATCTGGATTACCCGTGTTTGTTTCGTTTGATGTCTTCATGTTCTGTTCAACATACAGTAAACCAACCACATTTTACTTCTCACTGTGTTTGTCTCCGTCTCTCACCTGTGGTCCCGTAACAACATGAGAGGAGCATGGAAACGCATCGCTGTAACCTGCAGGATTCTAGACAGTATGCTGTTATAAAATAATCATGCCCACTTGACTCATGAGGTACTATGCACTCTGATGGCAGATGTGTCGGCTATCATCAACGCTAGACCTCTGGTTCCTGTCTTATCAGATCCCTTTTCCCCATGCATGCTCTTAACATAAAAACCTGGGTACCTGTTCCAATTGAAAACTGCGCTGAGAAAGACCTCCTGAAATGTCAGTGGAGAAGAGTACAAGCATTGGCCAACAAGTTCTGGGGCCAATGGTGAAAAAAATGCATCAGTGCACTTCAACCTCGATGCAAGTGGCATGAGACATAACACAATCTGGACGTTGGAGATGTTTTACTTTTGAAACGAGCTCAATCCCCAGGAAATGACTGATATTTGGTCTTAAATTATGTCTTCCCAGGCATGAAAAGCAATGTAGAGATTCAGACAACTTTAGGTGGTAACATTATTCTGGCCCTTTTCAGATGTGGTCTTACTTAATGGCTGTTGAGTTTGCCGTTGTAAACCGTACATTGGATCGTTAATACTGTGAGTATAAGTGCTGCTGTCTTTAAAATGGAGATTTGCACCCAAAATAGTGTGCTTATTGCCACATGCTATTTAGCACATATTATTGACACAATATCAATGTATATATTACACTTATCCTGCTGTATACAAAGTGTTATCAGTGCTCAGATATTAGCTGCCTCTATCAGCTTACTGTTTCTGCCTCCACACCAGAGGGGCATGTGCAGAATTCACAACATGTTAATAACACATATTAATCGATAAATCTGTTGTTAATATTTCAGTTCTTCAGTTTTCAGTAACCTTTTGTGTTTTCAGACACTTTCCTCCTTCAGATGCTTGCCACATGGGGGTGGGCAAGGAAATGTCTGTCCAGAGATTAATCGAATTTAACCCTAGTTTTCATGTACCTCTGTTTAAACCTTACCATCTTCTAGTCATCCTTCTGCCCTTTGGAGCAGCTCTTGGGGGTAATGTCATGAATACACCAGCCTCTCAACCTGTGAACACACAGCCCTCACAGACACCAGACTTTATTTACCCACCACTCTTCCTCATTACAACACTCATCAACTTTCCTTTATATAATACACACACTCAAGTCAATGGCAGGTCTCATTTCGAATGGAAGGACCTACCTCCTGCTACTTACCTGAAACATAGTTTTATCGTGATTTTCACCTTTGTATTCCTAGTTATCTATAAGTGATCACTTTATGTCTTCTAGCTCCCTGATCCTTTTCTTATATCCATTTGTTATCCCTGCTACTTCAAGCCATTTTTCTTTCTGTATCCTTAATTTATAGTAGACAATTACATTTTGACTGATTTGTGACTGATGTTTTTTATTTTTAGGTATGTCATTGTTTTGTTTTTTTTAATTGTGCTTTTTTAATTGTTTTTAATTGTGCACAAATCCCAAACAAAGAAACCTGACATTTTCCATCACAAAACTGAGCACAATTTAAAAACGCAATTACCTAAAAACATGTAACAGCTGTTATGAAAAATCACACTGGTTAAGTTACCTGGACAGTTGGTGCAGACTGCCTGGAATCAGTGGAAAAGAAAACATATTTGCTCTTGTCATAATCCAGATATGCTGTACCAACCAACTGAAAAATAGCAGCTTTGAGCCCAGTCTAGCAAAAAGAAAATGTGTGATTGATGATAAATTATTACTCTTATAAAAATACAAAAGATTTTTCTGAAATAACTTGTGCTTGTGCTTTTTTACAATTTGGTTACCTGTTCAATCCATGCAGATGTTACATTGCCAGATATATAATAGAGTATCCTTTCATTTTTCAATAGATTCACATTGCATGTGAACATTGCACATACGGCAACTGAGCAGTTCTGACAAATAGGCAAGTTTATATACATTAATTGTTTGCTACATAGTATTACTATATTGAAAAAAATGAATGTAGTACTTGTAAAATAAAAATGTGTACCACCACACGATGCTTTTTTATTACTTCCTTAGATTTCAGTTGAGTGATAGCAGGCTGCTGCTCTGTCATATTTCTCTTGCAGCCTGAAATCTGTAAGAAAATCAAACTTGCTGTCAATGCATTTTTATTTAACACATTTGGAGCAAATGTTTACAGTACAGTACAGTAAGTACAGTAGCTGCTGTTGAAAGGAAGATACAGGTAACCACAATGTGAAGCAAATAGGTAGATAGGTAGATGTTCTTGATGATCTATTAAATTACTATAAAGTTACAATAATTATTGACAGATGGGATTGCACGTATGTAGGTGTATAATATAAGGAACACAATGAAGGTAAACCTAAATATACTTTTAACTAGGAAAACTCTGAAACAAGGAAAACCTCAATACACAAATAAACACTAAACTAAAGACAAGGACTGACAAAGGAATGAACTACACAAAGGATATACTGTATATATACACAGGGTGAACACAGAGAACTACACAAGAGACTACTAACAAGAGTAGTACTAATTAGTAACCATGGAAACAAATTAGAAATAATAGAACTAAATAAATGATTATAGAAAATAAGGAGGGGATAATAATGACAAAATTAAATAAACACAGAACAGGGAATCAGAACAAAACAAAACATACATGTGACATTACTCCCACTCTCGGTAGGCATGTCCATGTGCTATAACAGAAACACAAAAACGGAGTGGGGTAGAAATAAAAATAAGACAGAGGCGGATGGAGGTGATCTGCAAAAAAGGCGTGGAGCAGCAGACTGAGGAAAACACTGGGGCGGAGACAATGGAGAGAGGAGCCAGCAAAAGTGGAGCATCAGGCGGAGCAGTAGGGATGATGGACCGGAACAACATTCCTCAGGTTTCAGCCCTTGCCTCGACAGTGTGTCTTCTTCGAGGTTAAGGTGTCCCAGAATGTATATAGCTCGCAGTGAGAGAAACTTGCCTTGAGCCCAAAGGAGGATGTGGTGGGCTAGCCTTAAGGGTGCCTGCAACCTAAGACCCCTTTTGATAATTTATGTAGTCGACCACCGATGTGTCGTCTGAGAGACAAGCACATGGTGTTCACTGAGAGCTGGACAAGCACATAGAATACTGCCAGGAATACTGCCAATATCTCCAGATGGTAGATGTGCCACCCGAGATGGATACCTCTGTATACCAGACTCCTCCACATGCACAGCTCACATAGACATTAGGGTATGACCTTGAACATGCTGAGAGGGCTTCTCCTCTGTGAAAATCCCTTTGCCTTGAGCCAGTTGAGACATGCCCGCATCATCGTGGAGTACCATATCACACCAAGAAAGATGGTTCTCTGTGCTGGAGAAAGCACACTCTTCTTGGCGTTTAATCTCAACCCCAGTTTTCTTGTGTGTGCAAGGACAACATCTCGATGATGAGCTACCGTGTAAAAGAATGGGGGAAAGTATCCTTTAGGTCTATCGTGATAAACCAGTCCTCGGAAATATCGAGTAACGACTGTAAAAGCTTGACTCTGAATGGCGGAAAGGTACATGCTTTATGACCTCTAGCCGGAGGAGAGACTCTAGTTCCTGATCGCTCACCGTGATAGGGAGCACTCTGCTGAAATGTGTCAGATGTGCTCCACAATGGAATCTGTATTCTCCCTCTACTGTGTTTAAGGCCCAATGAGAGACATCCAGTAGGAGTTTCCACGCTGCCCAGAAGTCTACTAAAGCAACTCTAAAAGACTCTCGAGATCGCCTCTGATGGGGGATGGGCCCCTTACACAATACACCGCATCGCTACGTGTTGCTGCCCGTTGAGGCACATACTGTAAAGTAAGCAGCCTTATGTGACTGCCCTTTAAATTAACATTATTCATATTATAAAGTATGGACACATGCTTCATTCATGTTTACGCTGTTAACATGCAAATATACGCTAGCTAGCTAATGTTTTGAATCTAGTATTCCATTATATTGTTTTGCTTTATTTAATTTGTCATTAAGATGTGACCAATCTGCCCTTTTTCACTATCAGCACATGCCCCTCAAAAGGTCTGTGCACGGCCCTGCAACCTCCTAATACAGTTAAACATGAGTTTAAACATGAGTCACTGGGCCTTAAACATGAGTCACACTCACACTCATTGATTAAGTGTTAAAAAGGGCTTGAAAACAAGAAAAGTAGTTGGTAAATGTAATTTACTTGAAAGTCTGATTCCGTCCAGATGTCCAAATTGCCCAGTTTCATTGGTACAGTGATGAAAACTGTAAAATTTAAATCTCTTAGGTCATTTTCAACCTGAAAGAAAGAAAGTTGGAAAAAATATAATGTATGTATAGACATATATTTATACATTTGACCAGGGGGTGTAGAGTACTGAAAATCATACTCAGGTAAAAGTACTGTTCTTTTCTAAAAACTGTAGTGTAAGTAGAGTAAAATTGAAGTAAAGTAGTTGGCAATGTATGGTAACCCGTACTTAAATTGTGACCTCTGCATTTTACCAATTCAGTAAAAAGTAAACACACACTACAAGATTGTGAACATGCACACACCCAATGCAGTGAGCAGCTTTCACTATAGCGCCCAAGGAGCAACTGAGCTAGAAAAATCTACTACTCATGAGTAGTGAGTACTATCAAGTATTGCACTGTGAATATTATTCCACTGTTGCTATAAAAAAATAGCAATTTTAAATTGTACCTCACGTCAGTGTTATATCCTCTTTTATGGATTTTTATTCAAATGAAAAAATGTTCATGTGTTTCAGAGTGAATGTTTTTTCTTACATCTATTCAACACCACAACTTGATATAAGCATTACTTGACAATGTGAATATGCATTAGTTTTTTAGACCCTTATTGTCTTGTTTGTAAAGTTTGTAAAATTATCTTAGATCTTAAGTTACAGAGGACTAGATTATAAACTTATTTATTATGTATATATCTTATGTATTTATGCTGTTATTTATTACACTGATTACTCACAGCTTTATGTGCCTGTAGGACATAACTTTTTGCTAGGTGTCAAGAGGTCCCCATACGAGATTTGAAGGGACTGATAATTATTTTCCTTAGCCATGATTGGAAAAAATGTAAATGAATAGCAAGTTAAGAAAATTTAACGCAGTAAAAAGTATTGTTACAGTACTTTAAAGTATTAAAAAGTATACTATTTAATCTACTTAAAGGATAGTATTTGAGATGTTTTATGTTTTAATTTTATTTGCACTGCAGGCTTTAATTGTGAGGAAACTAGGTATTGCATTTACCTAATTTGCTTTGTTGTAAAACTTTTGTTGTGGGTATATTAAGAGGTATTGTAACACTTTTATTGTCTACTATCTCATGGTGTTAGCTATAAAAAGAATTGGAGAAGCCTACCGAATTGCCTTGTTCATGCAGTGTTGGCACACATTTATACACACATATAGCAAACAAACAAACTAAATAACAGTAACACCTCTTTTAAAAGATTAGTAATTGTTCTTTGACATATTTATCCTTCCATACACCTTCACTAAGGGTTTTTCGAAACAGCATTATAGAAGCACCCTTCGTCAGCAAGATGTTCCTTTGTGGGAGACCAAAAGATTTTCTGGACACTTCCATAATGGATCAGCTCCTTTATGCAGCTGATTACAATATGAAACTCTGCAATAGACTTTGTGGACGTCACAGGACCTTTCCACTGTGCATACTTATAGTAAACTTGGTCACCTGTGCAAAGAGATATTCACTGGAACTATTTCAGACTCAGTGTAGCATTTAGTCTGTCCGATCATGGCTGGAAGTTTGACTTCTTTCATTGAGTTTAAACAACAACACAGCATCTGGGATTAACATACCGAAATGATATAGCTGGTTAAATTTATTTTCAAACTCAATTATGCAATCGGACATTATGATTCCATGCTCTATGTGATGCGATCAAACTGTAGTGGTACCTTGTAGTTTTCAGCAGCGTTTCTCTGCTACCAATGTTAAACAAGAATGACAAGAAAACAGATTGTCCCTTTTGGCCTCTTATTATCTGCCAGTCAGATACCACTTGCAACACAGAACAAGTTAAAAGCAGCCCCAGGACACAATTTAACTTAACAGACAGCTGGAAACATATAAAGAGTTTTTGGTATTTAAACACATATGCCTCTATTTGAATATTTAGATAATTTAAATAATTGGTAATGAGAGGAAATAAAGATAGGTTTTTAGCAATACTGAAGTTGAGCTGTGGGAACACAGGCCAGTCTAGGTTTAGGTCAGTCTTTTTTGGGTAATGGTTGTGCATAACCATGTTTTCAGAAGATGGTCTCTCTGATGAAGCAACTGAAATGAGGAGACTTAAGCAGAGTTTGATGAAGTTTTAATTTCTTTAAAAACAGCCCTTGTTTGTGGATAATGTTAAGACAGGGTTTTTGTTATGTCTTTCACTGTGCAAAGGTCTCCCATTATTTTAGCTGAATCTCCAGTCAGACTTTGTGTAACAAAAGTGCGACAGAAGGTCTATCTAATATTTCACTAATATAATATAAAAATATTTAGTTTATACAAACGTATCTAGATACTGTTGGCTTTGTAAATCTAAGTTATAATAAATAGATCATTTAGACCCACTAGCACCGCATTAGCAAACTACCTTCATAGACTGTTTTTTGTATTTATTGATTGTAGCCTACCACATTTGCTTGTTAGCTTGCATTTCATGTTCTGTGCTTACTATAATTTTCTCCCGCACATCATCTGTGAGTGATTCAAACAACTTAACCCAACAACAAACGCGGTGAGTCATGGCATCTTCTCCCAGTACTGTTACATGCACTGTTTGTCATATGTTTAGCTTAGCCTTCTCTGTCAACAGTGAGGGGTTCACATGCGATAAATGTAGGGAAACAGTTAGAATCACGCATCCAAACTTTACTTGAGGAGAGTAAGAGTAATATGGTTTTAGATAACACTTTGGATGCGAGTAGCGTAACTAGCTCTGCACATTGTTCGGTTCCGGTTGTAGATCCCCGCAGCAGGGAAATTTTGTGACTGTGAGATGGCATAGTCGCAGGACAAAACACTGCTCAACTGTTCCGATTACAGTCTCAAATAAATTTTCCCCAGTTGCAATAAATATGCAGAAAGTGCCCTAGTTACAGGAGATTCTATTGTACGGAATGTAAATTCAGTAAGATTATTATACACGTCGGCACAAATAGATAAGATAGATATATAAGATAGATAGATAATTGGAAAATTTTCTGGGGCAAACCCCTCCCTTTTGGGGTGGAGGTGCGCTTTTATCTAGAAATATGGCACGTAGTCTTAATGTTAATGTTAAACCTTGACTAACTGGGGCCCAGGTCAGGAAGCAGAAAGACTGGCTTAACCAAACGTCTGCCAGCCATCACATACCACAGACAATATACAGCACATAGAGACTGTGTCTTTCCCCGGACTAGCAATTACAAAAAACTCCAAGAGTAATTTAATAAATGTTCAACAAATGAAAAACAAACAAAATCTAGATAAACAATTAATACGCCTTGGCATGCTAAATATTAGATCACTCACTAATAAAGCACTTTTTGTTAATGATATGATCACAGATCGTAAATTAGATGTGCTTTGTCTAACAGAAACATGGCTGAAATCAAATGATTATATCACTTTGAATGAGTCTATTCCCCAAGACTACTGTTATAAACATGAGCCTCGTCTAAAGGGCAGAAGGGGAGGTGTTGCTGCACTCTACAATAATAACTTAAGCATTAGTCAGAAGTCTAATTTTAAATATAACTCCTTTGAAACAATGGTACTTAATATTATGTCATCTAATGTAAATGATAAAACATTCTTAAAATGCCAGCACCTGGTGTTCTTTTTCCATACTTTATTAGACTTTATTAAAGAATTTGGTGACTTTTTATCAGAACTAGTACTGGCCGCAGATTGAGTTCTTGTAGTCGGTGATTTTAATATTTATGTAGATAACGACTCTGACGTTTTGGGACTGGCATTTACAGACATTCTCAACACTGTAGGTGTTAGACAACATGTCTCAGGATCCACTCACTGTCGTAATCACACTTTAAAACTTATACTGTCATATGGTATAAATGTGGACAATATTAAAATTTATCAGCAAAATGAAGACAGATCACTATTTAGTATCTTGTATGCTTCATCTGCCTATAGCTACAAACCCAACTCTGCGTTATAAATACAGTAGAACAATAACTGCTAATACCAAAGAATCATTTCTTAGTAATCTGCCTGAATTACCTTAATTGCATAGCATATATGATAACTTGGAAGATCTTGATTATATTACAGAAAATATTAACTCTTTCTTTTCCGGAACACTAAATACGGTTGCTATGCCCCCTGCGCCTAAAGAAAATTAAAGATAAAAGTCCAACTCCTGTGGTATAATCAGAATATGCATGCACTAAAAAGAGCTGCCCGTAAAAAATGGAACGCACCTTTAAGAAAACAAAGCTAGAGGTATTCCGCATAGCTTGGAAGGATAGTATCTCAAAATTCAGAAAAGCCTTAAAAAACTCTAGATCTGCCTACTTTGCGTCATTAATAGAAGAAAATCAACACAATGCAAAATTTTTATTTAACACAGTGGCTAACTTGACAAAAAATAAATCGTCACCATCCTCAGACGCCGGCTATCAACATAGTAGTGATGAATTTATGAATTTCTTTACAAATAAAATTGATAATATTAGATAAAAAATTATAACTATGCAACCAGAGGCTATATTCCCAGAACAGACAGAACATTCCAGCCCTCCTACTGAGCAACTGCAATTATTCTCAACCATAGAAAAGGATGAACTGTTTAAGATAATTAAATCATCTAAATCAGCAACGTGCATACTAGATCCAATCCCTACTACCTTATTAAAAGAGATGCTGCCTGAAATAATAGACCCTATGCTTAGTATTATAAACTCATCTTTAACATTAGGATATGTCCCTAAAGCATATAAGCTGGCCGTTATTGTGCCTACTATTAAAAAAACACAACTTGATCCTAGAGACTTAGTAAACTATAGACCTATATCAAATCTACCTTTCATTTATAAAGTACTTAAAAAGGTACGTTTCATCACAGCTATGCTCCTACCTCCAAAGGAATGAAATCTGTGAGGAATTCCAGTCGGGATTTAGAGCCCATTACAGTACAGAGACTGCTCTGATAAGAGTTACAAATTATTTGCTCTTGTCATCTAATCATGGCTGCATCTCAATACTTGTATTGTTAGATATTAGCACTGCCTTTGACACCATTGATCATAGCATACTTTTGAATAGACTTAAACTTATGTCGGCATTAGTGGAATCGCATTAGAATGGTTTAAATCATACTTATCTGACCGCTTTCATTATGTAGCAATAAACAATGAGAAATCTTACCAATCACAAGTCCAGTACAGAGTACCACATCAGTTCTAGGACCTCTAGTCTTCGCCCTGTTACCCTTAGGAGCTATAATTAAGAAACATGGAGTTTATTTTCACTGCTATGCTGACGATATTAAACTCTATATCTCCTCCAGGCCTCACAAAGCACAGCAATTCACCAAAATGATGGAATGTATAGTTGACATAAAAAGCTGGATGAGTAGCAACTTTCTGTTGATCTCTGAAAAAACAGAGGTGTTAATCATTAGACCTAAAACTGTCACACTTAACCAACAAAAATATTATCGTTATAAAAATATTACCCGTTAACTATTGACGGGTTTTCTACCAAGCCTTCCTCGTCAGCTAGGAATCTGGGTGTTTTATTCGATAGTAAACATATCTAAACAATGTCATATGCTGCCACTATCGAGTGCAGTAAAGTTAGTTCATGATGACTAGACTGGAATGCATTATTAGGTGGCTGTCCAGCTAGCCTATTACAAAAGCTCCAACTAGTTCAAAATGCAGCGGCTAGAGTTCTCACAAGAACAAAAAGGTTTGAACATATTAGCCCGGTACTGTCAACACTGAACTGGTTACCCATCACGCAACGTATTAACTTTAAGATCTTACTGACTACTTATAAAGCCTTACATGGTTTAGCTCCACAGTACCTGAGTGAGCTCCTAATACATTACAGTCCTTTACGTCCATTACGCTCTTATGACTCTGGCCTTTTGGTAATACATAGAATTTCTAAATCAAGTGCTGGTGGTAGATCATTCTCCTATTTAACACCTAGACATTGGAATAGTCTTCCTAGTGCTGTGCGGAAGGCAGACACACTCTCAGTTTAAACATAGCATACACATAGTCCAACAGTTTATAACACAAATCGTCTCAGGTTACGAATGTAACCCCTGTTCCCTGAGAGGGAACAAGACGCTGCCTCAGCGTTTGACGCTATGGGGAACGCCTTTGCGTGACCGCGTCTGAAGCACGTGTGTAAAATTGCCAAATGGCAAGACTGAACGTCACGGGCGGGTGACGTCAGGACCAGGAAGCTATAAAAGGACCTTGGGACGCACACACATTCAGCCTTAAGTGCCGAAGCTGCGCCCAGGGATGCAGGAAGTATGGCAGGGAGACGCAGCGTCTCGTTCCCTCTCAGGGAACAGGGGTTACATTCGTAACCTGAGACGTTCCCTTTCAAGGTAACCCAGAGAGAGAATAAACATGGCGAGACTTAGCTGGCCGGTATTCAAACCCATAAACAGAATATGCTCACAGGGCCCTGGCTCGCAAGCCAGGACCGAAAGAGAAAGAATACAAACGGCGAGACTCCACTGGCCGTTGCCCAATCCCAAATAGGCCCCTTGGGGCACAGGCATACAGGGTCCTGGCTCGCAAGCCAGGACAAAGAAGAGCAGTCGGCAAGACCCCCCTTGCCGTTACTCAAGAGACATAAGCCCGACTGGCCGGGGTGCACAGGAGCAGAGCCCACACACAGGTTGCTGGCTCGCAAGCCAGGACCAAAAAGAGAAGAAAACAAACAGCGAGACTCCGCTGGCCGTTGCTCAAACCCAAAAAGGCCCCTCAGGGCTGAGGTGTGTGGGGCCCCCTGACAACGGGTCCTGGCTCTCGAGCCAGCCCCAAGAAAGGCTGAGCGGCAAGACCCCCCCTTGCCGCCAGTCCAGTGAAGGAAGAAAAGGCCGCTAGGGCATTCATAGAGTCCTGGTTAAAAAGGCCAGGATCTTAAGGTAAGAATGAACGGCGAGATCCCCTGGCCGTCATTCAAGCAACAAAGGCCCACTAGGGCCGTAACACATAGGAGCCTGGCATAGAAGCCAGGTCCAGGTCGTAAAAACGCACGAATGTGAGCAGCGAAGACCAGCCAGCCGCATTACACACATCCTCAAGTGTAGCCCCTGACCCTAAGGCCTTAGAGGCAACCATACCCCGAGTTGAGTGAGCTTTGAAAGCTAGCGGAGACTGCTGTCCAGAGGCTCCATAAGCCAGTGAGATAGCCTCGACTATCCACCTGCTAAGAGTCTTTCACCGGCACCCCAGTGCTAGGAGGACCAAAACACACAAACAACTGCTCGGATCTTCTCCAAGGAGCAGTTCTATGCACATAGGCGTCCAGTGCTCGCACTGGACACAGTAAATTAGCTCTTTCCTGGTCCGAATCCTGAAAGGGAGGAGGACAGAAGGCCTGCAGCGTAATGGGCCTTGGCACATTGGTGGGCACTTTAGGCACATAACCCTGCATTGGGTGGAGAAAAGCCTTAACCATGCCTGGTGCAAATTCCAGGCAAGAAGGAGAAACTGAGAGAGCTTGGAGATCCCCAACTCTCTTCAGAGAAGAAAGCAACCGACAACCCTTGTAGTACCACTGCCAGGTCCCAAGCCGGGACTCTGGTACACAATGCCGGCCTCAGCCTCCTAGTGCTACGGAGGAAGCGTACAACCAGTGGGTCTCGACCCACCGACTGGCCAATGATAGGACTATGAAAGGCAGGGATAGCTGCCACATAAACCTTAACAGTCGAGGGCATCAGCCCTGACGAAAAGCGGTCTTGCAAGAACTCTAGTACTGCGCTAACCAGACAGTTAACTGGATCTTGACTCCGACCTGAACACCAGGAAGTAAAGACTTCCCACTTTAAGGCATACAGCTTCCTCGTGGAGGGAGCCCTGGATTGCAAAATGGTGCCCAATGGGGCTGGAGGTGTTAGGGAGAACCATAGTGGACAGTGTGTTGTCTCTAGAGACACAAAGAGGTCCACTTCCGCTGGGAGGAAAATGTTTCAGATCAATTGCACCACCTCTGGGTGAAGTCTCCCCTCGACAGGGCGTCTGCTCTCACATTTAACCGTCCCAGGATGAACGCTGCTCTGACAGAGAGTAGCTTCCCTTGGGACCACAGCAGGATCTGGTGTGCCAGTTTGTATAATGGGCGTGACCGCAGACCCCCCTGATGGTTGATGTATGCAACCACCGAAGTGTTGTCCATCAAGACCAACACGTGGTTGTTCCTGAGGCGAGGAAGGAACTGCTTCAATGCAAGCCATACCGCCATCATCTCTAGGCAATTTATGTGCCACTCAAGCTGGCGGCCCCTCCATAAGCCTCTGGAGGAACGGTCTTCCATTACCGCTCCCCAGCCCGTCAGGGATGTGTCTGTCATTAGTGTTACACGATGACATGATGATCCCAGTACTGGGCCCTGGGAGAGAAACCCAGGTTTCCTCCACACCACCAGTGCGCTCAGACACTTGTGAGTGACTCGAATGGTGCGGAGGGGGTTCCCCCTCGGGGAAAATCCTCTCGATTTCAGCCACCACTGCAAAGGTCTCATGTGCAGCAGGCGCAGAGGTATTACGCTGGCTGCAGCTGCCATGAGACCCAGTATTCGTTGAAACTGCCTGACAGTGACCTGTTGTTGAAGCTGGACCCCTTTCACAGCTGTCTGAATGGAATGTACGCGCGCTGCCGTAAGACGCGCTGACATGACCCTCGAGTCCCACTCTACGCCTAGATAGACTATTCTTTGAACAGGAGAAAGTAAACTGTTCTTGGGGTACAGCCGTAACCCCAAAACATTCATGTGTGCGAGAACAACATCTCGATGTTGAGCTGCTAAACTCTCCGATTTGGCCAGAATGAGCCAATCGTCTATATAGTTCAATATGCGAAAACCCTGGAGACGCAGAGGTGCCAGGGTCGCATCTACACACTTCGTAAAGGTGCGGGGTGACAGGGCCAGACCGAAGGGAAGAACCCGATATTGGTACGCTACGCCCCCGAAAGCGAACCTCAGGAACTTCCTGTGTTTGGGAAGGATGGAGACATGGAAGTATGCGTCCTTCATATCTATTGTGGCAAACCAGTCCGCAGATCTGATTTGGGTCACAATCTGTCTGAGTGTAAGCATTTTGAACTTCAGTTTCTTTACTGAACGATTCAACGTACGCAGATCTAAAATAGGGCGCAAGCCTCCGTCCTTTTTGGGAACTATGAAGTAGCGGCTGTAAAACCCAGCCTCTCTTTCTGGAGGATCTCTATGGCCCCCTTTGCCAGGAGTGTATGAACTTCGTGTTCCATGACCAGAGCTTGGTCGAGGCCCACCTCGGTGGGTACTACCCCATTGAACACGGGCGGGCTTCACCCGAACTGAATCGTGTAACCGTGTTCTATTACTTGCAAAACCCAGTGAGATACCCCTGGGACAGATCTCCACGCTGTTAGGTAATGTGCTAGAGGCTGGTGTCTGGTCTTATGTATTGCATTGACTCGAGGTCCTGGGTTGTACTGGCAGGAAGACCCTCGAGAGGGCGCGGTATGCCGCGCACCAAGTCGTACCCAGATGCCACTGGGGACGGACCAGGGCATCTGCTAGAGGGTACGAGGAAGAGCTGGGCACCGTGTGGTGAGGCGCTTCCCAACCCAACCCGTGGGGGCTTAGCGGGGGCGTTCCTGACTCCACAGCAGTCAGGTGCCCCGCTTCTTGGTCCCGGCCTTCTTTGCCTGGATGACGGCCCTCAGGTCCGCCTTAGGCTGAGAAGGCCAAGGCTGAGAGTGCCTCCCGGAGCCCCACTGACGTTGTGGTGGAGCTCGAGAGCTAACACTCTCCTTTTGCCGACTACGGTATGAGGAGCGAGACGACTGAGGCTGCTCCCACCCAGCAGCCTCAGCGACCTGATGACGTCAAGGGAGAAACTGGAAAAATGCCGCCGCATGGTGTTTTGTCTCCCGGAATCTATCGACGAATGTGTTAACGGCGTCGCCGATGAGACCCTCGAGAGACAGCGGGGCATCCAGTAAAAGGGCTTTATCTGCCACCCTAATGCCTGACAGATTTAGCCACAGGTGCCTCTCCGTAGCCACCATGGCTAGCCAAAGGGCAGAGCCCGTCTCCAACCCATCCGCTAAGTCCATCTGTGATCCCCATGACGGCAAACATCTACAACTACACATCACAACTACACATCCACATCTACAACTCATCTGGTCACCGCCATGAGAACCGCGCGGCTGGCTATGCTTATCTACGCATGCCAGCCGAGAGCGGAGAGTATGCATGGGAAGGGCTTCACAATGCACCCAGTCGGCGTTTTCGAGCGCCGACCGGGCATGTTCAACCCCCAGACAAACAACACAAAACTCATGTGGGTCCCCACTCGTTATAAATCGAGTAAATCGGCGGGCTGGTAATAGTTCCAAGAATGTCAAAAAAATCTAAAGGTGGAAGATCCTTCTCCTACTTTAGCACCTATGCAAACTATGGAATGACCTTCCCAGTAAAGTCCGGGACTCAGACACACTCGAACTGTTAAAAAGTAAATTAAAGACTTATCTCCTTAGCCTCGCATTCACATAATCTCAGATCCAACTCTCTAAGGCTGCAATAGTTAACTCAACTGGAACCGGGCACACACACATACTACATACTGCATGTGTTATCACATATAACTACCTACATCTACATAGGAACGGCTGCTACGCTAATGCTATTCTGTTCTGTCCCCCTCTCTCTCTCTCCTCCTCTCTCCTTCTCTCTCTCTCTCTCTCTCTATCCCCCTCTCCCTTTCTCCGAGGTATCCCGAGGAATGAGTTCCAGCTGGCACAACACTGCCCCACCTGATGTCCATCCTGGTGCTGCTAAATGACGACCACCCAGGACAACCTCCTGCACCCGTTAAATTAAAATCAAATCTACCACATTATACTTAACATATAATATTTTATTCACTCTCTAAAGTGATTTTCTGTATCCTACAATGTATGTTTCTGTATCCTGTAAACTGCATAGCGAGTTATAGATGCGATCAATGGCAAATTGTGTCCTTTATTACGGATTGCACATGCTACGGATTGCAACTATAACACGTCATGTCAGGGGTTTTTTTCTCTCTTAAAGAGTTTTTTGAATCCCTGACCACTGACTGCTATCTGTCATTACATGTAAAGCTGCTTTGATACAATGTCCTTTGTGAAAAGCGCTATACAAATAAAATTGAATTGAAATTGAATTGAATTACAGGGAAGAACACACTGTCTGAAAACCATACTCTCTTATTTAAGGCGTTTTCGAGCGCCACTACCATTCAACAATACACACACACGTGCAGCTGAAGGCACAAAAGCTGAATGTGTGTGCGTCCCAAGGTCCTTTTATAGCTTCCTGGTCCTGACGTCACCCGCCCGTGACGTTCAGTCTTGCCATTCGGCAATTTTACACACGTGCTTCAGACGCGGTCACGCAAAGGCGTTCCCCATAGCGTCAAACGCTGATGCAGCATTGAGTTCCCTTGAAAGGGAACCCAAGTAAGCAAAAAGGGATTGCTAGGCTTCATTAATTAGGCCAACTGGAACCAGGAACACTTCCCTAACAATCTGATGTACTTGTTGCATCTAAGGTGTGAACAGTATTTTGCAAGACTTGCAGCAAGACTTGTTTTCCAGGAACCCAAAAGAGCACTTCACACCTCTCTTCATCTCTCTCCATTGGCTACCGGTTGCTGCCCGCATTAAATTTTGACATCTAAATTAATGCTGACATTTTAAACCGTCACAACTCTGCACCCTCATACTCTCTGACTCTCATCTACAACTCATCCAGAACCCTGTGCTCAGCGAACGAACGTCAACTGGTGGTACCCTCACAGAAGGGCACTAAATCTGTCTCTCATTCTTTCTTCTTCTCTGTTCACTGCTTGTGGAATAATCTCCCTAACGCAATCCGATCTGCCACATTCCTCACCTCTTTTAAGAAACACCTCTTTTCTTCCACGAACACCTGATATCCTAAAAAAATAAAATAAAAACCTATTTCTTTCCTCTACAGGTACTTATCTAGCACTATAAAACATTGTAAACTTAGGAAAGCACATCTTCGTACTATTGTTTCCTCTTTTGATGTGTGGATTCATTGTCTCCTAACATTTGTAAGTTGCTTTGGATAAAAGCGTCAGCTAAATGCCTAAATGTAAATGTAAATTTTGCTCTCAGTTTGTTTGTCTCTTATTATTTCAAGGTTGTATCCAGTCCATACCCTGACCTGATGCTAAATCTGTCAGAAGGAGGCAGTGACCCCAGGAGAACCTGCACTCATTAAATACTAATGCTAATGCTAGTTACTACGTGATAGTGATAATGCGAAACAGTATTTATGCTAATCTCTTTAACTATTTAACTTTAACTAATTAACTACTTCCTTTCTATGTCAGCAGTCTGATGTTACAGCTGTACTCAGTCAACTCAGTCATCCCCAACTAAACAATCCTTTACTGTGTAATACTGGCCTTATTCATTACTAGCCAGTTTAACATAAACATAAATTAATTGGATCACAACTAACACAAATCAGACCCAATCTAAATTCAGTCAAAATCATCAACCCCAATTAAATTCAGTGCTTGATATCGGCCACTTTACCTGTAAACCGGTTTAACACTAACACAATTATAAATAAATTAAATCACAACTAATAATCCAAACCAACTCTACATAGCTACATAGCTTGAAATTTTTTTGTAAATTTAGTATCGCTTTAAATCAAATAATTTTTATCAAATTCCTGATTGCAGCTGTGATGCGTCAGAGGAGAAATGACCCTCCAACTGAGCCTGGATTTTCCCAAGGTTTATATATATATATATATATATTCGATAGTCGATTTTATTTCCTTATAACAGTAAAATAACTTAAAATGCTCTTTCATTTTCTATTGTACATAAATAGTAATACATCATTTAAATCTGTAAAGGGTCTATTTTTATTTGTGTACACTCACAATAACAACAAAATATTGTGCTTTTGTAAAAATAAAAAAGTGAACAGGGTGCGCTTTAAGCTGTCTCTGTCTCCACCAGCATCTTCCTAAAATGCATCATTAAAAACAAACCAAAACTCTGTGAATTCTTATCATAGAAATGTGAAACATATGTCTAAAGACAGCTTAAAGTGTCTACTTTTCAATAAAATGAACAGAAAACAAATGTTCTCGGATTGTGTAATACGCATGAAAGTAAAGACAGGTACAGTTTTTCCTTACTCAGCTCATTATCTATAATGTGATCCCACACATTTATTGATTTTACAGCGTGTTTGGACGATAATGCGCTGCACACGTGAGAATGCACTATAGATTGTGTCTTCAGAGTGTCTGTAAAGTTAAAATAAACATTGTTTAGGAGTGATTGAGTAGCATTTGTATGAACACAACAAAAATATGGTTATTTAGTACTATGATTCATTTTAGATGATGTTGTTTTATATAAATATGTGCATATTTTAATTTTCCTATATGGACTATATTTCCAGACTGTATTTCCCCCTGCAATGTGTTTTATTGCTTTATAGCCTATACTTCAATAACACAATATGCCTGTACAGCTAAAATATTTTTTTGTTATGCATGGGCATTGTTAGTATTAGTGGTGGGTAATAGTACTATTATTATTAGTGAGACAGTATTTTTGTTTGATCAGTTTTGTCTTATGATTATGCATGTAGTCTACTGGTACTTTGCACAATGTATTCTAACAATTATAATAATGGTCAGACCAACTGTTGAAGTGGTTTGGGTTACCTAGGAAGGGCCAAACGGCCTCCTAACATTAGTAAATGGATTGTAGAGGCTGCATTAGATACCATACGATGCAGCATGAGTTCCCTTGAGGGGAACATGTTCTCAGAGAACCAGGATTACACTTGTAACCTGATATGTTTCTTTTTGTGGGCTGTTTTTTACAATAAGGGGCCGTTTAATAACGTTAAAACGCGGCTAAAAATGCTAGGCGCTGTTCTAAAAACGCCTTGAAAGCGCAGCGTTTTTCAATCTCCGTGCCTGAAAAAAACCTGCCAAATGCCAGAGCTAAGCATGAAAAAAAACACTAAGTGCTGGCACAAAGTATTGAAAAAGAACACCAGCTGCTGGCATTTTTAAAAAACGCGGCACTTCCATTGAAAATAACAGGAAAAATATGTCAGCCACAGGCAGAAACGCTCCAGTGGACATGGCCCCTAAGATCTGGCAAAACTGTCATTTTCCACACTCCACTGCAGAGCAATTGGCCCAATATATGTCAAAATTGTGCGAAATAGTTAATACTAATATTTTTGTCCTTGTGACCTTGCACCTTATACACAGGCATGAAAAATGCATCTCTGGTGTTTATATACATCAATAACAACTAGTTTGGTCTAGTTATAGGCATAGAAACTGCAAAATATTGTGTTATGCGGTTGTCAATACCTGCATAGTTGTAGTTGTTCAGGAAAAGTACTGAACTGTTTGTGTACAGAACATGATTAAGCACTAAAGGTCCAACCAAATTTAGCATAACCCTAACTTTTGCTGAAACAAGTTAGACTAATCATGGTTATTTTTATAATGCCTACTAGTCTATATGTACTAGTGGGTGGATAGCATTGTGCACTGACATATGGAGCAGGAAACCTGAGTTTGATTACCGCTTGTGCCGCTTTTTTTGAGGCAGTCGTAGCCTAATGGTATAGAGACAGACTTGTGACACAAAGGTCGCCAGTTTAAATCCAAACGCTGGCAGGAAGTGCTGACACTTTTACTATACTGTTGCCTTATGCATTATCCTTATGCCTTATCCTGTGGCACTAAAACATTTGTCACTAAATGTTATAATAAAATAAAAATGAACCTCACTTTGACTTGGACTTTGTCTGCAAGCTGAGCTATGTGAACATAGACATTTAAATGTTTTCTTTTGTTGTTATGAGACAACATAAAAAAGCAATACCTTTATTATCTGTTTGATAGGTTTCTTAAGATCCTTTTTTCCTGCAGTAAAATTTATGTGGATGCTGGAATTTTCATGTCTGAAAAAGAAAACAATGAGAATTACAACAGCCATTAATAAGAAAATGTGATATTAAGTATGAAAACATTATAAATGAGCACTGACCTTATCAAAGCAATATATATAGCATATTTAACACCAATAGATTTCTCTTTGAATAATTTGCTGTTTTCAGAGTGTTTTTCATTCCCACTGCAAGTGATAGAGAGTTTTGGTTAGTTGTAGAGTAGCAAATATCAGTTTCTCAAAGGGGAGAAACTTTCTAGAGCTCATTTTGTAAAATGTAAGCATTCTTAACAACTAAAACAGTAACAAAAAGGGGATAGGTTTAGACATACCTTTTAACTTCAGCAGTAAATTTCACATTCTGCCCAAATGTACCTCCTTTACTAATACCGTAAGTAATCTCAAACACAGCCTAGAATTAAAAAAAAAAACAGAATTAAAACTGAATAATAAAAACCAAGCCACATGTTGATCATTTGTGGTCAACACAAAAATGTAGGCTAAAAAACTTCAACTTCCCTAAATTTAAATGTAAACAAGTCATTACATGGGTGTATACCAGTGATGTAGTGGAGGGTATAGATAGGTATACAGCATATACTCACTTATTTATCAGTTGGCATTGCTTATGCCCAGTAAAGGATATACGCAGGTATACGGCATAAGCCCAGTGTCCTAAATTAGCCCAAACCATGCATGTATATCATATGTACATTTCTTCTTTGGGGTTGTATATTGCGTACAATTTGTAAATTAATGAAAAGAATGAAATGATATGCATACTTCAGTGATTGTCAATGCTAACAGCTCTTACAAGTCTCCTCAGCAGCCCATGCCACACAAGTCAACTAATTGGTGCAGCCTGATAAACCGCAAGCCTCAAGGTTTTGAGTTTGTGAGTTCAAAACCGAGTTGGGCAAATGTTATGTTTATCTATGAAGTACACATTTTAAGTTAATTCTCACCTATTCTTCTTAACCTGTCTGTTTTTGACATACATTATGTTTGTGCTACTTTTGCTTTTGTGCTCTGCACTTGATGCTTTGCGTTGCACTTGCTGCTCCTTCTAAATATAGCTGCAAACAGCAACACGGGGCCCGGCACGGAGTGCTCGAACCCTATTGTTTTTGTTAGGATTTTCGTTTTAGGGGGCCAAGCACGTAGTGAGAGGGAGAGGGAGAGGAGGAGGGAGAGGAGGAGGTGGAGGGAGAGGAGGAGGTGGAGAGAGAGGTGGAGGAGGAGGAGGAGGTGGAGGAGGTGGAGAAGGAGGACGAGAAGAAGGAAGGGGAAGGGCAAGGGCAAGGGCAAGGAGACAAGTGGTCTCTGATGAAATTCGAGCCACTTTAGTTGACCATGTCCTTGTCCATGGTATGACCATGAAATTTGAATCGCTTCACCGTAGCCTCCATCATCAGAACCTTTAGGGAGGAAAACAGGTAGGTGTACATACAGTAAGACTGCTCTGTACAGTAACTTTTGAGTGCTGTACTCTGTGCTGTAACAACTCATACACTGTTGCACATATGCTACTGTAATAAAGAAATGCATCAAATTGCCTTGCATACAGAGAGTTTTAGTATGTTTCCATTTTTCCCATAAAAAAGGATGTGTGACAGTTACAGTAATGATTGCTTCTATTTTTGTAGGATACAGAGACGACCACCTGGTGGAGGCAGGCTAAGGCTTTTGTCAGAGGAGCAAGAGAGGGAGCTTGTAAACATGGTCATTGCCAATAATGTACTTCGCCTGCGAGAAATTCAAAGGAGAGTGATTGAGGATAATCATCATTTTCGAGGGATAAATTCCATCAGCCTCTCCACAATTGATTGCATCCTCCGAAAGCACTAGTTGCGGATGAAACGGGCGTACCTTTCGAACAAAAACTCTGACAGAGTGAAAGACCAACGAGTGGAATATGTTCAGGTATGAGTTTTGATGTTGTATGAAGTATTGTGTACCATCACAGTATAGCAGTTTATGCTGCCATTTGTGCCCTCTTGAACTGTGCTTCATTTACTTTACTGTGTTTCGTGTTTTGCAGAGAATCTTTGAAATTGAAGGCCGGCCTGTTCCCCATGAAATCATCTTTGTGGATGAGGCTGGTTTCAACCTGACCAAAAGAAGGAGAAGGGGGAGGAACATAATTGGCCATCGAGCTATAGTAAATGTCCCTGGTCAGCGCGGAGGGAATGTCATTATGTGCGCAGCCATAAGCCAACGAGGGGTACTCTACCGCCATGCCATTCTAGGACCCTATAACACTATGATTCTCCTTGCTTTCCTTGACGGTCTAAGAGAGTATATGTTCCAGCTGGACCTCAGGAAACCAGCACAGCCAGAGCAGCCTCACTACGTTGTTGTTTGGGATAACGTCAGCTTCCATCGTGCTGCTCTTGTTCGTGACTGGTTTACCAATAACCCAAGGTTTGCAAACATCTTTCTGCTTGCATACTCTCCCTTTCTAAACCCGATAGAGGAGTTTTTTTCAGCATGGCGGTGGAAAGTCTATGACCGAGAACCTTATGTCCGAGTTCACCTCCTCCAGGCCATGGAAGAAGCCTGCCATGACATAACAGTAGATGCATGCCAGGGATGGATCAGGCATGCACAAGGATTTTACCCTCGCTGCCTGGCTAGGGCTAATATAAACTGTGATGTGGACGAGGTTCTCTGGCCTGACCCAGACCAAAGACGGGATGCGGAATAATTTTTTTTGTGTAGTACATGAATGAATAAAAATGTACCAATGTATACATTGGTTGTCCATCCATCCATCTTCTTTCCGCTTATCCGGGGCCGGGTCGAGGGGGCAGCAGTCTAAGTAGGGACGCCCAGACTTCCCTCTCCCCAGACACTTCCTCCAGCTCTTCCGGGAGAATACCGAGGCGTTCCCAGACCAGCCGAGAGACATAGTCCCTCCAGCGTGTCCTAGGTCTTCCCCGGGGCCTCCTCCCGGTGGGACATGCCCGGAACGCCACTCGGACTATGTGTCCCCAACCTCCCTCGGAATCTGTTCAAAGCTCTGCCGGAGGTGGGAGTTGAAGGTGCCTCTGACAGGGGGCTCTGCCAAACGTTCCCAACAGACCCTCACAGAACATTTGGGCCTGCCGAGTCTGTCCAGCTTCCTCCTCACCACTAGGTAGTGATCAGTTGACAGCTCCGCCCCTCTCTTCACCCGGGTGTCCAAGACATACGGCCAGAGGTCAGATGAAACAACCACAAAGTCGATCATCGACCTCCGCCCTAGGGCTCCCTGCTGCCACGTGTGCTGATGGACGCCCTTTTGCTCGAACATGGTGTTCGTTATGGACAAACCATGACTAGCACAGAAGTCCAACAACAGAACACCACTCGGGTTCAGGTCGGGGGGGGGCGTTCCTCCCAATCACGCCTCTCCAGGTGTCACTGTCATTGCCCACGTCAGCGTTGAAGTCCCCCAGCAGAACGACGGAGTCCCCAGTTGGAGCACGATCCAGCACCCCTCCCAAAGACTGAAAGAAGGCCGGGTACTCTGTGCTGCCATTCGGCCCGTAGGCACAAATGACAGTGAGAGACCTATCCCCCACCCGGAGGCGCAGGGAAACATCCCTCTCGTTCACCGGGGTAAACTCCAACACATGACGACTAAGCTGGCCCAGCCCACCGCCTCTCACCGCAGGCAACTCCAGAGTAGTGGAGAGTCCAACCCCTTTCGAGGAGTTGGGTTCCAGAGCCCAAACGGTGCGTGGAGGCGAGCCCGACTATCTCTAGTCGGTACCTCTCAACCTCCCGCACTTACTCAGGCTCCTTTCCCCCCAGCGAGGTGACATTCCATGTCCCAAGAGTCAGATTCTGTGTCTGAGGATTGGGTCGCCGAGGTCCCCGCCTTAGACCGCCAACCAAACCACAATGCACCGCCCCCTTACGGTCCCTCCTGCAGGTGGTGGGCCCACGGGAGGTCGGTCCCACGTCGCTCCTTCGGGCTAAGCCCGGCCGGGCCCCATGGGGTAAGACCAGGCCACCAGGCGCTCGCATACGAGCCCCAACCCCAGGCCTGGCTACATTGGTTGTGTCTTTTGTATTTATTGTTCATCATGTGAAAAGGTGTTTTTTTGTGGGGTGGGCACAAGCAACATAACTTACCAGTTTTGGAAATGTGGTTTTGAATTTATTGCACCAGTGTGTAAGACTATGTTGTAGTGTGTGTGTTTCTGAGGGCATGTGTGTGTTGTCCGATGGCAAAGTTTGGTTTTTCAGCAAGAGTGAATGGTTTTGAGTGTAGAGCTTCATTTTGACCTGAAAATAGGATGTTTGGGGAATTGGGTGAGACGTTATGGATTTGTGTTTACTGTTTTGAGAATATGAGGCATAGTTTCAAGAAATGTGTTTAAGCAATCGAGAAAAACTGTATTAGAGGTTCAAGAGTGAAAGTGCTGAAACCATAATGTAATTGTTAAGATTTTTATTAATTTTATTGTTATTATTATTATCTGGCAATACTGTCATTTTTTACACTCCACAGCAGAGCAGTTGGCCCAGTATTTGTCAAAATTGTGTGAAATAGTCAATACTAATATTTTTGTCCTTATGACCCTGCACCTCGTATACAGGCAAGAATCTTGCCTGGCAAATGCATCTCTGATGTTTATATCCATCAATAACACCTATAATATAAATGGCTATAATTGCACAAATGTTAGTCTGACATACTTGAAACTTGGTATGCTTTTTCTTTGTCTAAGGTGACATGACATTCTAAAAGGACATTAAATAACACTGTGATAACCAAATAAGTGGCACTATAAAATGAAAAAAACAGTTCTAACTATGCAACTGTTAGTCCGACTGACTGTCTTCTTCTAAGTTTCCTTGACGCGTGCAAACCACATTGGTGTAACTAAAAACATGGCCGCCAATGACATTTGAGCACATATTAAACAAGGTTAACGGAGACTGATCGGAACGAAACTCTGTACGCATGTTTAACTCATAATCCTAGAGTCCTCTGAGTGATTTGAAAGAAGTCAGCCAATAGGGGGCACAATCACTTTTTTTCAGTGTTTGTGTATTAGCTTTTTAAAATTGTTATGGTGTGAGCCCTAATTTTTCTCTCAGCCTATAAAGCAATCGCAAAGCTGTTTTAAAGGTCTCAAACCACTTGAACCCCGATAATTGCTTCTTGCAGCTATATTTATTATTATTATTAGTCTTTTTCTGCCTTAAAACAGTCTGGGCGTCAGACACTGTAAGTCGCAGAGATACCAAACTTGGTGGGATGGTCAGAAATCCCACCCACCACTCAGGTGGGTACAGGTCCATCACTAGGTAGCGCTATAATAAGCTGAATTACGTTTTAGTCTATATCTCCGCAAGAATCAAAATTCTTTTACCTCTGAATCCAAAATACTTGCGCAATGAAAATTATTCATATTTTGCTATTTAGAATTCTTTCAAAAATCTACTGATATGATACTAACTTCTCCTAGGTTGTGCAATCGGCACACGAAACTAGGCACAAATCATGGTCAGACCCTTATGACAAAAAGTTATCAAAAGAATTTTGATGCATTTAAGTGTTTATTAGATATAATATTTTTATCTTTCTCAGTTGTGGCCCATTAGGACTAATATGCCTATATCTTGTGTAAACAAAAGTCCACAAAACTTTCATTATGTGAAAAATAAATCATTCTGACCTAACATGCCACGTCCCTGCCATTTCTGATGAAAGGGGAGCGAGCAGCAATTTTTTTAGTGAGCAATTTTTTTTACTGCTAGATAATGCCTGTAGTTCCTTTTTTATCCAGAGGGCAGAAAATAATGACTTCAAAATAACACACTAACTGTCACAGCCCCATGTGTTCTCCCGGACTCCATTTCCCATAATCCCTTGCACTCCTCTCACCTGTTTCCACTTACTCATCTTCTGTGATCACCTGCACCTGCCCACCATCATCAAGGACTCTATTTATACCCTGCATCTCCCCTTTGTCTTTGTCTCGTGTTAACGTTATGTTAAGAGTGTATCATGTAGTTCTGTTCCTGTTTCAAAGTAAAGATTATTCCGTGTACTCCTGTCTCCGTGCTTCCTTGTGTGCACGCTACACCGGACTGTAACACTAACACAGTCATCACTCTTTAAACGCATGGACAATAAAATATGTAACTATAATACACTGACATTCTACTGAGTTTTATCATTTTGTAGTGCATGACACAGAACAGACACATTATATTTGGTTATATTTTTTTAAATAATTCAAGAATCAAGATGGCGGCGCGAACACACGCTGCGGCTTCTCTCTCTCCCGACAGAACAATGTTTTCATGTTTTTTGTCTTGCAAGTCGTGTTGTAGTTGTAAACATTTGTCAGGTCTACCTGTCTTTAAGCGTGCATACAGTCGTGAGGCTCTGCTTGTCATCAGCAGAACCACATTTTTAAAGTTAAACTCCGCGAATGCCGAAGAGCTGCGTGACCTTGGTCTACTCCGGAGATCTACACCATCACCGACACCCACTCCTGCATCTCGCCCACAGTGGAAGCGGCACAAGCAGCGGGAGAGAAAGCAGAAGAGGGGTAAGCGCGGAGGTATACGGGCTAGGCTAGCGGCTAACCCACACAAGCCAGCGATCCCTTCCATTGTTCCCTTCCATGGTGATGTGGTCTGAGGCACCAGGGTGGGGGAGGGGAAGGGCCTTGTAGGCTCCTCTCTGGGTGGTGTAAACAAAGTCCAGAATGTTGCTACCCCTGGTTGGGAAGTCTATGTGTTATGCTAATGCCTGCATACAGACCACTTGTTAAAGTCACCAAACCTGTTCGCAAACAAATACAGGTGTGGCCTGAGGGATCTTCAGAGACTCTTCAAGACTGTTCCAGCACCACAGACTGGAATATGTTTAAGCAAGCTGCCACAACCAATTCTACCACTAGTACACAGAGACTGTCACTGCTTATATCACCAAGTGTACTGAGGATGTGACGGTCACCAAAACCATCACTGTTTGGGCCAATCAGAAGCCGTGGCTGACAGGCGAGGTCTACAGACTCCTTAAGGCTCGTAATGCCGCCTTCAGATATGGAGATGAGGTCAGCCTGAGGACAGCTAGGGCCAACCTGCCCCGAGGCATAAGAGAGGCCAAGAGACAGTACTCCAAGAGGATAGCTCATCACTTCAGCGACAGCAGAGACACTCAGAGCCTGTGGCGGGGATACAGACCATCACAGACTACAAGCCCCCACCTCAGTCCTGTGACAACACCATCTCCCTGCTGAACGAGCTGAATGCCTTCTTCGCTCGCTTTGAGGCACTAAACAGCACCACCGCACAGAAGACTCCACCTCCACCTGGCGACCATATGCTGACACTGTCCACGCACAGCGTGAGGAGATCCCTCAGCAGGATCAACGCATGCAAAGCTCCGGGCCCTGACAACACAACTGGTCGTGTACTGAGAGACTGTGCAGCTGAACTCACTGATGATGTCTTCACAGACATATTTAACACCTCACTCAGTCAGGCTGTTGTCCCTACATGCCTCAAAGCCACCACCATCATTTCAGTCCCGAAGAAGTCATCCCCCTCCTGCTTCAATGACTACCGTCCAGTCGCACTTACTCCCATCCTGATGAAGTGCTTTGAATGATTAGTCATGCACCACATCAAATCTCTCCTCCCCCCCTCCCTTGACCCCTTTCAGTTTGCATACCGGTCCAACCGCTCGACCGATGATGCCATCGCCACAACTCTGCACTCAGCCCTTACACACTTAGACAAAAAAGAATCTTACGTCAGAATGCTGTTCATAGATTTCAGTTCAGCATTTAACACAATTATCCCTCTACAGCTCATCCACAAACTGGTCCAGCTGGGACTCAACACCTCGCTGTGTAACTGGCTGTTGGACTTCCTGACTGGGAGACCCCAAGCAGTATGGGTCGGCAGCAACACATCCAGCACCATCACATTGAACACAGGGGCCCCTCAAGGATGTGTGCTGAGCCCTTCTCTTCACCCTGCTGACCCATGACTGCACTCCATTATACAGCTCCAACCTCTTTATCAAGTTTGCAGATGACACGACTGTGGTGGGTCTCATCAGCAACAAAGACAAGACCAACTACAGGAGCGAGGTGAGCCGCCTGGCCACGTGGTGCAAAGACAACAATCTCTCTCTATACGTGGAGAAGACAAAGTAGATTGTCGTCGACTTCAGGAGAACGCACACTCAGCATGCTCCTCTGACTATCCGTAGTGTGCGACTGTGGAAAGAGTGAGCAACACTAAGTTCCTGGATGTGCACATCTCAGAAAACCTCTCCTGGACTCACAACACTGCATCACTGGCCAAGAAATCACAGCAGCGTCTCTACTTCCTGCGAAAACTGAAGACAGCCAGAGCCCCAACCCCCATCATGTGCACCTTCTACAGAGGCACCATTGAGAGCATTCTGACAAGCTGCATCACTGTGTGGTATGGTGTCTGCAACGCGCCCCGCCGGAAGACCCTCCAGCACATAGTGAGAGCAGCTGAGAAGATTGTTTGTGTCTCTCTCCCCTCCCTCCAAGACATCTACAGCACCCGTCTCACCCGCAAAGCTCTCTGCATTGCGGGTGACCCAACCCACCCGATGCACAGCTTCTTCAGTCTGCTGCCATCAGGAAGGAGACTGCGGAATCTTCAGGCCAAGACCAGCAGACTGAAGGACAGCTTCATCCACCAGGCTGTCAGGAAGCTGAACTCTCTCCCGGCTCTGCCTCCCCTCCCCGCTTCTGCCCTACACAATCTCTGACCCCTTGTTCTCCTATTTCTTCCAATTGACATGAAATATGCTTTTAATACATTAAAAAAAATAAGCTATCTAATAATCAAACTGTTCTAGTACACAGCATCAGTAAATGTTACATTTTTGCTGAATTGAAATTTGAAGAAACCATGAAATTTGGTTTCTCACATCTAGAGACAAACCTGACCAAAAGTTATTAAAAGATTTTTTTATTTGTTGGATGATTCTCGTATACCATGTCAAGAAATTCAGATGTCAGCATGCTAAAAGGACATGAGGCTGTATCTTCGCAAAGCGTTTATGTATTGACACTAAACTTGGTACGTCTCACCATAAGCACATCTTTATCGCTGCATTGTAATTGTTATAAGCAGTTGTTGTAAAAGCAATTTTATTGTGTTTCATATGCTTAGTCTTGTGATTTAGAACTGCTTTTAACATGTCGTCATCAGAGTTGTACGCATATATTTTCTTTTGTACCACTGGTGGGCTTGACCCCGTAATTGCTGCTTGCAGAATTAATGTCCAGAAATATAATGTCATTGTCCAATGACATTAAACTTTAATAGAATGCTTATCACTACATATTAACCAACTGATCAATTCATTAAACTAATTAAATTTATTTAAATTAATTAATTGCATGTTAATTGTTTAACTTGGTAAATAATGCTGATGTGTGCTCATTTTTGCTTAAGGGTTTTTCTCAGGAGCCCTAAACCCAACAGAAAAGTCTTATTTTGTGCATGTGAACAGATTTGGTAGTGCAGTGATGTACAACCCCAGCATGTTTCCTGTCTGGTTGCTGGTTTGAATCCCATCATGTGTTTCGTTAAGAGGCACTCAAGACAAAAATTATGGAATTCATGTTGATTGAGGAAACCGTTGTCATACAACTTTTTCATGATATTGATGGCGTGCATGCAAAATGGATTTGAAGGAATAACTTCATCAAACGTTTGTGCATTGACATGAAACTTGGCAGGTGTCATCACTAACACATCATGATGGCCTCCTAATATGGTCACAGTGCCACCTACTGGTCAAAAGTTATAATCAATTTAATACTGTTTGTAAAGCTTTTTAACCATGTTTTATAACCGCTTGTCACAAACTCATCATCACAAATGTTTACATATTTATTTTGACTATTGCACTTCGTGGGCTTCACCCCATTATCCTGCTTGCAGCTATATTATAATTACTTTCATTCTCCAAAATAAATTGGATTTTTGAGGGCCTAAACATGCTCAAAAAGTCATAAAACTAAAGGGTGGTAATAATTTACATCAGGTATATGTTTCAGAAATATGAATGGTCAAACCAATTGGTCAAATGGTCAGAAGTTTAATGAAGTGACCACCACACTGTGTTTTACATACATATAAAATTTGTTAGGCTCGTGTATCATGCCAAGACCTACAAAAAAGTCTCTTGGACCAAAGCCCTAAACCCAACAGAAAGTCTTATTTTGTGCAGTTTTAGCCATTTCCAGGTGTCAAAACTTCTCCTAGCATTTTAATCAGATCAACATCATATTTGGTCAGTATAATTAAAATGCCTTTGCGATGCTAAATTCACTTTTGCATGCAGTGTCCAATCGGCCCAAAACTTCACATGTTTGATAACAGTCTTGGACTAAACACATCTACATGTTAATATTCATTTATAGTCATAGCGCCACCAGCTTAACCAAAATTTGCCAGGTAGTGTTAAACATACTAGTACCATGTTAGAAACATGTTAGCAACACTTAGCTAAGTGTTAATATATCTTATTAATGGCATGAAACAGGAAATTGTTTTAACTTAAACATGCAATGTCCTGTCTGACGTGAAGACATCTACATGACAATATTCAGTTACAGTCATAGCGCCACCAGCTGGCAACAGGAAATGGCATGTTTTACACAGTAAAATACTGATAGCAATGTTTGTTGTAAGTTGTTGTAACCTTCCCCAAACTTCACATGCATGATAAAAATACATGACAATATTCATGGTCATAGTGTGGCAGCCTGCTGGTTGCCTGCCGGCATATTGCTCAACGTGCACTGGTTTTATAAAGCCACAGGGTGGCGGTGTCCTGGGTGCGAGAACCCTTTCATCGCTGCTTGCAGCTTTAATTTCATTTTGATTCTTAATCTGTAGTACTGAGGCAGCAGAAGTTATGAGACAATGTGCAAATACTGCTGGCCCACTGGTGAACTAAATATGCAAGACTAGTCTTATATGTCACACTTTGTTGGGTTGCTTTAAAAAAATGGTGGCTAAAATTACAAATATACCCCGGAAATCGGATATATTGCCATATATGAACTTAATAAATATAAATATATTGCAATATATCAGATTTCTATGTGTGCCACTTCTCCAGGCACCACTACACCACTATATAACTATTATACTGTATTAATTATATTATACTGTATATAATATAACCAAATGTTTGTGTGTTAATTTACCTGAGCATTGGCCCTAAAGATGGGTTTACTGATGTGGCAGATTGTTTCTCCCAAAGTAAATCCTTGTTCACCATCAAGAGAAACACACTCAACTGTGCCCTATTTATACAAAATGTTTTTTATATATTTTAACATACATATACACAGAAAACACTTTTTGTTGTTTTAACTAGTTAAGTTTTAACATTTGTGTAGTCTAGTCTTACCTGTTTAGAGGTGATTCTCCTATAGGAAAGTCCAAAGGGGTACTTGAGGGTGAAGTAGGTGTTGTATGAGTTCTCTCCTCTGTTCTCTACAAACACTGTCACATTAATGTCCTGCATTATTCCAACCTCTATGTTTTTGTTTCTGGGTCAGATAAACAAAACAAAAACAAAATAAATGACAAATAAATGACCCTCATGGACACACTTAAATGATATTTAAATTAAATTATTACTTACCCAGTAAAATTAAACTCCATTCTAAGGTCATCAATACAGATGCTATCACTTCCACAGTTTATTTCAAAGTCTAACTGTAATAAACAAAGAGATAAACCAGTGTTTTTTAAAGTAAAAAAAGAGTTTAGTCAGACAGGAGACTAGTTAGATCGCATCATTATACAATGAATATGATGAACAGTGTTTTTTTTTAGTGTACTTTTGTGAAAGACAAAACAGCAAAGCTAAGGTGAGAAGACAAAGGGTTTAGTGGTGTTTACACTAGAAGCTTATCTGTTAAAGTTCATGCAACAGCAATAATTGTAAGATCTTGCTACAAATAAAATAGGTGAAATAAGTTTTGATGTACACTTACTTTGTTACCTATAGTTCACACTATAACCAACTATAATATGGTTGCTGTATTTCTATTCTGGTGTAGTTCCTCTACTGCGCTCTAGAAGGCCCTACAGCCTGTTCTTTATTTGTGGGATAAAGAGGTAGGCAGTAAGATAAGAGATATCTGTTTGGTTAAGGTAAAGAATGAATTTCTTTCATGTAACTTTACTGCTTCATAGAGTTTGTATTGAGAAACATATGTTTTTAGCTCAATCTTGTGTTCTAGCTTGTTTGAAAATTGTGGGATGTTGGCATATGCTAATGCTAGTTTTTTGTGTGTTTTGTAGAGAATCTAATGTTTTCTACTGTCTCTCTTTCCTTTGTGGATTATGCATCTTTAGACTAAGATTGTAACTTGATTATATGGAGGTATTTTGTGCAAAACAAATGAGCTCCTTTGACAGTGGAATTTGTAGTTGTAGAGAGTAGCCACTCATGTGTATCCGTAAATTTGAAATCACAGACAAAGTATTGTAAACTTGTAGATTTTTTTCTCCCACAAACACAACTCAACAGTTATGTCTTCTTGAATCCTTTAATAGAAGTGCACAAATCCTGTTCTACGAATCACAAATTAAGAAACTTAAGCACATTTTTGTTGCTTTTGGTGCAGTAAATTAAGTACAAAATACATTAACACACTTGCAACAAAAATATTAAAAC
Source organism: Beaufortia kweichowensis (assembly GCA_019155185.1). Classification (NCBI taxonomy): domain Eukaryota; kingdom Metazoa; phylum Chordata; class Actinopteri; order Cypriniformes; family Gastromyzontidae; genus Beaufortia; species Beaufortia kweichowensis. The sequence continues at coordinate 4,491,307 of CM032808.1, forward strand.
ACTGAAAAAATTGCACATTCACAAATCAGTATGTGAATTCATGCAGTGAGTTGCACACCTCTAAAATGTTTTTTCACCAGTAATATATTTTTTCTTAGATAATTTACCAGCCTAAACACAAGTGCACAACTGCAACCGCTTGAATCTGCTGCCATAAGTCTCATATACTGTTATTTTCTTGCAAATTATAAGTTTCACGCATTCTACTTTTTGTACCATATATCTATGTGATATTTGGTGCAAAAGGGATTTGTGCATCTTTAGAGGTACCCGTCTCCACAGTGGTCACTACACCTAGTGGTCAGTTGCACATGTTGATCTAAAACAACTTTGTTTTTCAGTTAAATTTGGCAGAAACAAAAACATGCTTTTTTAAACTCTAGAGCACTCTAGAAATAGAGTGTTTGTCCGATTACAATGAAATTTGGCAAGTACCATCCATGTCAGAGGTTTTCAAACCCTGGGTCGCGACCCTCGGGTGGGTCGTGTGATGATTTAAGGAAAATATTCAAAAATGAATTAATGCAATTTTAATAATAATAAAACAATAATAATAATAATAATAATAATAAATTTGAATTGCAACACACTTAAAAACAACATTAAAATAAATGCAAAATATATACTAGATCTCTGTCACCTGACCCACGTACATGCAATCACGCATTTTAACATAGTGCGCTGTGTCGTTGACACTGCCATTTTCTTTTCCCCACTGCGATGATACGAACTGCAAAGGCTTTAGTAGAGTTATATTAGTAGGCAGTCTTTAATTCATTTTGTATCATTGTATGCAAATTTGTAAAATGCGGTTGTATATGGGTCGCGTCAATTTAAACAGAAAAAAAAGGGTCGCGCTTAAAAAAGTTTGAAAACCGCTGAACCGCATACTGACAAAAAGTTATCAGAAGATTTTACATTGGGCAATTAGTTTTCATGCAGCGCGTCATGAAACTTGGTACGTGTCATCATACTCATGATATGAGGTGACTTGTGGAGTTCCGGCACAGCGCCACCTAGTGGTGCTGAGATTATAAAAATAACTTTTGAACGCTTTTGTCTAAAAATCATAAAATTGGACTCGATGGATTCCTTGAGACATGTTGAGTCGAATGATACCCAATATTCCTTGGTCTGCCATATTGGGCGTGAGTCATTTTGTCAAAAAATGCAATATTTTATGAACACAAAATACGTATTGCAACGAAACTTGATACGCCATGGTCTGAAAGGACCTGTCAGGTTTTGAGCCTCTTTTATCTTTTATGACAGCAATTTTGTTTTTCACAGTGCAATCTGATTAAGTGATTTTAATTAAATAACATTTATAGTCAAGTAATAAGATTATTTCAATACTTTAAGGGCTGGTATCTCGGTAACATGTTTGATTCAACATTCTTCCTGGAGATCAAACGTTTCTGCTTATGTTTTATACAAACGTTTTTACTTGTCTTCTCCAATGGTTGTCGTTTGTTTCTTGCCCATCTGTTTTTCAGTGTTAAATGTGGTTGAACACATTCGAATAAAAAACAACGGTATGTAAGCGTTTTACTTATTAGCTTGAAAAGAAATGTACAGTGATTTCATGAACATGTGTTTCTGATCATAACCATTACTATATTGTGGATTTTTGCATGACTGTAAAAATTAACCAGCACCCGTGACCAGAAGTGACTGAAAAAATTGGCTTTTTTCTTGACTATTTGCCCTATATATTGTTCTCCTTCCATGTGTTTAAACAATTAATTGCTGCTGTGTAGGTATTCTCAGTGACAGTTTGATACTTTCTCCGTTGACATAACTGGACATATATTTGTGCTGTCTTCTCACTTTCTCATAAAATATTTTTTATAGTGATAACTTAATCATCCTGTACCACCGTTTCATTTTCTTATAAATTTTGGCAATTTTTTTAGCTGAAGTTCTTCTGCACGTTAATACAGACCTATAGGTACTACGTAACATTGTATTATTTAATTCTTTTGTTTTTCCCCCTTTTGCTTGTCTACAAAATAAATCACTGCACAGGTCGTTGCTGATCCAGCAGCATTTCTGTTCTTCAATCGACTCATGAAAACACATACACCCCTCCCGATATCACTCCATTGACTGCCTCTAGCTGTCCACATAAAATTCAAGTTGCCGACTTTGCTTTCAGGACAGCAGGAAAAAATTCACCCTCTTACCTTAACTCACACCTAAAGGTAAACATCCCCCATTCGCAAAAACATTCACCCATTCTGTTCCTCTCTAGTGGAACCGAGGTGGAGAATAAAATTTCAAGGGTCTATTTTTTTTTTTTGAAAATGTCCACATAAAATTCAAGTTGCCGACTTTGCTTTCAGGACAGCAGGAAAAAATTCACCCTCTTACCTTAACTCACACCTAAAGGTAAACATCCCCCATTCGCAAAAACATTCACCCATTCTGTTCCTCTCTAGTGGAACCGAGGTGGAGAATCAATCACAACCTTCAGGAAACAACCACATTTATCTGGCTAACTCCTAACTGTCTTCCTTTTATTTCAACAGTCTAACATTAAAAAACAGTCCAACCACTATTGTTGTTTATTTGTGACCCTGCCTGTGTAAAGTCAGCCAAAGTAGTTTTTTGTAATTTACTGTTTTCTACATACAAACATTTAACATAATGTGAAGAACATTCTGTAAAAATATAACCTTGATATCTTTAATATTAATTGAGTAAGGTCATGTCTGTCATGAGCCTGTCTGTGTCTTTGTCTCTGTGTCCTGCTTCCCCTTATCTGGACTTTTAGTCATTTGAACGCAATTTCCCATAATCCTTTGCTGGGAAAGGATCTTTTTTCGTTGTAGTTTAACTAACCCTTTTATAACCCAACTTTCCAGTTTCAATCCTCAAGGGAGTTTTATGGATTTGGTTAACAAAACCCTGGTGGATCTCCCTTCACCATGGGAGAGGTGGAGGAGGAAGTTCCCCCTAGACATTTTTTGGGGGGTGGCAGCAGGCGTCAGACTTCGCGGTCCAAGGAGCAGGGTGCATCACAGAGGCATGACGCAGTTTGTGGCAGCTGGTGCTACGCTGTGCCTGAGTCCAGTCGTCCCAGTGGTCTGAAAGTCTGGTGGCCCAGAGTCTGGTCGTCCCAGTGGTCCCAAGTCTGGTGGTCCCGAGTCTAGTGGTGCCCAATTCTGGTCGCTCCAGTGGTTTCAATTCCTATGGTCCTGAGTTTGGTGGTCCCAAGTCCAGTGGTCCAGAGTCCGCTCGTCTCAGTGCTCTCAAGTCCAGTGTTACTATCAAAAGATCATTAAAGAATGTGCCCACTAGGAATTCAGTTTTTTTCTTTTATTGAATCCACATCTTAAAAACCAGTCTAAATCAGTCTTTAAATACAATTTGGGTTTTTTTAGGTATCACCCTGTTTTTTTAGCATTTTTTGAAAACGAAGTACACTAATAAAAATGTCTGCAGCTCCTAAACTCTGTGGTCTATATTCATAATTCTGGACTCTTTTAAAAATAGACCCTTGAAATTTTGAGTCATAATTAAAAGTAGTACAGGATCGGAATAAAATGGGGTTAAATTTAAATAAAAAGACTTGCCATTTCTTTTATTGAATTTAAATTAGGAAAAAGGGTTGACACTCTGGAAAAAATTACCTTTAAATCATTAAGATAAAACTGAATGTCTGACCATATTTTAATTCAAATTTGAGGTTGATACTTGGAATAATCTTGTTTCTGTGAGCTTTTAAATTTATTTAGCGCAGCTACGGCAGTATGGGGCACCATTTCATCGAATAGGGGAGTGGCGCACATGACATTTCTGCACGTGTTTTCACCACATTTGGCCTACGTTAACAACGCACACTGCGATTCACTGTAATCGTCTTTTGGTTTGGTTACAATCCATGATAATCAAAACTTTGCTGGCTTGGCTGGTTTTAATCAGCCGAAAAGGAAGGTGCGAAGATTGACATCTCAGTGAGCCAGTAATGCGCTCCCTGTATATTTTGGACTCTCAGAACGATCGTGATTGATGGAGAGAGACAGGGGAGGGCTCATTTTGTTCGGAAGGGTCTAATCTATTGGGGAGACATGGTTTTGAGTCCTATAATATCAATATTTCTACTGGAATAATAACTGGAAACGCTTATGTAAACAAAGGGGAATCTTTTTTGCACTTTTTCGTCGTTTTGGATAAAACCGTTGGATGCATTTTGAAGAGTGGTGTTTCTTGGATTCGTCCATATTGATCCGAAACACGGGAGATGAAAGATAAATGTTGCAGTTTTTTTTTCTAGATTAAATGTACGGTCCTTTAGCATTTAATTTAACCATTTCCACTCATTAATTGCATTGATTTCAAAAATAAGTTCAGATCATGAATCTTGAGTGTTTTAGCTTTCAAGCGATGCATAGTTTATGATAGTGGATTGAATATTTGATACAAATTAAATTAAAAATACAGACATGCCTAAGCACACGCAAACAGACTGCCTACTAGGTATGTCGTTAAAAATATATTACTGCCCAATAGCCTCAAAAATAGTAGCATATTCCTTTTTTAAATGCTTACAATAAAAAAAGTTCACATCAGTGCTGGTAAGTTTCTATTTTGCGTTTAATCTGCATTTTTTTGTGTGACAAAAAAAAGCGAAACGCACATCTTGCTGCATATTTAGATCATCTTTGACTTTGATTTTAACCACTGCTTAAGCCTCAGCTGGCACAATTTGGACCAAGGTATTCAGCAGGCCAAAAACACTGTCTGTTGGCCCTCAAGGAAGCCCTGGTGAAGCACGACTAACAACCCCAGAAGTGACAGTAAAAACTGGCCCTGGCCTGCTTCTGGCCCGACAGTGCTAACGTGGCTAATGTATACATTGGTGCCTCCCCCATCATGAAGTGCAGAAGTCTACCAAAATATTCAGACGAAGACATGTAGGCACAATGAGAAAAAATATGTGTCAAAAGGGAATTTCAGGAGCCATCTTCAGGCATGTTTCCCAGCCATGTCTACTTAAGTGATGTCAAGTAAAGTTTGTGTGAACGCAAACAGCAAGCTAGTCAAGGTGGTATTGAAGAGAATTTCTTTAAAGAAGCTAAATGATAAATGTGATAAATGGAAGATGTTAGTAGAAATGTGGGAACATTTATGGTGGTTGAGAATACTCCGCTTTGCAAAGTGGAAAAACCTGCCTTTAGGGAAATGCTACAGTCGTTTAGGGGCGCACATGAACACAGCATCTTCGTGTTCCTCTTACCGATGTTTTTTCTTTTTATTTGTACTGTTTTTTTTTTGTTTTACAAATCAACGTAGCCAGGGCGAAATTATACTGTTACGAATCTGTATGCACTGCAGAGAACATAATTTTTAACTCCAAAACAATCCTTAGACCACCGGGACAAACATGGATCTCTATTGACGGAGTGAGGCAAATAGTTCTGCAAAACACAACAACCAACTACAGATTGAGGACAATTTCAACAGTAACTCCGACAGTAACTCGGTGTATGTGGCAGGGCATCCGATCTATTACAGATTATAAAAAAGACAATAACACCCCAATCCATTACAGATTACAAAAGAGGCAATAACACCCAGCATACATCAACCTACAAAACTACCAACCTAGCGAAGGAACTAAATAAGTTCTTCATCCAATTTGACAAAGAGAACATCCAAACCCCAGTTACATCCAACCTGCCCAGTGATGCACAGACTATCGTTCAGATTTCTTTAAAACATTAACAGACGAAAAGCAGCCAGACCAGATGGTGTACAAGGACACATACTTCAGGCCTGTGCTGCCCAACTGACTGAGGTATTTACTTGCATCTTTAACCTAGCGCTTTCCACATGTTCTGTACCAGCATGCCAGCAGTGTGCCTCAATACCACCACTATCATGCCTATCACCAAAATAAAACCAGTAACCTGTTTAAATGACTACCGGGTAGTCGCTTTAATCCCAATCATCTCAAAATGCTTTGAATGACTAGTTCTCACGTACAATAAAAACAATGAACCTGCCTTTGAGCAGTACACCTTACTCTGGTCACTTCGCTTTGGATAAAAGTGTCTGCTAAATTAATAAATGTAAATGATACCTAGAATTTTTAAATCAGATGCTGGTGGTAGATCATTCTCCTATTTAGCACCTAAACTTTGGAATAGTTTCTTCCTAGTGCTGTGCGGGAGGCAGACACACTCTCTTAGTTTAAATCTAGATTAAAGACCTACCTCTTTAACAGAGCATACATATAGTCCAACAGTTTACTATACAAATCCCCTAAGGCTGCATTAATTAGGCCAACCGGTACCGGGAACACTTCCCTAATAATTGTTGTGGAAAATAATCCCTTAATATTCAAACATCACTATGGAAAGAAGGTTCCAGGTGCCAAAAGTCAAACTTTATTGCTCGAGCCAACAGAGCTGAGATACCAATAAACATCCAAAGAACATCCAAAAGCATCTGATCTTACAGTCTCTGACTTTTCACTTTATTCCATTTCTTTGTGACAAATGATTTACATTTTCTCTTTAGCCATCCCCTTTCCTTGGTCTGCTACTATTATCTTTTCTTATTGGATTATTCCTTTTTAGGCCTACTCCCCTAGTTTCTTATTTCTCTGTTCTTATAGTATAATGGTGGCAAAGCAACCCTTGGTGTTTCAGTGTTATATCATATACATATATCTGCATATATCAACATGTTTACATAATGTGCAGTACGTGCAGCACGTGCCTTCTATGTTCGTGCCTGGTACCTACGTACCCAGTGGTGTTATTCTGTACCTCGTTATGTTAATAGTACCACTGAGTTCTTTACTCTATGTGTGTGTGCTCTTTTCATACCATATATGTGCTCTAGTGCTTTAGTGTTCATTTAAGATATAATTCTATTTGTGTAATACAAATATACCATGTGCATATAAAATATTTCATATAATCATATGTATATATCATAAAAATATACCATATATTCTGATGTACTTGTTTGTCTCTTATTATTCTGAGGTTGCATCCAGTCCATAGCCTGACCTTGGATCTGTCAGAAGGAAGCAGCGACCCCCAGGAGAACCTGCACTCAATATAACTAATGCTAATGCAAGTTACTACATTAATGATAATGCTAAACAGTATTTATGCTAATCTCTTTAACTATTTAACTTTAACTAATTAACTACTTCTTTTCACACCAGTTCCAGTTCACCGCTGCACCGTCATCTACGTTTTGAGCTCCGCCGATCTGATACTAAATCTGATACTAAATCTACTTTCTGTTATTTACTCTATTTTCATTTGCTATTTACTCTATCTGCATATTGTCAATATTTAAACACTTGATTCGCTCTCTCATATTAATACTAAACTGGTGTATACATAACTCTGATAATATACATACGCAACGTACCTTTTCTAATGGCGGATCTATCCGATGCGTGTCTTTCTGCTTTTTGTGCTCTGCATACTGCCGAACGGGAGACGGTCGGAGAATTTGCATGGACCCAGTCACACCGGACCCGATCTGCTGTGCTAAACATCACCCCAGCCCCGGCACGATGCAGACAACAGAGAACCTCTTCCCCCGCTCTGCAACCGGACTTCGAGACCTCAGGCACTTGGCACGCAAACGGTAATAAAACTACTCCTTCACTTATTGTCGTAACTTGCATCTCCTGTCACATGTATAGCTTAGCTTCTTCCGTTAGCGATGAGGGTTTCACGTGCGATAAATGTAAAGACGTAATAAGGCTAACGGAGAAGGTTACAGAATTAGAATCACGCATCCGTACTCTTGTTGAGAATAGTAAGGCTAGTAATAACTCTGGCACTCTTTCGGACTCGCCTAGCATAACGTGCGATAATAACGGCTCGGTTCCGACTGTAGGCCCGAAGCGGCAGGGCAGCTGGGTGACAGTCAGGCGGCGTAGTCGTAAAGAAAAGCGGCACCACTCTCCCGCTTCTGTTATTATCTCGAACCAGTTCTCTCCGCTCAGCCACACACATGCTGAGACACCCGTGTCAAGCGCCCTGGTTATTGGTGATTCTATTGGTGAAATAGAGACTCCAGCCACCATAGTTGAATGCATACCTGGAGCCAGAGCGTCTGACATTAGATCCAAACTGAAAGTGCTGGCTAAGGCTAAATGTAAATTTTCTAAAATTGTTATTCACGTCGGCACAAACGATACGAGACTCCGCCAATCGGAGATCTCTAAATATAATATTAAGGAAATGTGTGAAGTTGCAAAAACTTTGTCAGACACCGTAATATGCTCTGGTTTCCTACCCGCTTACCGGGGTGATGAGACCTATAGTCGATTATTGTCATTGCATGGCTGGAAGTCTAAGTGGTGCCTGGAAAACAATATAGGTTATATAGACAACTGGAAATATTTCTGGAGGAGACCTGACCTGTTAAAGAGAGACGGCCTCCACCCCTCCCGGGGAGGAGCTGCTGTCCTCTCTAGAAATTTGTACAATAGTCTTAAGAGTAAAATCTGACTATCCGGGGCCCAGGTCAGGAAGCAGACCAATCGGCTTAACCATCCGTCTGCAAGCTGCCTCGACATGTCACTTAGGCCACATAAATCACAACATATAGAGTTTTTACAACCCACATATCAACACATAGAGACTGTGTCTGCTTCCCAAACAAACAAAAATATAGCATACTCTAAACCAAAATACACAAACCTAATTAATATTAAACTAGAAAACAATCAAATAGATGCAACTAAATGGCTAAAATTCAGCCTGCTTAAAATCAGGTCACTTTCCAACAAAGAACACATTATCAACAAAATTATTACAGACCACAACTTGGATGCGCTGTGCCTGACAGAAATTGTATTGCTACAATCTATAGCAACCTATTCCGCGTTAATCTTAAATCTAGAAAATTTAACTCCTTTGAAATAATGGTGCTAAATATGTCACTTCCAAACGGTCGCAACAAACATTTGTCCTTCATAATGGCTATCATTTACAGACCACCGGGTCATCATATAGACTTCCTTAAAGAATTTGCAGATTTTCTGTCAGAATTAGTAGTCACCGTAGATAAAGCTCTAATCGTTGGTGACTTTAACATACACATTGATAATCCAAAAGATGCGCTACGTATAGCTTTTATGGATATCCTGGATTCGCTTGGTGTTAGCCAAAAGGTGTCAGGTCCCACACATAAATGTAAGCACACTTTAGACCTAATTCTATCTTTTGGACTAAACATAAACAACATAGAAATATTACCTCTGAGCGATGCTATTTCAGATCACTGCCTCATAACCTATACTGTACTTTTAGATAAACCCGCTCGTCCTACACCTCGGTTCAGATCAAGCAGATCAATCATCTCTACCACTAAAGATAGTTTTATTAACAATCTTCCAAATCTATATCAAACCCTTAATGTAATTAACAAAAATGAAGATCTTGACATTGTAACAGAAACATTAAAAAGTTGTCGTGCCTATTAGATTAAAAAGAATAAAAGAAAGAACGCCAGCACCGTGGTATAATAACCACACCGCAGCCCTAAAAAAAGCAACTAGAAAAATGGAACGTAGATGGAGGACTACGAACCTAGAAGTATGGCGCGATGCATGGAAAGAGAGTACCAACAAGTACAAAAAGGCTCTAAAAACCACCAAATCGTCCTATTTCAGCAAGTTGATCACAGAAAATCAAAATAACCCGCGATTTCTTTTAATACAGTCATAAAACTGACTAAAACAAATCATTTACAGAAAAAGATGCTAAACTACAGCACGATAGTAACACCTTTATGAAATTTTTTGATAATAAAATCGAGCAGATTAGGAACAATATTGCATCTACACAGCCAGCCACCTCTATATCCCATAGTATCCCGTCCCGCATCATGCCAATAGTACAACTAGAATCATTTAATGCTATTAAAATGGATGAACTCAAAAAAATAATAAACTCATCAAAATCATCATCCTGTATATTAGATCCCATTCCCACAAAACTACTAAAAGAAGTTTTTCCTGCAGTTTCGGAACCAGTGTTCAATATTATTAATTCATCCTTAGAATTAGGCTATGTTCCAGTAGCCTTTAAAATGGCAGTTATTAGGCCTCTCATTAAAAAAACTAATCTCGACCAGGGAGACCTATCCAACTTTAGACCAATCTCTAATCTCCCCTTCTTATCAAAAATACTGGAAAAGGTTGTGTCCAAACAACTACAGACATTCCTAGCGAAAAATAGCATCTATGAAAAATTTCAATCAGGATTCAGGCCCCATCACAGCACAGAAACAGCCATGCTCAGAGTGACAAATGACCTCCTTCTAGCATCAGATCGCGGTGAAACATCTATTCTTGTATTACTCGACCTCAGTGCAGCTTTTGATACAATAGATCATACAATCTTACTTGATAGACTGGAAAACCTTGTTGGCATAAATGGTCAAGCCTTAGCCTGGTTCAAATCTTATTTAACTGATCGCTACCACTTTGTCTATGCTAACGAGGAAAAATCTTATTACTCTCAGGTAAAATACGGCGTACCACAGGGATCAGTTCTTGGTCCCATTGTCTTCGCACTATACTGTATATGCTTCCCCTCGGAGATATTATTAAGAAACATGACATCAACTTCCACTGTTACGCTGACGATACCCAGCTTTATATTTCCTCAGAACCTGACAAAACCCACTGTTTTTCTAAGCTAATAGACTGTATCAACGATATTAGAAAATGGATGGCAAACAACTTCCTTCTACTTAACTCCAACAAGACAGAGGTTCTGATTATTGAATCCAATAGCTCCAAACACGACACGCTAGTCCACAACATCTCTATAGAAGGCTGCACCATTGTCCCTTCTTCCGCAGTCAAGAACCTAGGTGTGATTCTAGATAAGAACCTGTCTTTCGATGGTCACATTTCCAATGTATGCCGAACTGCATTTTTTCACCTTAGAAATATTTCAAAGATGCGACACATGCTGTCTGTCTCGGATATAGAGAAGCTAATCCACGCATTTATGACCTCCAGAATTGACTACTGTAATTCATTACTGGGGGGGTGTCATGCAAAGCAAATAAATAAGCTTCAGCTGGTTCAAAATGCAGCTGCTAGAGTTCTCACTAGATCAAAAATGTATGACCACATAAGTCCACTCCTAGCAACACTGCACTAGCTACCTGTAAAGTATCGCATACATTTCATAAATGGCTTAGCACCGTTAAACCTCCATGAACTACTATCAGCATACAATCCATCACGGACATTGCGTTCACAAAATGGCGGGCTGTTAATAGTTCCAAGAAAATAAAAAAATCTAAAGGTGGAAGATCCTTCTCCTACTTAGCACCAAAACTATGGAATGACCTTCCCAGTAAAGTTCGGGACTCAGACACACTCGAACTGTTTAAAAGTAATTTAAAGACTTATCTCTTTAGCCTCGCATTCACATAATCTCAGATCCAACTCTCTAAGGCCGCAATAGTTAACTCAACTGGAACCGGGCACACACACATACTACATACTGCATGTGTTATCACATATAACTGCCTACATCTACATAGGAACGGCAGCTACACTAATGCTATTCTGTTCTGTCCCCCCCTCTCTCTCTCTCTCTCTCTCTCTCTATCTCTCTCTCTCTCTATCCCCCTCTCCCTTTCTCTGAGGTATCCCGAGGAATGAGTTCCAGCTGGCACAACACTGCCCCACCTGATGTCCATCCTGGTGCTGCTAAATGACGACCACCCAGGACAACCTCCTGCACCTGTTAAATTAAAATCAAATCTACCACATTATACTTAACATATAACATTTTATTCACTCTCTAAAGTGATTTTCTGTATCCTACAATGTATGTTTCTGTATCCTGTAAACTGCATAGCGAGTTATAGATGCGATCAATGGCAAATTGTGTCCTTTATTACGGATTGCACATGCTACAGATTGCAACTATAACACGTCATGTCAGGGTTTTTTTTCTCTCTTAAAGAGTTTTTTTTAATCCCTGACCACTGACTGCTATCTGTCATTACATGTAAAGCTGCTTTGATACAATGTCCTTTGTGAAAAGCGCTATACAAATAAAATTGAATTGAATTGAAATTCTGTCTATGTCAGCAGTCTGATGTTATAGCTGCACTCAGTCAACTCAGTTATCCCCGGCTAAACAATCATTTATTGTATAATATTAGCCTTATTAATCACTACCTAGTTTAACATACACACAAACTAACTGTATCCCAACTAACACAAATCAGACACAATCTAAATTCAGTCAAAATCATCAACCCTAATTAAATTAATAATCCAGACCAACTCAAAATTCAGACCTACATAGCTTAAAATTTTAGTAAATTCGCTTTAAATCAAATAATTTTTATCCAATTGCTGTGACGCATTTTTCCATATATATATATATATATTAGGGATTCTCAATATAATATTGAACCGTTTGGTACGACATCCACGGTTCAATACACGCTTGTGAATTGCGTTTTTTCCGGTTTTACGTTTAAATAATTTATGTATATTTTATTTCTCTCTGAATTGACTGTTTGTGTGTGCCTGTAAGTCTACGAGCTGAGATAAGGAAACTCCTCCCCGTGAGTAAATATTCAATTACTATGCTCTAAAGTTGCGGGGGCGCTGAACCATCATTCCATACTTTAACATTGCGAGCGGCAGTGAAGTGACGCTACAGTACGAGGAAGCGCCGGCGTCTTTCAAATCCGTGCTGTGCAGACTTGAAAGACGCCAGCGCTTCCTCGTCTTTCAAATCCGTCAAGTTTCAAGTTCCCCCTGTAGCAAAAGCTGCACAACAACACCTCTGTGTCCCAGGAACCTCTGTTGTGAGTGAGAGAATTTTCTTCACTGCCAGGGACATTGTAAGTGCAAAACGCTCCTGCCTTGCTGCAGAGAATGTTGACAGGCTTATCTTTTTACAGAAGAACCTCAAAATAAAGGAATAGATAGCTGACCTAAGTGAAATTGCACTTTACATTCTGAATGAAGGATACTGTACTGGAGTACTGATAAGTTCAATTAAGATGGTTTATTTATGTTTACTGAAGTACAAGTATGTTTATTTGAAATGGTCAATTTATGTTTACTAATTTCACATGTATGTTTATTTTCAAAATTTAGGAATTTATGTGTTCCCCAGTTTGTACATGGGCTACCAGCAGCTGTGAGATGTCAGTGTTAATTTTAATATAAAAAAATGTTTTATATTATACAATACACTAGGAACTAGTGGACTTTTCTTTGCTTTTAAGTAAAATAAAGGAGTATTGCAATAAATCGTTTTTATTTTTTCTTCTTAACCTCTTACTGTTCCTATTGCCTAAGCATAGAATAACAAAAAAACACTCTTATGTGTCAAGCCATCAGAACCGAACCGAAAATATAATATATATATCCTCTCCTGGGACCGCCACCTTACCGTGGTGGAGGGGTTTGAGTGCCTGAATGATCCTAGGAGCTATGTTGTCAGGGGCTACCCCCTGGTAGGGTCTCCCAAGGCAAACAGGTCCTAGGTGACAAGCCAGACAAAGAACGGTCCACCCCCCTTATGAGAAGGACCAAAATAAATACTGTGACGTCGCCCGGTATGGCGCAGCCGGGGCCCCACCCTGGAGCCAGGCCTGGGGTTGGGGCTCGTATGCGAGCGCCTGGTGGCCGAGTCTTGCCGACGTCCTGTGGGCTCACCACCTGCGGGAGGGACCGTAAGGGGCCGGTGCATTGTGGTTTGGGTGGCGGTCGAAGGCAGGGACCTCGGCAACCCAATCCTCGGACACAGAACCTAACTCTAGGGACATGGAATGTCACCTCGCTGGGGGAAAAGGAGCGTGAGTTAGTGCGAGAGGTTGAGAGGTACCGACTAGAGATAGTCGGGCTCACCTCCACGCACAGTTTGGGCTCTGGAACCCAACTCCTCGAAAGAGGTTGGACTCTCCACTACTCTGGAGTGAGAGGCGACGGGCTGGAGTGGGCTTGCTTATAGCCCCCCAGCTTAGCTGCCATGTGTTGGAGTTTACCCCGGTGAATGAGAGGGTCGTTTCCCTGCGCCTCCGCATGGGGGATAGGTCTCTCACTGTCATTTGTGCCTACGGGCCGAATGGCAGTAAAGAGTACCCGGCCTTCTTGGAGTCTCTGGGAGGAGTGCTTGAAAGCGCTCAGACTGGGGACTCCGTCATTTTGCTGGGGGATTTCAACGCTCACGTGGGCAACGACAGTGACGCCTGGAGAGGAACGGCCCCCCTGACCTGAACCCGAGTGGTGTTCTGTTGTTGGACTTCTGTGCTAGTCACGGCTTGTCCATAACGAACACCATGTTCAAGCATAAGGGAGCCCATCAGCACACGTGGGCGCAACAGGGCGCCCTAGGGGCGGAGCTGTCAACTGATCACTACCTGGTGGTGAGTTGGATCCCTTGGCCGGGGAGGAAGCTGGACAAACTCGGCAGGCCCAAACGTTCCCAACAGACCCACACAGAACATTTGGGCCTGCCGAGTCTGTCCAGCTTCCTCCCCGGCCAACAGATCCAACTCACCACCAGGTAGTGATCAGTTGACAGCTCCGCCCCTCTCTTCACCCGAGGTCAGATGAAACAACCACAAAGTCGATCATCGACCTCCGCCCTAGGGCGCCCTGTTGCGCCTGTCAGAGGGGTCCTCAACTCCCACCTCCGGCGGAGCTTTGAACAGATCCCGAGGGAGGCGGGGGACATTGAGTCCGAGTGGACTATGTTCTCCGCCTCCATTGTCAAAGCGGCCATTTGGAGTTGTGGCCGTAAGGTCTCTGGTGCCTGTCGTGGCGGCAACCCCCGAACCCGGTGGTGGACACCGGAAGTAAGGGATGCTGTCAAGCTGAAGAAGGAGTACTATCGAGCCTGGTTGGCTTGTGGGACTCCTGAGGCAGCTGATAGGTACCGGCAGGCCAAGCGGACTGCGGCACGGGTGGTTGTGAAGGCAAAAACTCGGGCCTGGGAAGAGTTCGGTGAGGACTTGGAGAAGGATTATCGGTCGGCCTCGAAGAGGTTCTGGCAAACTGTCCGGCGCCTCAGGAGGGGAAAACGGTGCCCTACTGGGGATATTGTCGGGTGGTGGAAGGAATACTTCGAGGACCTCCTCAACCCTGCCAACACGCCCTCCACTGAGGAGGCAGAGGCCGGGGACTCGGAGGTGGGCTCGGACATCACCCGGGCGGAAGTCACCGAGGTAGTTGAGAAGCTCCTCGGTGGCAGGGCACCGGGGTGGACGAGATCCGCCCCGAGTACCTCAAGTCTCTGGATGAAGTGGAATTTCTTCCATCAGATCCCAGCTGATAGGTGTGACGATGATTGTAGAGTATGAATACTTTCTTAGACATACTACATAGCCATGTTTTTATTGTCATGTGACACATAGGCATTGTTAAACAAGCTCAATTTAACCATGGGGAATGTATGTCTTGGTACATATACAACTTACCCTTAAAACAGCTTCCCTGTTAGAGTTTTTTGCTATTTTCTAATTTATTTACTCTTTTAAATTTGATGGCACCACAGCTCCCGTGGCATCATGGGATAGAACAATGTCCATCCAATGCAGGGTAATGAAGTATTAAAGCCATGACTAGTAGGCTCAGAGACAGTGTCTTTTGACCAGTCAACAGGGCACTGAACAAACATGCATAACCCACCATAACCAGTACACTAATACTCTTGTCATGTACTACTGTGTACATTCTGTGTATATTGTACCTCTGTTTTTACTGACCATGCATAATGTATAAATTATAAACGTTTTTCGCACCGGTCAGTTCCAGGACGAATTGCTGAACTGAGATTTGATACAAGTAAGGCGCTATAGGATAATGGCACAATGCCTCAAAATAATAAAATAATAAATAAAGGGTGAGGTTATTATTGCATGATATCACAATAGTCACAATAGTACTTACTTTATAATTTTGACAGCTTAGTAGTGAATTTCCAATACAGACCAGATTTCCAAATTATTTTGATGAAAATATTACCATAATTTCTGGCTTTAAATTAATGTTTGAGACACATAGCAAAGTGTGGCAAAGTTACAGATGTTAACCTAATTGGTTATTTGTCTCTCCAGTTAATGCTTGGAAAAAAACTACTGTAATGTACTGTAATGTAACTTCTGATTTAGCATAAAAACAATTGTTAATTGCAGTTGTATAAGCTAAAAAGTGTCTTGGCAGTTCTCTCTTAACTCTTACATTATGATCTATGGTGTTCTTTATCTCAGGCAGGAGTGTTGGCTTCAAGCCTTGCATACTGCTAGATGGAAGCCCCTCAAATGTGAAAGTTAACTGACTGGACAGTGGATTCAGGGCATCTTCTGGACAACCCTGATTGAGACAATAAATAATTATGGTGTTATTGTTATAATAATCATATTCACTGAACAATTTAATATAATTTCTAGACACGATATATTACAGTGACATTGAATGCTTACCTCTATAAAGAAAGTATGATTTCTGCACATTTCCTGCAACCTAATGTTTATCTCATCACTCGATATACGATTTTTGCTTGAGAAGTATGCTCGATATTTCTGTCGCTTGGCATCAAGTGTTATTGTGTATTTAATATTTGCAGCCAAATCTAAAAAAAAAAAATGTGTTTGGTCATTGAGCGGACATTTTGATATAAACAAAGAAACACAAGCTCTGAGTAACGTTAGACATTAGAAATACCAAAATTTAAGAGCAGACAGAATGCTACATGGGCAATTGTGATTTGTGCCTATCAATAAAAGCAACTTACAACCATAAATTACACTGGGGTATGTAATCAGTAATATACCTGTTATATCATGTTTGTATCTACTCATGGTGTAGCAAACTTTTAGGATGTTTAGCAATGGCTTTTTGCAGTCTGTTTCACTGGTTGAGATTTTGGATGGCGAGTAAGTTATTTTGGTGTCCAATAACATGATGGGTCTGGACCTGAATTATCCATATAAAACAAACACAAATCTGTTAGTAGGGTGCATTTGTCTCTGTGCATGTCTGCATTTGCATTGGATTATTAGTTGTTTTCTGTCTAAGAGCAAAAACATACCTGAGAAGCAAAACCGCTCCCATTGATCCAACAGCAATGTCAAGGAGGTTGTCTTGACTCTGGTCTAGAGATGACTGGCTTAGTGAAATTCCAAATAACCGCAAACCTGATTGAAATGATGACCCACCAATCCTCTGTGTGTACACAACAGAATAAGGTAGAATAGAACTTGATTAGAAACATGAATAAAAATCTAAAAAAATCCAAGAATGAACCAAAGCAGTAGCACAAATGTGTACAAAAGTCTACTGTGGCGACTTAAATAGTTGCCACAATATTTGATGTTGGGTTTCCCATGTTTTATGGGGACATAGACATAATGATTTTATACTTACAAACTGTAAATTGTGTCCTGTAACCCTCTTGCCTCTATTTCTCACACAAACCTTTATGCATTTTTACATTTTCAAATAATTTAGTTTAGTGTAGTATGATTTATACGCTGTTTGTCTCATGTTGAATGTTTAAACAATTGTGATGTCTTGAAATAGACAGAAGAGTTAACTTAGCTAATGGGAGAGTTGCTAACTACAGGCTTAAAGACTTCAACTTCTGCTACTAATGAACTGTTTCATTAGTTTATTACATGAAACTGTAGCATCATTTTGGCAATCAAATGTAAACTTCATCAGATGATGAAAACATGACATTATGATCTGTCTGTCAGCTACAACAAATCAGCGGTAGGTCCGCAAGGAACAGGAAACTAGGAAAACATACTACAGTGAACATTCACATTCAACGACTGAGAAACTAGGAGTGAAACACAAGGGGTATATATAAACAGGGTAACAAGGGGATAACAAGACACAGGTGTAGGCAATGAGATAATTACTAACTAGGCAAAGGATTATGGAAAATTGAGTTTAATGATAAAAATCTTCAGAAGAGGGAACAGGGACAAGACAGGGACTAGGGGGACACAGACAGGGATCATGACAGAGCCCCCCTCCTAAGAGGGAGCAACCAAACCAGAGGGAGGTGGAGCAGAGGCGGAACAGGGGGAGTGAAGGAGAGCAGGGAGCCAGGGCGGAGCCAGCAGAGCATGGACAGCCATCTTGACTGTGGCAAGGAACTCGGAGACGGCCATCTTGACCATGGCAGGGAATTTAGGGACGGCCATTTTGGCTGTGGCAGGGAGCTCAGGGAGTGGCGTGACCTCTGGTTCAGATTTGTGGGCTGGAGCTGCCTCTGATGTAGAATAGTCCAACAGCACCACAATCCCAGGGCAGTCATAGGCAGCGCCGACAACTCTGGGGTGACCACCGGAGCTGGTACCACTGGCACAACCATACTCGGGACCAGTGAGACGACCGGGCTCTGGACCACTGGACCTGGGACCACCTGACTCGGGACCACCGGACTTGGGACCACTGGGACAACCGGACTCGGTCCCTCTGGGCTTCTTTGTGGGTCGAGTGTCCTTCACTCAGCTTTGAAAGGACAGTGAGGTCCACTGATAATCTTGCATGGCTTTCTGCTAGTGACACAAATTAGACGCATAGAGGAGTGGTTTAGCTAAGAAAGCAGGGACAGACCAAACATTTTAGAGAGTGGGGGGGTAGAGAGTGATGTTTTTTCTCTTTGGACCTCCAGTGATTGAATGGGACTGTACTTCATTTAGTAGTCTTGGTGGTGAGTTGGTCATCCAGGCAGGAACCAAAGCCAGACCAGCCCTCCTGATGCACACGGTCCCAGAGGCCCCAAGCCGCCACCCTGCCACACCCCAGTGGCGACCACTCAAACAGCCATGACCTTAAATACACACTCAAACATGTCAACAACCAAGCGGCACGGCTAAAAATGAGTTAAATAAATATGAGCATTGACTACATTAACTAGGCCAACCGGAACCAGGAACACTTCCCTAACAATCTGATGTACTTGTTGCATCTAAGGGTGTGAAATAGTTTTTTGATCTCAGTTTGTCTGTCTTTTATTATTCCGAGGTTGTATCCAGTCCATACCCTGACCTGACGTTGGATCTGTCAGAAGAAGGCGGCGACCCCCAGGTGAACCTGCACTCATTAATGCTAATGCTAGTTACTACATTAATGATAATGCTAAACAGTATTTATTCTAATAATCATATCTTTTCTGTCTATGTCAGCAGTCTGGTGTTATAGCTGCACTCAGTAACACTATGCCTTATTGTCATCCCTGGTTAAACAATCCTTTACTGTATAATATTGGCTTCACTAATTGCCACCCAGTTTAACATAAACACAAATTAATTGTATCACAACTAAGACAAATCAGACCCAATCTAAATTCAGTCAAAATCATCAACCCCAATTAAATTCAGTGCATGATATTGGCTACATTAACTGTAAGCTGGTTTCACACTAAAACAATTATAAAATATAACTGCAAAGCAGCAAAATGGGGTCAAGCCCCAAAAGGTAGAAAAGGAAAAATGTATGGAAATCTGTAGTGATGTTCTTTAACATAAGTCTAAAAACATACTGTATAGATGTATAGGTGAAAATAAACTCAAAGGAAAAACTTTGTAAATGACCAACATGTTACAGTTTTAACACTCACAATAAAAAAGAAACACATTTTGCACCATCTCTGACTAAACTAACATTTCCACACTGGAAATGTGCAGGACAGATTAAAATCACCAACCTCACAGTTTACTAGCTAGCTGCTTAGACCACTGTACCAATGCATTAGTCCACATGCTTATGCTCATGAGAAAAGCCCTTAAGAAAAAAGGAGCACACAGCAGCATTTGTTTCCTTGTTAACAAATTAACATGCAAAGTTTAATTAATTGCTTTCACAGGTTATGAAACTGGTCAATTGGTTAATATGTAGTGATAACCATTCTAGCAAAGTTTGATGTCATT
Organism: Beaufortia kweichowensis; assembly: GCA_019155185.1. NCBI lineage: Eukaryota > Metazoa > Chordata > Actinopteri > Cypriniformes > Gastromyzontidae > Beaufortia > Beaufortia kweichowensis. The sequence continues at coordinate 4,511,233 of CM032808.1, forward strand.
GGACAAATGTTTTGCAAATATATAGCCTTATCTGTTTTGGCATGCTCGCTGAAAAATTCATAGACATCGTATATGAGAACTGTTTGAAGAATCAAAAAGCTTTTGATAAATTTTTTTCATAGGTGTCTGTAGATGCTATAACCCAATTCTCATACAACCCTCAACAGTTTTCTAGGAGGAGTTTGTAAAAGTACAATTTCAATAAAATTCAGTATGGCGAATGGGAAGTATAATGCAAGATGAAAAATTTGATATTGCAGGATTCGGCAGGAGCTAGTGAATCCAATGATGTCATTCTTGTAAGAATTTGTAAAAAAAAAATTAAATGCTATAAACAATTTTATAAATTTAGTTTCATCTTTTGACCGCTAGGGGTGCTGACCTAAAACCTAATAGGTCCTCTAAGAACATGACCTTGGTTAATAATACCAAATTTTGTAGCAATACATATTTACGTTCATAAAATATGTCAAATTATTACAAATTTCTAAATGGAAGGGGCCCAAAATGGCCAACCGTGGAAAATGTGGTATCATATAAATCGGCATGCCGCACAAAACTTAACGAGACCTTAACGAGTCATGATTTTAGATTAAAGTGTTCAAGAGTTTTAAGCAAAATAACCATTTTTCGTATCTCTGGGCCAGTAGTTGGCACAGTGCAGAAACTGTACAGGTCATCTTAGGTCATGACTGTGATGGCATATACTAAGTTTTGTGTCAATACACCAAAGCATTGCAAGGATACAACCTTTGATCCATTTTTGTGCGCTTTTCCTCAAATTCTTTGACATGCTGTATGAAAACTGTAAAAAATATTTTGAAAACTTTTTGTTGAGAGTGTCTCTAAATACTAGATACCATAAAATGAGGGGAAAATGTCACATGGTACTATCAAATCAGAATCAGCCATGCATTCATATATTTATATATATATAAGGAATTTTATGGCTAGCCCTTATGGTTCAACAGGTATGACCATAAACATAAATGAAATTTTGAACTGGTGGTGGCGCTATAGAGTTTGACTTAGAGACTCCAAATTTGCCACGGTAACATATGAGAATTGTTCTATGGGCTGCCATAGACTCCCATGGTGGAAGACGAAGAATAAGAACAAGAACAAAATTGCAGAAAAACCGAAAACATATATTAGAAAATGCTAGATTCAACAGAGATGTTCTTTTTCTTTCTACAAATTTAATTAATTAATAATGTATATTAAATTAGGTGACATTTGCCACACATCTCTTAAGTACCTTAATAGCATATGTCCAAAAAGTATATACTGTACGTTAATACAGTAATAATGGTGGTAATGCTAGTGATGTCATTTTAAAACCAGTAGTGATTTTGTAGTGATAGGTGACACACACCAAGTTTCAAGTCAATCCCCAAAAGCATTGTGAAAATGGGTCACAGTCATGACCTAAGATGACCTGTACAGTCAATTTAATTAATTAATAATGTATATTAAATTAGGTGACATTTGCCACACATCTCTTAAGTACCTTAATAGCATATGTCCAAAAAGTATATACTGTATGTTAATACAGTAATAATGGTGGTAATGCTAGTGATGTCATTTTAAAACCAGTAGTGATTTTGTAGTGATAGGTGACACACACCAAGTTTCAAGTCAATCCCCAAAAGCATTGTGAAAATGGGTAGTTCACAAATAATTATGTAACTGTGTCCTATGGTGTGACAGCAAAAATGTAAAATGTATTGATCCTGTGTATAACAACAGTTTGATCAATTAAATAGCTTTCAATTATTTTTTCAAATGTATTAAAAGCATGTATCATGTCAATTGGAAGAAATAGGAGAAGTTCAATAAACATTTGTACAAACAATACATTTGCAAAAAATTCTGTATGAATTTCGTTACATCTTTTGACCACTGGGGGTGTTGACCTAAAACTTTTTACATTTAACATATTTAAAATAATGCATTTGAATGAAAAACTCAAAATGTCTGATGCCCAACTAGCCAATATAGGATGCATTTTGCTATCTTTTGTGCAACAAATTTGCTATGGCAACACAGAATGTCCTGTTTCTGTGTGCCACATTTCATAACTTACCTATGTACGGTTCTTTGGGCTGCCAAAGAGTTACAGTACATTCCTAAGAAGAAATGGCTGCAAGCAGCAATCACAGTGTCAGGCCCAACAGGAGCACAAAAGGGCAGGACATCTATGAGGACATCTGTAATGATGATTTTTAACAGATGTAAAAAACAGGTTTAGATGTATAGGTGAAATTTATAGAATTGGATTTTAGATGTATAGGTGTATAGGAAAGATTTTGTAAATGGCCAACACGTCATGGTTGGTACAGATTCAGATCAAGTTTAAAATAAGATCTAAATTCAGATTAGCCCAGAAAAGCCCTACTTTTGGAAAGGTTTTTGCACCATATCTGGCTAAATTAAGACTTTTAAGCAGAGATCCCTCCACACAGGATTCGAAACCACCATTTTAATGTTTGTAATCTTGCCAGAAAAGCCCTACTTTTGGAAAAGAAACATTTTTGCACCATGTCTGGCTAAATTAACACTTTTAAGCTGAGATCACTCCACACAGGATTCAAATCCACCATTTTAATGTTTGTAATCTTGCAACTTAACCTTACACGCCACTGAGTCTGGCCACAGAAGTTCTTAAACAAAAATGAGAACACAACAGCAGTTAGTTACCATTTTAACCAATTATGGTTTTTTTGGAAGAGAGGTTTTAAAAACATAGGTTCCGATGCAAAGGTATAATTAAACTCATAGGTAACATTTTGTAAATGGCTAACACGTCATATTTTGTTGGTTATATCATATGATAGTTGGTTCAAATTTAGATTAGGTCATTTCCAGAAAAGGACTACCATTTCTGGCTAAACAGTAATTTTCATGCCAGGAATGCACATGACAGGATTCGAACTGGCAACCAGACAATTGTGCTGCCAAGTCTGTTCACATGCACAACTTTCCTGAGAAGAGCCCTTAAGCAAAAATTAGCACAAACCGGCATTATTTACTAACATTTAACATGCAAAGTTTAATTAATTAATCAGTTGGGTAATATGTAGTGATAAGCATTCTATCAAAGTTTAATGTTATTGGACAAATGTTTTTAAAATATATAGCTTCATCTGTTTTGGCATGCTTCCTGAAAAACCCATTGACCTGGTATATGAAAACAGAAGACAGATCAAAAAGCTTCTGTTTGTCCTGAGTGTCTCTACAAGTTAAAAAAACAAGATCTGTTTAAATCAGACAAAACCTGTAGGACAAGTTTGAAAAAGTAGGTTTTTGATCAATTCAAAATGGTGGGAAAATTCTATTATGTCATGCAATGCCTCATAGTGCTCTCAAATCAGAATGAGCCACAGGACGCGTTCAGCGGACGGAGCAGCATTGTGGCAAGAGGGACACAACGTCTCGTTCCCTCCATCAGGGAACCGGGGTTACAGACGTAACCTAGATGTGCTGTTTCCATCAGTCACTCGACGTTGTGTCAATGACGACACTAGGGGTCCCTATGGAAAATGCCACAGGCTGGTCCGCGTCCTGGCGTCACAGGGTAAGTATGGGCAGGCAAGTGCGTGCCGCATAGCACAGAGTGACATTATGACCTTCCAGTACATAAGGTGAGAAGTCTTCCTGGTCCCCACGGGGGAAGCAGCTACTTACTAAGTGAACGGCGGCGCTTTCTCGGGCACAGCTGGAGGAGCTGCTGGACACAGTAGAAGTACTAGGAAGTGCCCACTCTTCTGGAAGGACGAACACTACGGAGGCCACAGCTCACCGAGAGGGGAGCATCTATGGTGAAGAGAGAAATACAGCCTTACTCAGAAGGCGTCGTGGTGGCATGACGCCTGGGAAGAACACAGGTCACCTGAGGGAACCAGTTGTGGAAATATACTCAGCGACTGTCGCAAGACCACAGCGGCTGTTCGGTTCAGGCTGCCTGGGATATGAGTGGCCCTGCAGAGATTTCAGCGTCTGCTGACTCCACAGGAGGAGGCGACGGGCTAGTTGCAACATCAACCATGAGCGTACACCGCCTTGATGGTTGATGTAGGCCACAGTAGCAGTGTTGTCTGGGCCAGAGGTCGAAGACGTCCTAGGAGAACGGCCAGCAATTCCAGGCAGTTGATGTGTGTATATATATATATATATATACAGGGAGTGCAGAATTATTAGGCAAATGAGTATTTTGACCACATCATCCTCGTTATGCATGTTGTCTTACTCCAAGCTGTATAGGCTGGAAAGCCTACTACCAATTAAGCATATTAGGTGATGTGCATCTCTGTAATGAGAAGGGGTGTGGTCTAATGACATCAACACCCTATATCAGGTGTGCATAATTATTAGGCAACTTCCTTTCCTTTGGCAAAATGGGTCAAAAGAAGGACTTGACAGGCTCAGAAAAGTCAAAAATAGTGAGATATATTGCAGAGGGATGCAGCAGTCTTGAAATAGCCAAGCTTCTGAAGCGTGATCATCGAACAATCAACCGTTTCATGCAAAATAGTCAACAGGGTCGCAAGAAGCGTGTGGAAAAACCAAGGCGCAAAATAACTGCCCGTGAACTGAGAAAAGTCAAGCGTGCAGCTGCCAAGATGCCACTTGCCACCAGTTTGGCCATATTTCAGAGCTGCAACATCACTGGAGTGCCCAAAAGCACAAGGTGTGCAATACTCAGAGACATGGCCAAGGTAAGAAAGGCAGAAAGTCGACCACCACTGAACAAGACACACAAGCTGAAACGTCAAGACTGGGCCAAGAAATATCTCAAGACTGATTTTTCTAAGGTTTTATGGACTGATGAAATGAGAGTGAGTCTTGATGGGCCAGATGGATGGGCCCGTGGCTGGATTGGTAAAGGGCAGAGAGCTCCAGTCCGACTCAGACGCCAGCAAGGTGGAGGTGGAGTACTGGTTTGGGCTGGTATCATCAAAGATGAGCTTGTGGGGCCTTTTCGGGTTGAGGATGGAGTCAAGCTCAACTCCCAGTCCTACTGCCAGTTTCTGGAAGACACCTTCTTCAAGCAGTGGTACAGGAAGAAGTCTGTATCCTTCAAGAAAAACATGATTTTCATGCAGGACAATGCTCCATCACACGCGTCCAAGTACTGCACAGCGTGGCTGGCAAGCAAATATATATATTATATATATATATAATATACACTGTATATGTGTGTGTTGGAGTGCTTACTAGGAGACTGCTGATATTAGATATTAGTTATTAAATTAGCTTTTATATTTCCATGCCTGTATCCTTTTGTTTCTTGTTTTGCTGTAAAGTTGATTTGAAACAGTGCTATATTGTTAAAGCGCTATGCAAATAAACTTGACTTCACTTCATTTCGCTATAAGGGAAACAAAATGGGCTGATCATGGGTAAATCAATAAAATCATAATTAAAAGATGTGTGAAACAGCAAACTGATTTAATTAAAATTTAATTTGAATTGAACTGATTTAATTCAAATATTAATTTAACTAAATACTAAATGAATTTCATATCGTGTTTCTCATACAAAGCTGTAGGAATAAATGAGGGAAGGAGAGGAGAAAGAGGAAGTAACAAACAGGGATAAACCAACAATAGTGATATTAATTATTATTATTATGGTTAAATAATAATATTTATTAAGTCGATGAAACAACAAGGTCACCCACAGGAGTAATTTTTTCCTCATAACAGCCAAAAGAACTTTAAATCAACTCTCAATAACAATAAAACAGGATCCGCTTTCAGTGGTATCAGTGAGCATCTTCCTAAAATGCGTTACAAAAACAAACCGAAACTTTGTGAATTATTTTCATAGAAATGTGAAACGTCCAAAAAACGCTTAAAATGTCTACTTTTCAATAAACCGACTTAACAAATATTCTCTGATTATGTAATATGCATAAAAGTGAGGACAGGTACAGGGGCACAGAGGGTGCTATTCATACATTAATGATCTGTGCGAGCCATGCAAAACACCCCCAAACAATAGCAACCTAAACCCAAACAAAACATCCACCCCCAAACAATAGCAACCTAAACCAAAACAAAATATCCAGAATTACAGTCAGATTTATTGGTTTTACTGCATGTTTGGACATTGATGCACTGCACACGCGAGGATGTGCTTCAGGGGGGTATTCCAGAAAGCTGTGTTAACTTACCACCAGTTAAACCCTGAACTATGGGTTGATTAACCCAAAACTTGCTTACTCAGGGTATGTCAGTTCCAGAACATGTTTGAAGAGTAAGTTCAATCAACCTCCTAAAAGTAACCCAGGGTTAACGAAATCACAGATTTCACATGTCACCATGGAAACAGGTAAGAAGCGTAAATGTTTTGACTGCAAAAAAGGGTGTTATACCAGTGTTTTTTTAGGTATTTAAAAATATATTTATTTTGGTACAATATGTATATGCATATGGTATGGAGCAGTCGTGGCCTAATGGTAGCGAGACAGACTTCGATTCCCAGTGCTGGCAGAAAACAACTGAGGTGTGCTTGAGCAAAACACATAACCCCAGTTGCTCCCCAGCCCTGCAGTGATAGCTGCCCACTGCTCCGGGTGTGTGTGAATTTACGACTTGAATGTGCGTTCAATTATATTTTATACATATATGTTATATATACTAAGTATGAAGTAAGTATGGCAAAGGAAGACAGAGCCTCGTTCCCTGCTCATTGAACCATGATGAATATAATTAATTATTCACTTATTCACCTCTCTTAATTAGTAATTATTCTGTGTCCTTTAACTGTAATGTGAGTTATAGATGCAATCACTGGCACTTTGTGTCCTCCATTACGGATCGCATATGTGCCACGGATTGCAGCTGTAACATGTCATGTCAGGGTTTTTTTCCTCCCTTAAGGAGTTTCTTTTAATCCCTGAAAAACCATTTGGAATCACAATGAATGTCTCTGTGCTTAGTTATGCTCGCAGACAACTGTCACTTAAACTGCTTAGATTTTGCTACATGCTCAGTAGTTCTGTGAAATTATACTTAGAGCCGAGATGATTGCGGTGCGCCCACGAGACGAGCGCACAGGGATCATGTCGCTACTCCTCCTGATCAGATACTACAATAATATGTTGTGACGGTCACGGAACAACCGCACATTTAACTTGAACTGTTTTAATGCACTTACAAAATACACACACACAGAGACTGTTTACCCTTTACATTTATTTTATTTTCTTATTTGATATGAGTTTGTTATGATTATTAGTTAATGAGCTGACAAAAATACCTGCCGTCTTCGTAGTATTTGTTTGTCCCATGATTTTAAAGTTCCGTCTGGAAATGGTGGCAGGAATCTTTGGTTCCGCTAAAATGTAGAATCTACCACCCACCAGTATATATGTGTGTGTGTGTGTGTGTGTCTTTGTGTGTGTGTGTCTTTGTGTGTGTGTGTGTCTTTGTGTGTGTGTGTCTTTGTGTGTGTGTGTGTCTTTGTGTGTGTGTGTGTGTGTGTGTGTGTGTGTGTGTGTGTGTGTGTCTTTGTGTGTGTGTGTGTGTGTGTGTGTGTGTGTGTGTGTGTGTGTGTGTGTGTGTGTCTTTGTGTGTGTGTGTGTCTTTGTGTCTTTGTTTAATGAATGTCCTTTCTTTCTCTGGTTGTTGCTGCTGTGGAGAGTGTGGCCTGAGGGCTGCAGGTATTTTGCATTTTTTGGTTTTCCTTTTTTTTTTATATATCTTTTGTGATCTTTAAGGGAGTTAATTTGGGGATTTGTATTTTGATATTATTGTTTGAATCTAATTTGGAATTTATCTCATTTGTCTATTAGTGTTATGTTGGCGGGGTTTTGGAAAATTATTTTGTTATATAAACTTTAATAAATATTTGATTTAAGATCATTTTGTGTTCACTCTGCCTCTTCACTTAATTTGGCCAAGCCTACTTGATGGTACCCCTTAATGGGTGACCGTCACATATGTGTACTTGATGATGATTAATTATATGTATTTTCCTTTGACCTTATTCAACAATTCCCTAAGGAGAATAGTGTGTTAATGACCTATTCCTCAAATTTTGCTATAATTTCGAGGGAACTCTGCAGTCGCTGCGTCATCTTGGTGACACTATGGGAACGTTATACCCACACCGCCAGACTTCAGAGTCCCTGTCCATGCGTATTTAGAAGAGCACACTAGACAAGAGCACCGAGGCACCAGGTGTCATAAATCATTAATGCTGACATTTAAAACCGTCACAAACTCTGCACCCTCATACTTTTACTCTCTTCTACACATCTACAACCCATCCAGAACACTGCGCTCATCGAACAAACGTCAACTGGTGGTACCCTCACAGAAGGGCACTAAATCTCTCTCTCGTTCTTTCTCCTTCTCTGTTCCCTGCTTGTGGAATAATCTTTCTAACGCAATCCGATCTGCCACATCCCTCACCTCTTTTAAGACACAGCTAAAAACACACACCTCTTTCATGAACACCTGACATCCTAAAAAACACTTCTTTGTACTATTGTTGCCTCTTTTGATGCGTCACTTCATCGTCTCCTAATATTTGTAAGTCGCTTTGGATAAAAGCGTCAGCTAAAGGCCTAAATGTTAATGTCTATATAAGTGAGTATGCAGATGGCCTGAAGTCTCAGCAGAGCCAGGGCTGCATCCACACACTTTGTGAAACTGCAGGGTGAGAGGGCTAAAGGAAGCACAGATATTGTTATGCTTCTCCCTTTGAAAGTGAACTGGAGAAATCTCCTGGATTCAATATTTTGTTTTAAAAATATGCAAATTTGTGACATGATCTGTTTGGGTGTAAGCATCCTGAATCTGTATCTCCTCAGAGACTGGTACAAACACTAAAGATCTATAATCAGCCCCCTGTCTTTCTTAAGCACTATGAAGCACCTGTAGAAGCCAGATTCCCTATGGCAGGGGGATAGCCCCTTTTTGTATGAAAGAAGAAAAATCCTGGGCCAACACTGACTTTTTTTGCACTTGTACAACGGTGGCAAAATTGAATTCTGTAATCTCTCTTTATCATCTTCAGAATCCATAAAGACACATTCGACAGAAGTTGCCACACTCCTAGGAAACGTAAGAGAGGTATTATCCTTACAGCCTGAAGCGTCGAACTGGCAGGAAAAAGCTAGGGAGGAACAGGAGGAGAGTTTGCATACATGTTGCCGAGTGCCTCTGCTTCTTAAAACACAGACGTTATAGCAGGGGTGTGTAATGTCAGTATGTGACATCAGTGTTTACCTCTGTGAGGCCGTCTAACTGTAGCATAATTTTGGACACAACCAACTTTGTCACATCACCAGTCCATTACTCTTAGTCTATTACCTGTGAGTATGTTGAAATAATTCCTCCATCCATGCCATTAAAGATGTAGATGCTGCCCTGTCCATCATCCTCTAAAGGAGCTCCAATTACTACATCACTAAAACCATCCATATTCAGATCTGCTGGACTGGCCAGAGAAGAGCCAAATCTGCCCCTCTGTCCTGCCATGCCCACAAGCACCGTATCAGAGAAAGTAAACTGTGGCTTTAAAAAAGAACAATGGGAAAGTAGTACAAAATTGATAAATTAACTAGACAACATGTATCTTTAATTTATAAAGAAATGTAACTTATTATTTATATAATTTATACATCATATTTAAAGTAATACTGAGTGTAATAATAGTGTTTAATGCAGTTTTTGTTTTTATCACTTACCTGACGTGAATAGTGGTATACAAATACTTTGCCCTCTCTGTTACCCTCTGTGTATGTTGGTGCTGATACCAAAATAAGGTCTGTATTTTTGTCAGTATTCAGATCCACCACACACACCTCAGCTCCAAAATATGAACCAATCTGAGGCTAAGTACAAAGAATTTCAGACTTTAATAGTGCTTATCTTTGGTATCCTGTTTTCAGTGGTAAACTATTGGATTAAAAGGGAATTCTATGACAGGTTTTTAATAAGTCATTAAGATTATCTTCAAAGCTTGAAACCCCATGTACTTTACCAACATAATTGCAACATTATTTCTACATTTAATTAAGTACATTGAAACATCAGTGATGTCTGCTTCTAGATTAATGCATCATTTTGTGGATCTGAAAAAAAAAGACTAAAGGCATTCATTTAAAAAATATGAATTATACATATTAACTATTAATTTATGCTAGTAGGTGGAATGCAAATTTATAATATTAACAATTAAATTATTTCTAGTGGAAACACACATCTTTCAATCAAAATTAAAACATTTTTAGTAAAAGCACTAATTTGTAGTCCATAATGAACTCAAATTTTTTTAAATCTTGCATGGATCCTGGTGTCTGACATAATTTCAGATATATCTCAAGTGTGTGCTATAGACATGCAAAACCAACCTTTGGAGAATCAAGCGTCAGTTTATCCAAACTGCTTCTTATGTTTGAAACCACAACTTGTCCTCTATGCTGGTATCTTGGGGCTCCCAGAATGGCATAGTTGGTTCCTGACAGTGTTGCTATAGCCATTGAATAACCTTTAGAAACATGAGAATGTAAAGACAGTTCATCCTGTAAATGAATGCTTTTTAAGCAATAAAGTAAAAGAACCTATGGCCACGGGACAGTATGTCTCTGTTCCCTCCTTCAAGGAATAAAGGTTACATATGTAGCCAATACATTCCCTTTCAGTCGTCACATTAAACGTCATGTCAAAGCGAACAGACGTATTGGCATACCTAACAAAACACCATCTTTGCTGCCCATCTTTTACAGTACCGCTCTTAAGCCAGGTAGTACCTCCATGGCAAACAGTAAGGTTACTTGAAAATGCTTGGGATGAGTGCCCTTTCCTTTGGAATGCTGTGAAATCGACATCCTGCCACAGGAAGGCATTATGTGGAGGTTACATCTATTAAGGCCAATCAAATATATGAAGTTTCTGAGGTGGCTCAAGCCCAGTTAGAAGGGATTCAACACCGGCAAGGACAGCGGAGAGAACTCTAATTTCGTCCACGTAATTAAGCCTTTGTTGTGCAAATTGTGAAGGCATGCTCAGCTGTTTTCAAGCAAGCTGTAATCAGCCATTGCATTTAAATGGTGTACCTGTAGCATCAGCGGTAGAGTCAACCCTCATGTGAAGACCTACAGCTGTAAAGACCTACGAGTGTAAAGACCTGCGACTCTACCTGTGAGACTCCACCGAGAAGTATCATCATACGTTTTGAATTACTTTCCATTTAATGCATCCTTCTACGTAAACTCTATGCGCTCTCAGTCTATCCCTGTTATCCACCACAGACACAAGACATACCGCACACATTCTGACCTACACCTCATTCACACCACCCCCACCCCTCTGTCTCTCTCTGTGGGCCTCTGTTACTGCCAGTCAGCTGTGAACAAGGCTGAGTTCATCCCTGCCTTTGCTACTCTGTCAGACATTAACATCGTTGCTCTCACTGAGACATGGATTCGTCCAGAGGACTCTGCCACTCCCGCTGCACTCTCTTCCAACTACGCTTTCTCCCACTCCCCTCGTCAATCTGGTAGGGGCGGCGGCACAGGTTTACTCTTTCCCAACACATGGAAATACACATGTTGTACAAACACTTCCTTTGAATATCATGCGGTTACTGTTTCATTTCCTTCAACTGGTGACACTGGCGTGAGCGTATAAAAATTTACAAAGGGGTCCAGAAGGGCCTCCCCTTCTGGTAAAGTAACATATGGTAATGTCTCATTCCGCTATTCGGGGAACCGAGGTTACAGTCGTAAGCAAGACGTGTTCCTTTTGTCAGCTCATTAGCTGTAATGTGATCCCACGCAGAGGGCGATATTCATACAGTAATGAGACACGCAAACATGGCACCGCCCACAAACAATAGCATCCCAAACCTAAACAAATCATCCAGACTCCTGTTCAGATTAATTGATTTTACAGTGCGTTTGGGCGATAATGCGCTGCACACGCGAGGATGTGCTTCAGATTTGTTTGTTGAGTGATGTTAAAGTACACTTTTTCATTAAAAAAAAAGATCGCGAATCCAGAGTAAACTGCTTTATTGTGAGGGTAACTGTACCCAGCGTAGCTTATTATACCTGACCAGTAAGTATTCTTCCTTTAATTTTTATCAAACTTTACTGCAGGACTGAGTAGCATTTGTATAAACACAACAAAAATATGGTTAATTTAGTTAAACCATGATTCATTTTAGTTGACATGTTGTTTTATGTAAATATGTACATATTTATCTATTGGGAATATTTCTACCTGCAATAGGCTAAGCATCCCCAAACCATAACACTTCCACCTCCATGTATACAGTTGGTATGAGGTTCTTTTGCTGAAATACTTCATTTGGTTTACGCCAAACACATCATTTCAGAAGTCTTGGCCTTTGTATATGTGCTCTTTGGCAAACTTCAGTCTTGCCCTCATGTTTTTCTTAACCAGCAAAGGTTTTCTCCTTGCACACCTCCCATGAGTTGTGGAGTCTCTTTTTTATTGTAGACTTATGCAGTTTGACATCAACTGTAGCAAGAACTTGCTATAGGCTCCCTGGACTTGCTATTTTAGGGTTTTTGAAAAGTTCTTTATGCATCTTGCGGTTTGCTCTTGGGGTGAATTTGCTTGGATGGCCTGACCTGTTTTAAATGTTCTCCACTTGGAAATGATTTTCCACAGTGGAATGCTGATTACAAATTCTTTTGAGATCTATTTATAGATCCCTTACCAGACTCATAAGCATCAACAATCTTCTTTCTAAAGGGCTCAGAGAGCTCTTTTGATCTCACCATGGTAATACCACTCACTTCAACAATTAAGAGTAAACCAAACTAAATGTCTGAGGTTTAAATAAGACATGCCTCCTTCAAACGTCTTTATAACAATGATCTAATAATATCTAATATATATATATATATATATATATATATATATATATATATCATTTGGTCATTACTATCCCAATACTATTGGAGGGCACTGCATATGCTATCAAAATTATTAATTATTATCTGTCTTTAAAATAGAATGATGGTATTTTCCCCACAAAGGTAATAAATTCCCCATAGTCATTTTTCCCTAATTTTATGTTCATAATCGGTCCTGCTTAAACAAAAATGTGTTTGTAAGTGTGGCCACTTCTTATTACAATATTGCTAGTATTCACTGCAAAATCTGCACCTTTTTAGTGGCTAATATTACTTTCATAAAGATCTTTACTCCAATACTACTAGTCCACTGACTGGAGCTAGAGTATATGTTTTTAATTGTTATTAGTGTGTTTCTCAAAAAGTCTTACCCAGATAACTATCATGCTCACTGCCTGCTTGAAATGAATTACTTGAATAAATATATTCTTCATATCCACCTTTCCACTGAAAAGCACCCACGGCACTTAGTAACACACTTCCCTAAACAAAAACAAATAAAAATTAGGTTTGGATGGCATACACTCTCATGCATGTACACTCTGCATAAAATTAAATATTTTGGTATTTGTGTATTTATCATGTAATAATATAGAACTGGTGTTCAGTACAAGGCTGAATTTGGTCATTCTGTGAATTAGAATATTTACAAATGATGTAAAAGCTGTGCTGAATCCATCCTGTGCAAACTCCATTCTGGAGGAATCACCAGAAATTTGCGTTCCTGCAGCAGAGAACACAAGCTTAATTCAAAGTTTTTAGTAAAAAAAATTTTTTATCTAAGGTCCAGACATACCTTCGATGGCAATAATATTATTTTCCAGCTTTTGAAGAATATAATTTAGTGCATTAAAATCTGTCACTCTGAACACATGGTCAGTATCTGGATCAGTAGCAATTGTATTCAACTCCTCTTTTGCATTTAATTCATTGAAAGCACTGCCAACCTAGTAAAAATAAAAGAAATAATGTTCCAAAGCATATTTATAGTAGTCAAAATAAAATAGTCTAAATTAAAGCATTAACAAATCAGGAAGTACTAAAGTGCTAATCATTTGAGAATTGCTAGTAAATGCAATTCTCCTAGTGTTACTACAGGTAAACTAAAGCTTTGCTGCGAATGTCCCTGTAAGGATCTCTTGTGCAATTACACCCTCTTCTCTTACCCACACAGCTGCTCACTATGAAACTAGAAAAAAATGAGGCAATCAGACATTTACATTTACATAACTTGATTATATGGAGGTATTTTGTGCAAAACAAATGAGTACACTCTAAAAACTAATTCAGGGGACCTTTAGTCATTACTTAAATATATATATTGTTGTGACATAAAAAATCAAGTTCTGAAATGCTGTTAGACTTTTTACTTGTAATTGTTATTTTATTGAGCTTGGATGACACACAAATGATGCCTATTGATTCGATATACTATCATGACTTGTCATAGCTTAACATTTTCAGTTAATCAAAAATGTATTTAAAAGTTCTTTACAATCTTATGACATGTAAACGGCCCACAAATGTTCAAGGACTATGACATGTAAACGGCCCATGTAAACGGCCCCACAGCATGTGCGGCATGTTCACAGGCCAGACGAGTTACCAGCTTTAAGTCATTGACACTTAATGTGGTGAATGGTAAGTCATTTTTTGCTTAATTACATTGAATTACATTCGCTCAGGATTCTGTTGGTGATACTGTAACCGAATACCGACATTTGTGAAAGGTGTTGTTCACGGTAAATTCGTGTTGTGGTTGTGGAGTAAATGGCGTAAATAAAGTTTATGGTGACCGAACATGGACTGCGGCCGAGGGATGTTTTGTGGCAAACACATGAGCAGCTTAACGCGGTTTTGCTTTTACGTGTGGTTAGCTGCAATAGCAGCTAATTGTTAACTGTTGGTCTAATATTTAAACTTGATGTCTGCATTAGAGAGACATGGTGTGGGGTAGTTTTAAAGTTGATTGAAAGAATATTTGTTGTTTCATGTTTAAATTAGTGCCTTGACACGGTAATCAATGGTTCTAAATCATTTGACTATTACTGTCTGATTTTCTGTCTTCACGTTACTTAAAACATTATGTTGGATCAACTTAAATAGTTGCATTCATGTTGACAATTTGTAAGTTCATGTTACTTAGAAATGTGTTTTTATTGTGGCAAAAAAACGTCTTCACCTTACTTAAAACATTATGTTGGATCAACTCAAAATATTGCTTTGAATTAATGTAATTCTCCCCATTGGCTTAAGTTAAAAATTCTAGTGGAAAACGTTAACATACTTTTTTTTGTTGAACCAATGTTTTATTTTTTCTTAGAGAATTTGTTTTCCAGCACAAGTGCATACAACTGCTTGAATCAGACAAAGAGTTGTAAACTTGTAGATTTTTTTTTCTCTGCAACGACAGTTATGTTCAAATTCTCAAATACAGTTACACAAAAGACAATAAAAGTCACAGACAAAGAGTTGTAAATTAGATTTTTTCTCTCACAAACTCAACAGTTATTTCTAATGCAGGTGCACAAATCCTGTTCTACGAATCTTGGTTAAAAAACACTTTTCTTAGATAATTTTCCAGCACAAGTGCATACAACTGCTTGAATCTGCTGCAACGAGTTCAAATACCACTTTTCACTTGCAAATGACAAGTTTCTTTTGCACCATATATCTAGGTGATATTTTGTGCAAAAATGATTTGTGCATCTGTAGAGGTACCCGTCTCCACAGTGACACCTGGTGGTCACTTGCATGTGTTGATCTGAAACAATTTTGACAACTATTCAGACAAGCATTGACGAATTATAAATGTTGTTTCAGTTATGCAAAGAATTGTATTGAGGAGTGATTAGCAGACGTCCAAAAATATTATTTGCACTTCATATGCCTTCATACACCGTGTGTCACAGTTCTTGTCTGTTCCCTTTTGGATTTCCCCGATGTTTGCACTCGAACTTCACTTTCCAGAATCCTCCACGCTCCCTCACCTGTCTACAGTTCCTCCCTCCACCAGCTGCCAGCTATCACCTCATTATCACTCCTATAAAGTCACTCACCATTTACCCAATCCTTGTCCAGTCTTACTTGCCTTAGCATATTTTCTGTTAGTTAGTCTATGTTTGTATAGTATGCCTTTTGCCATTAAAATTTATTTTTTTGGGAATTTCAGCACTTGCCTTTGTCGTCTAACAGCCAGCTAGTGTGACAGAATGCATGCCTGTCTGTATCCAGTAAATGGGAGCCTTGGTGTCACAAAATTGTGGTGTTGTCATAAGTGATTCTCAAAGTTCTTAAAATGCTCCCATATATTAGATCTTGGTATTTTTACTCCATGAATGAACAAGTGAATGAATGAGTGAATGGGCATTTTATTACCAAGTATGGTTACTTGGTAATTCATGTACTGATTTGCAGATGTGCAAATCATGTGTTCATATCTGTCCAATGCCAAATTATTTGTTTTAATTGTTGACTCTGTAAACCACAGCTCTGCCAAATAGTTAAATCTAGTTTGGATAAAAGCGTCTGCTAAATGAATAAATGTAAATGTGTGGCATTGTTTTGTTTGTTTTTTAGTAAAATTTGGCAGAATATTATATCAGGTGATTATAGGTGTCGATAGATGAGCAATGCCCATGGATCACTACAAACACCATTGATTCATTTCAGTTTTATAAACCTACATAATAAAACTGACTCCAAATCATTTACAGCTGTGGAAGACACTGGTTCACATGTTTGCTTTAATATGTAACAAATGTGATGCATTGTGGTTTAATTTCTTTCATTAATCTTTCATTTTTCATGACTAAAATAATATTTAGGTTTCACAAAGGGGAACATACAGGTTACAAAACCAAGCACATGCTTTTGTTAGATATTAAAGAGCCAATACAAGAAACATCACTCCATCCCAGAATTAAACTCTGTATGTCTGCTTATCAGTCTGGCGCGCTAACCACACCTTTATACAATTCATTGTATAACTGCATAATTATAAACATGTTTGTAATTTCCTCAATGTTTGTCTAAAAATAGTTTCAGATCAACACATGCAAGTGACCACTAGGTGTTACACTGGAGACGGGTACTTCTACAGATGCACAAATCAAAACTTTGTGAAACTTGTCATTTGCAAGTGAAAAGCAGTATTTGTACTCGTAGGAGTAGATTCAAGCAGTTGTAGTTATGCACTTGTGTTTGTGCTGGAAAATGATCTAAGAAAAAATTATATTATTTGTGAGAAAACATTCTACGACTCTCACTGCATGAATTCACATACTGATTTGCGGATGTGCAAATCTTGTTCGTGACTTCATATTTTTGTTGCTGGTGTGTGAATGTGTTTTGCACCAAATTTATTGCAGCAAAAGTAGCAAAAAATGTGAGCGTGTGGGTTTCTTAATTTGTAATTCGTAGAACAGGATTTGTGCACCTGCATTAGAGAATTCGAGAAGACGTAACTGTTAAGTTGTGTTTGTGGAAGAGAAAAAAACCCGACAAGTTTACAGCTCTTTGTCTGTGATTTACTGATACACATGTGTGGCTTCTCTCTACAACTACAAATTCTAGGTATGATGACATAGCAACCACTCGCGGCGAACATTCCGTCTCAACAATGTGTTCCAAACTGCGTGGTATTGTTAGTGTGTGTGTCATTCAATATCTACTCCTGGCCGCCTGGCGGGAGTATGTTTTTCCTGAATACGACGGTAACTATGTCGAGTGCAAACCCCTGCAGCGTTGGACACTTTGTGATTTCAGCCCTGAGGTGTTTTCCGGTCACCGCGACTTTCGTAAGATTTACGTGGCTTTCAACCGGTCGGCGGGCTTCATCTAAGCTTTGGACACTACTGAAAGGTGGGTGGACATAAATACACAGCTTTTATCTTAGTACTGACGAAATTTCATCGAAATCCATAGAGGAAAGGTATTTTACCAAATCGCAGAAATTGAGTAGTCACATTTGTGGCGGGTAGATTATCGAACGCCCTGTCAGATGTACTGCAGACGTCGTTCTAAAAAAAAATCCCAAAAAACCTTGTCTGTATTTAACTCATTCTCACGGTGTTTTTCTTGAAATTATTACTGATGCTATGTAGTTTAATATGTATATCATGGTTTTTGTGACATACTTCAAAATGTTAACATTGTTTACATCACTTTGAGTTAGATTACTGAGGACTAGCCTGTAACGCTGTCTAAATTAATAGGCTAAGAACACTTGATATGACAGTAGGCCTGGGCAATTGCAACGTGGATATGACAAAGTGAACAAGCATAGTATTATTTAGATCTTTTATGCACTTTTTCATGTAACCTCTAGCTGAATACAGCAAATCTGTGCACATAATTCAAAAGTGGCATTGGATCTATGAATGAGATCAAAAAGTTATGCTTGATTGTTGTCTGTTAATTTTGTTTACTCTTTTATCCAAAGTATCCTGCAACACACAAGCCATGTTGATTAGAACATTTTATGTCCAATTTCCTTGAGTCATGTACATTATGTAGACTTACAAACATGTAAGAGGATTCTCCAAGTTTATTAGGCTTCTGGTGCTGCTTATGTTAGAGAAATCCAGTGTTAATCAATGTATGTACAGTTGAGGGGCTTGTTAGCCTAATATTTGATGTTATGTCTTTACAGCTAATTATGAAAAGAAGGAGAAAGGAGCCCAACACACAGCCAGGTCTAGCCAGACAGCACCTCCTGGACAAGTAAGTACCATCTCCTCATTTTATACAAATTGGACATATTCTCTATCTTTACATCACAGCTGGAGAATCCAGCAGAACTGCAACTGCAAGAGAAATTATTAGATACATACCAGAAATGACTGAAGATCAGGCAAAAACTAAAGTGAAGCTGTTTGTTGAAAAAACTTTAACAAAATACAGAATGCTAACTAATGAGTGAGAATTTAGTCAGTTTGAAGAAGTATGTAGCCGAAAATTTTGTGGAATCTCCACTACCACCACAGTTCCCCGTGCAAAGTCCCCTTCTGCTGAACAAGTTCCAAAACGTAGTCCTTTGAAGACAAGACAGGTTGCTAGTACCAATTGTCCTTCTTGTACCAGATATAAGGAGTCTCTAAAAAATATGAGGCAGAAATATCTGCAGATGCAGAGAAGCAAGTACCTGGCAATTAAGACACTCAGAGCACAGCAGAAAAATAAGGGAACAGGATACTTAATCAGAAACTGAAAAGAAAAGCAAATATCCGACTTGAAAAATCTGTTGAAATCACATGAGGCTGAAACCATCGCTAAATTAAAAAAGCAATACAAAGTGAAAGCAAGAAGTCATATACGCCTGACCACTGCAGCGTCGTCTACGTTTTGAGCTCCGCCGATCTGATACTAAATCTACTAAATCTATACTAAATCTACTTTGTTATTTACTCTATTTTCATTTGCTATTTGCTATTTACTCTATCTGCATATTGTCAATATTTAAACACTTGATTCGCTCTCTCATATTAATACTAAACTGGTGTATACATAACTCTGATAATATACATACGCAACGTACCTTTTCTAATGGCGGATCTATCCGATGCGTGTCTTTCTGCTTTTGTGCTCCGTGATACTGCCGAACGGGAGACGGTCGGAGAATTTGCATGGACCCAGTCACACCGGACCCGATCTGCTGTGCTAAACATCACCCCAGCCCCGGCACGATGCAGACAACAGAGAACCTCTTCCCCCACTCTGCACCCGTGTCAAGCGCCCTGGTTATTGGTGATTCTATTTTACGGAACGTGGAAATAGAGACTCCAGCCACCATAGTTGAATGCATACCAGGAGCCAGAGCGTCTGACATTAGATCCAAACTGAAAGTGCTGGCTAAGGCTAAACGTAAATTTTCTAAAATTGTTATTCACGTCGGCACAAATGATACGAGACTCCGCCAATCGGAGATCTCTAAATATAATTTTAAGGAAATGTGTGAAGTTGCAAAAACTTTGTCAGACACCGTAATATGCTCTGGTCTCCTACCCGCTTACCGGGGTGATGAGACCTACAGTAGACTACTGTTACTGCATGGCTGGATGTCTAAGTGGTGCCCGGAAAACAATATAGGTTATATAGACAACTGGAAATATTTCTGGAGGAGACCTGACCTGTTAAAGAGAGACAGCCTCCACCCCTCCCGGGGAGGAGCTGCTGTCCTCTCTAGAAATTTGAACAATAGTCTTAAGAGTAAAATCTGACTATCCGGGGCCCAGGTCAGGAAGCAGACCAATCGGCTTAACCATCCGTCTGCAAACTGCCTCGACATGTCACTTAGGCCACATAAATCACAGCATATAGTTTTTACAACCCACATATCAACACATAGAGACTGTGTCTGTTTCCCGAACAAACAAAAATATAGCATAATCTAATCCTCTAAACCAAAATACACAAACCTAATTAATATTAAACTAGAAAACAATCTACAAATAGATGCAACTAAATGGCTAAAATTCGGCCTGCTTAACACCAGGTCACTTTCTAACAAAGAACACATTATCAACAAAATTATTACAGACCACAACTTGGATGCGCTGTGCCTGACAGAAACTTGGCTTAAAACAGATGATTTTACCAGTCTGAATGAATCTACTCCACAAGACTTTTACTATAAGCACGAGCCTCGTCAGAAATGTAGAGGTGGCGGTATTGCTACAATCTATAGCAACCTATTCTGTGTTCATCTTAAATCTAGAAAATTTAACTCCTTTGAAATAATGGTGCTAAATATGTCACTCCCAAACGGTCGCAACAAACATTTGTCCTTCATAATGGCTACCATTTACAGACCACCGGGTCATCATATAGACTTCCTCAACGAATTTACTGATTTTCTGTCAGAATTAGTAGTCACCGTAGATAAAGCTCTAATCGTTGGTGACTTTAACATACACATTGATAACATTGATAATCCAAAGGTGTTAGCCAAAGGTGTCAGGTCCCACACATTAAATGTAAGCACACTCTAGCTTTCTATGGATATCCTGGATCCAGAAGGCATTTCAGGTCCCAACTTTACAAGCAGGGTGTTAGTCCAAAGGTGTCAGGTCCTTATCACAAATAAAATCACCTAAAGATCCAAGCCAGCCTGGCCATAAAACTCTAGACCTCCACATGTGGCGGGTAATTAACCCGACCATCGCGGCAGCTTTGGCTAAAACAAAGGACACATTCTCTACATTCCTTAATTTATAAAATGGACACAAACATATTGGACATATCACATATTCATTCTGTTTTGAGAACATACTTTGTAATAGTCATTTGTGTTAAACGGAAGTTTTACAAATGCTATTCACATATGAATGAATTCATGCATGATAGAATTTTTGTATTCAGGACAAATGTTTATACTGGGGAAGTGATTGTATTCAAACACAACACAGCCCAAAGGTATTTTGCAAAAAGGATGAGTGAGCCCTCTGACATCAACAGCCAATCACAGAAGCCAAAAAATGCAATCTCCTCTTATCTGTGGTGGGATACCAAAAGTACCCTTTCAACAGCAAATTCTTTGTTCTGAGTTTCCAGGCTGTATGCTAGGAAGCATAACAGCAACACCGCTCTGAGTTCAGGAAGGAAGCATAACAGATCACCCGCTCTTGAGTTTCCAGGCTGTGTGCAGGTCCCAATAAGACACAGTTTAATGCTGGCTTTACTCTATGCAAATCATTCCTTCAAAGGATGAGTGAGCCCTCTCTGACATCAACAGCCAATCACAGCCCTGACGGACAAGCGCCAAAATGCAATCTCCTCCTTATCATCAACACAAATTCTTTGTTCAGTTTCCAGGCTGTATGCTAGGAAGCATAACAGCAACACCCGTTCTGAGTTTCCAGGAAGGAAGCATAACAGATCACCCGTTCTGAGTTTCCAGGCTGTATGCTAGGAAGCTAGCAACAAGCTCTGAGTTTCCAGGCTGTGTGCTGGGAAGCATAACAGCTGAGTTTCCAGGCTGTGTGCTGGGAAGCATAACAGCAACACCCGTTCTGAGTTTCCAGGCTGTATGCTAGGAAGCATAACAGATCACCCGCTCTGAGTTTCCAGGCTGTGTGCTTAGCATAACAGCAACACCACGTTCTGAGTTTCCAGCCTGTGTGCTAGGAAGCATAACAGATCACCCCTCTGAGTTTCCATAGGAAGCATAACAGATCAACCGTTCTGAGCGGAAGGAAGCATCAGATCACCCGCTCTGATCTAGGAAGCATAACAGAACACCGTTCTAGTTTTCTGGCCAGCATAAAGATCAACCGTTTTATGCTAGGAAGCATAACAGCAACACTGAGTTTCCATGCTTAACAGCAACATCTGAGTTTCCAGGAAGGAAGCATAACAGATCAAAGCCCTAGGAAGCATAACAGATAAGTTTGTATAACAGATCACCCAGTTCTGACAAGGACTGAAATAGAGAAACCAAGATCTGTCCAGAAAGGACAAACTGCAACAAGGTTAACAGGAGGGCAACATTCCAGGTACCTTCATCTGCGTGTTCCAGAAAGGACCTTCCTTCCGCACCAGCTTCAGGGCCTCATCTTTAGAAGGACCCTTTTTGCTCCAGGAGATTAGCATCCCACAGCGCCAGTGTTCAATTAGACTCCTTTGCAACAAAGAAGTGGAGGAAAGAAACGAACTCTTTCTAGAGAGCTTGGCATTAGTGTACTCTTTCAGTTCATTTCAGGTATAATAACTTTATTCTTTACACTCAACCTTACTATCCTTTAGCTCTTTAGTATCATTTAGTAAAAAGCAACTAGATAAAATGGAATGTAGATGGAGGTGACTACTTAACCTAGAAGTATGGCACTCATAAAACATTGTACTTTAGATAATGAAGTGCACCCCAGGTGACTTCAGATACCCCAGGTGACTTGCTCCCTCCACTAATTTTCTTATCAAAGAGAGTACCAACAAGTACAGTTAAAAAAAGGCTCTACAAACCACCAAATCGTCTCCTATTTCTATTAAAGTTGATCATTGGTGCCCCAGAAAATCAAAATATTACCTCTGAGCGATGCTATTTCAGATCACTGCCTCATAACCTATACTGTAATCCTACACCTCGATTCAGATCAAGCAGATCAATCAACCACTAAAGATAGTTTTATTAAAACATCTAATCATAATGTATATGAAAAAGATGAAACATTAAACTACTTTAGAAGTTGTCGCACCTATTAGATTAAAAAGAATAAAAGAAAGAACGCCATAGTAAACACCGCAGCCCTAAAAAGCAACTAGAAAAATGGAATGTGAAACTACTTAACCTTTTTGCATGGAAAGAATACCAACAATCAAAAGGCTCTAAAACCACCAAATCGTCCTATTTCAGCAAGTTGATCACAGAAAATCAAAAATAACAAGCGATTTATTTTTAATACAGCATAAAACTGACTACAAACCAGCCACCTCTTTTATAATTTTCTCAGATTAGGGACAATATTGCATCTACACAACCAGCCACCTCTATATCTCATAGTATCCCATTCCGCATCATGCCAGTAGTACAACTAGAATCATTCAATGCTATTAAAATGGATGAACTCAAAAAATAATAAACTCATCAAAATCATCATCCTGTATATTAGATCCCATTCCCACAAAACTACTAAAAGAAGTTTTTCCTGCAGTTTCGGAACCAGTGCTCAATATTATTAATTCATCCTTAGAATTAGGCTATGTCCCAGAAGCCTTTAAAATGGCAGTTATTAGGCCTCTCATTAAAAAACCTAATCTCGACCAGGGAGACCTATCCAACTTTAGACCAATCTCTAATCTCCCCTTCTTATCAAAAATACTGGAAAAGGTTGTGTCCAAACAACTACAGACATTCCTAGCAAAAAATAGCATCTATGAAAAATTTCAATCAGGATTCAGGCCCCATCACAGCACAGAAACAGCCATGCTCAGAGTGACAAATGACCTCCTTCTAGCATCAGATCGCAGTGAAACATCTATTCTTATATTACTCGACCTCAGTGCAGCTTTTGATACAATAGATCATACAATCTTACTCGATAGACTGGAAAACCTTGTTGGCATAAATGGTCAAGCCTTAGCCTGGTTCAAATCTTATTTAACTGATCGCTACCACTTTGTCTATGCTAACGAGGAAAAATCTTATTACTCTCAGGTAAAACACGGCATATCACAGGGATCAGTTCTTGGTCCCATTGTCTTCGCACTATATATGCTTCCCCTCGGAGATATTATTAAGAAACATGACATCAACTTCCACTGTTACGCTGACGATACCCAGCTTTATATATCCTCAGAACCTGACAAAACCCACTGTTTTTCAAAGCTAATAGACTGTATCAACGATATTAGAATATGGATGGCAAACAACTTCCTTCTACTTAACTCCAACAAGACAGAGGTTCTGATTATTGAACCCAATAGCTCCAAACACGACACGATAGTCCACAACATCTCTATAGAAGGCTGCACCATTGTCCCTTCTTCCGCAGTCAAGAACCTAGGTGTGATTCTAGATAAGAACCTGTCTTTCGATGGTCACATTTCCAATGTATGCCGAACTGCATTTTTTCACCTTAGAAATATTTCAAAGATGCGACACATGCTGTCTGTCTCAGATATAGAGAAGCTAATCCACGCATTTATGACCTCCAGAATTGACTACTGTAATTCATTACTGGGGGGGGTGTCATAAATAATAATAAATAAGCTTCAGCTGGTTCAAAATGCAGCTGCTAGAGTTCTCACTAGATCAAAAAAGTATGACCACATAAGTCCACTCCTAGCAACACTGCACTGGCTACCTGTAAAGTATCGCATACATTTCAAAATTCTGTTAATTACATACAAAGCCCTAAATGGCTTAGCACCGTTATACCTCCATGAACTACTATCAGCATACAATCCATCACGGACATTGCGTTCACAAAATGGCGGGCTGTTAATAGTTCCAAGAATATAAAAAAAATCTAAAGGTGGAAGATACTTCTCCTACTTGGCACCAAAACTATGGAATGACCTTCCCAGTAAAGTCCGGGACTCAGACACACTCGAACTGTTTAAAAGTAAATTAAAGACTTATCTCTTTAGCCTCGCATTCACATAATCTCAGATCCAACTCTCTAAGGCCGCAATAGTTAACTCAACTGGAACAGGGCACGCACACATACTACATACTGCATGTGTTATCACATATAACTGCCTACATCTACATAGGAACGGCTGCTACTCTAATGCTACTCTGTTCTGTCCCCCTCTCTCTCTCTCTATCCCCCTCTCCCTTTCTCCAAGGTATCCCGAGGAATGAGTTCCAGCTGGCACAACACTGCCCCACCTGATGTCCATCCTGGTGCTGCTAAATGACGACCACCCAGGACAACCTACTGCACCTGTTAAATTACAATCAAATCTACTACATTACACTTCACATATAACATTTTATTCACTCAAAACAATCGCTTCAAAGACAAAGAGTGCTCTGAAGGAGATCGAGAAATCCATGGGGATTACTGGGAAAATCAAAGGGAAAGAGTGCATTGGGGCCAACATTGTGGTTCAGATGAATAAGATGAGGTAGATGGATGGCAAAGGTGACCCTCGTGGCTTTAAGACCTTTCTGAATGACAAAAATCTCCCTCTCTGCCTCATACCATGCTACAGAGGTAATCGACTGCACATTCTTTACCATATATGTGGGATCTTCTCAAGTCATCATGCTGCACTAAAGTCATATCTCTGTGGAGGAACATCCTGTGGAAACCTGTGTGCTAGCATACTGGAAGACTTCAACTCTACAGCTGGACAGGTTGAAATGCAAGTTCTGGGTTTGCTTGGGAAGTTACTGACTGGACCCTGGATGACCAAATTCTACACTGATGCTGATGACCAAACTGATTACATTAAAGGTATCGAAATTATCAAAGAGACCGTGCAGAAACTGAATGTATGTATGACTGTATGTCATGCGTGGGATTTGAGTGGCAACAGGGTCATTTTCAATGGGAAAATTGAAACTTTCAATGCTAAAAAAAGAAATACACTGTTGGCTATTGGGCCATGAGCGGGGAGGGGTATGAATTTGATGCCCATGACACTGATGTGTCCATCTATGCGATGGCAGCAGACGTCATCTTGGATGACTTGGTTGTACAATAGCCTATCAATAACCAGTTATCAACTCAGTCAGCACAAGTACACAGATTGCATGTATATTCGTCGTACCAATCATCCATTGTTAGTATGAAAAAAGTGTTTAAAAAATAATTTAAATAGATGACTATAAACATGAATGTATATTTGCATTTTTTGCGTAAATGGTTTAAGGATGGGTGGTCAAATTGCACAACATATCTTAAATGGCACAAAAAAAACCTGAATGTTAGTTGTACTTTTGTGAATGACAATGAATAATTTGTTGTACTTGTATGAATATGAATTAACAATTAATAGTGATGTGTATTGCTGTTTTCTCTTGTATTCTGAAAATAAATGTTTATGAATATAAATGAACGCTTATTAATTATAATTGTTTTCAGTGAGGTACCATGGGTCTTATGCCCATTCCAGTTAAAACAGTAAATTTTCATGATTTTATTTGAAAGAACTAACAAAATACTACCTTCTATTCAAATTTCATGCAAATATCTGATAAAATTAGGAAGTTACAAGCAAAAATGTGTGAATAATAAGCATTTTCGGGCACATGACTTCTATTGTAATTAATGTATAGTATTTTAATACATTCCCCATTATTATAAATATCATAACTTTCACAATCCTCAACTAATTTTCACAATCCAGGTGTCATCGTAAAGGGAATTTCCATCTCTGTCTAGTCATATGATCCATTTTGAGTTTAGGGGTGTTTGAAAATTTTGTCATCATACCTACAAATTCCACTGTCACAGGTGCTCAGGTGTTTTGCACAAAATACCCTCATACAGAACAAGCAGATAACACATTTAAACAGGAGACGAAAGTCCATATCACATCTTATGCCTGCATTCCGCTTTGCGTTTAGGGCTGTGGACTCAATGCACCCAGGAAACGAGTTTAAATAGCTAAATAAATAGCTAATAAATACTACAAAGTGAAATAGCAGCGGTCCATTGTTCAACCTCTCACACAAAAACAAGCGCATCTGTCAATACGCACATGCAAAGCTGTATTACACGTGTGCTACGGGGTACATTTTTGTCCTCACACAGTACAATTTTTACGTATTACGTGCAAAATATATGTTGCACTGTAGGCTACAGCCCTGCTTCTAGGTGAGTTTTAATTGTAATTTGAGTATGATCTTTCTTTGGCATCTAACAGTAAATATTTGCCATAGTGTGCTCTGCTGGGATTGAATTTCAGTATGGTATTTTTGTTAATCCAGAACAGGTATATAGCTATATAGCTATATATGTTAGTTCTTTTCACCCTGTTTCGCCTTCTGTGTGTTATACCACGTCGGATTGTCACAGTAAAGCGCTATAGGTCTGATGAAAAAAGGTTTTAAGTTAAATAGTTAACGTTAGCGGCAAGTCGTCTGATGGCTGTGCTCGGAGCACGCATTCCTTCCTATTGGGATTACAGAGGCAAGAGCAGAGGAGAAAGTGAGATAAATGTTTAGGAAGTAGTGGTGTACGATATCACGTTTTTTTAAATATTAAAGTGTCTCCATGATCTGCTTTTGAAGAAATATTATAGTATCGTGTACGGTGCATTCCATCAGTTGCAGTTAGCGCCTCTTGACTCAATTTATTGTACAACGCGACTAACATTTATATAATTAAATGGACATTTCAATCCACAAAAGTGCATTATTTGCATGTGCTTTAAAGCCTTGCTGGTTAAACGTTTAGTTCACGTGCTAATGCGCTGTTCTAACATGCGCTTTTTTGAGCACGTACACCTAAAGAGCATAGGTAGGCACTAAAAGCGTCAAACAGCGTCTGATTACTAATTTATATTTTGATTCTGATTGGTCCAATACTGTCAAATACACACAAAGTTTACATAAACACAGTTGGTTTGTGAAAGTAAACATCTGAGAGAAAAAGTGACGGTGCAACCTAATTTTTAAACATTCTGTCGCTTGCCCTTGAATGAGTCGTTTATCAAAAAATAAATTATTTACTATTTACTGTATTAATTTATTTCATGTGCACAAAACAAAATAAGGTATTTTGAAGAATGTGTTTATATTTCATATTAAAAAATATTCATTGACAAAGTGCAAAGTAATTATTATTTATTTTTATTTTTTGGTATTTTTTTATGTGTATATATAATTTGTAATAATTTGTAAAAATAATTTGGTGTTAAAATTTAATGTTTTCTGTTTTGTATTTAATAAATCTGTTGGTTTGAAATCCCTTTACTGTACATTTTACTATATATGTATATATGTATTTATATATGTATATATGTATATATGTATATATATATATATATATATATATATATATATATATATATATATATATATGTATATATATATGTATATATATATATATATATATATATATATATATATATATATATATATATATATATATATATATATATATATATATATATATATATATATATATATATATGTATGTATGTATATATATATATATATATATATATATATATATATTTTTATTTTTGGTATTTTTATGTGTATATATATATATTTGTAATAATTTGTATTTCTAAGAAATAATTTGATGTTAAAATTAAATGTTTTCTGTTTTGTATTTAATAAATCTGTTGGTTTGAAATCCCTTTACTATTTTACTGTACATGTATATATATATGGTACATAGAATATATATATATATATATATATATATATATATATATATATATATATATGTGTATATATGTGTATATATGGTATATATGTGTATGGATGTACTGGAGGGTTCATGGGAGTTTGCTCAACCAGTCCACATGTGTTTTGTGGATCTGGAGAAGGCATTCGACCCGTGTCCCTCATGACAGCGATGCAGGTGTTCTGTGGGGGTGCTCTGGGAATATGGGAGTGCAGGGGCCCTTTGCTAGGGGCTGTCGGTCCCTGTATGACCAGAGCAGGAGCATGGTTCTGCATTGCCAGCAGTAAGTCAGACTCGTTCCCAGTGCGTGTTGGACTCCGGCAGGGCTGCCCTTTGTCACGGTCCTGTTCACTATCTTCATGGACAGGATTTCTAGCTGCAGCCAGGGACCGGAGGGGTCCGGTTTGGTGACCACAGGATCTCATCTCTGCTTTTGGCGGATGATGTTGTCCTGTTGGCTTCATCAGGCCATGACCTACAGCGGGCACTGTGGGCGGTTTGCAGCTGAGTGTGAAGCTGCTGGGATGAGAATCAGCACCTCCAAATCTGAGGCCATGGTCCTCAGCCGGAAAAAGGGTGGCTTGTCCCCTCCAGGTCAGTGGGGAGCTCCTGCCACAGGTGGAGGAGTTTAAGTATCTTGGGGTCTTGTTCACGAGTGAGGGAAGGATGGAGTGAGAGATCGACAGGCGGATTGGTGCAGCTTCTGCAATGTCCGCGGTCGATGTACCGGGTCTGTCGTGGTGAAGAAGGAGCTGAGCCACAAGGCGAAGCTCTCGATTTACCCGGGTCGATGCACGTTCCTACTTCACCTATGGTCATGAGCTTTGGGTCATGACTGAAAGGGTGAGATCCAGGATACAAGCGGCGAAATGAGTTTCCTCCGGGTGGTTGCCCTTTAGAGATAGGGTGAGGAGCTCGGTCACTCAGGGGAGCTTCGAGTAGATCCGCTGCTCCTCCACATCGAGAGGCCAGAGAGTGCCAGCTGAGGTGGCTGGGCATCTAAATGGATGCCTCCATGGTCGAGGAGTGCCTCCCAAGGGAGGTGTTGGGGCATGTCCCACACTTCGGGAGGAGGCAATAAGGTGGGAGGAAGACCCAGAACACGCTGGAGGGACTATGTCTCGGCTCCAGACACAGTCAAGCTCACTGAGGGATGACCTGTAGGAGGAGTTGGAGGAAGTGTCTGATGGATGAGAGGAAGTGTTTATGTTTCAGTCCCTGCTTAGACTGGCTCCTGTGATCCAGTCCCTATGTATAAGCAATATGGAAATGGATGGATGGATGGATGGATGGATATATATATATGGATATATATATATACTCCATATATATATATATATATATATATATATATATATGGTACATATATGCATATATATGTATATGCATGTATATATGTATATGTCCATATATGTATATGTGTATGTATGTATATGTATATGTATGAATGTATATATATGTATATATGTATGTATGTATATGATGTGAAGGGAAAATGTTAAGGCTGGGACCACACCATCCTCATGTGTTTGTCTTAGGCTGTATAGGCTGTACATCCTCAATGAAAGGTGTGTCTGTAATGTGTCCTATACCCATCAATACATACATATATATATGAGGGATGGCAGTCCTTATGATATGTGTCCTACAAAGAACTGTGGCTATATACTATATATATATATTTGTTTATATATATATACACCACTGAACACAAATGTATATTTCCAAGAACATTGTATATATTGGTATATGGTAAAATAAATATATGTATGGTATAATGAGTGTTTTGTTGAGGAAGTTGCAACTATATGTATGCACACAGGAAGAAGTCTGTATATATGGGTGTGTTGTATGTATCCACACCTGATTGAACCTCCATTGAGAACCATATCCATACAGAGATGCACATGTCTATAGGCTGTGTTCGCTGGTGATGGTAGTAGGCTTTCCATAGAAAGGCTATATTATTGGTCACTATACAACATGCATATAAGGATGATGTGGTATAAATATATATATATATGATATATATATATATATATATATATATATATATGTGTGCCTATATATATATGATATATGTATATGTATATGTATATATATATATATATGTATGTATATATATATATATATATATATATATATATATATATATATATATATATATATATATATATATATATATATATATATATATATATATATATATATATATATATATATATATATATATATATATATATATATATATATATATACATATATACATATATACATACATATACATATATATATGCATATATACATATACATATATATACATATATACATGTACAATAAAATGTACAGTAAAGGGATTTCAAACCAACAGATTTATTAAATACAAAACAGAAAACATTTAATTTAATTTAATTTTAACATTACCATCTCATTTTCTAATGAGATGGTAACAAAAACATGTTTTAACAAAAAGCTAATGTTTTTAACATGCTGTAGCTGAAAGCTTGCATAATCTAACATGATCTTAACACATTTTAACAAGAAGTTAGCATGCTTTAGCATGTTGTTAGCACATTTTAGAAATAGCTGCAAATGGATCCCGGTCATAGTTATTAATCATTACAATATTTATATCAGTGCTGATTATTTAAATTTAATCAGTAATAATCTGTGAGCAACACATTGTTTCACATACAAATCCTGAGGATCCAATTACCTCCAATTTCACTGTTTTTGAAATGGGTAATATTTTGAAGGGTTTTTTTTCCCAAATATACCTCTATCATTGAATATATAATGTTTTACTTCTTTAAAACCTTTTTTTGTGAATCAATCTTGAGGTCGGCTTATTTGGAACACATGTGGGCTTAAATGGTATCATGGTACCAGTTAAGCCCACGCCAAACTTTTAACTTTATTCATAAAATATCTCTTTATAATATCTTTTTATCTATAAACACCTAAACTTAGATTTTGGTGGTCTAAATGGGTACACTTACCCGATATGAATGACATGATACTGTGTTTATAAAAGAAAAATTCCTACCCCAATCGCGATGCATATGATGTTCTTTCTCTGTGCCAGCAAAGATGCACTTTGCAGGTCAGATCTGTCAGTTGACTGTCCATCAGTTATAACAAGCAAGATTTTAGTCGCTGATGGTCTTGCTCCTTTTGTTTGTACAAATACATTATTTCTGTCCATTTAAAAAGATATAAGCAGGAGTAATATGATAGATTATATTAATATATGAAGAACATCTGTAAGAACGTTAATTCGAAATTATATATTGTTTTTAGTCACACAGATGGTTTGCTAAGAAATGGGCAGTATACTTTCAAAAAAAGAGAAGTTATTGATATTAGCTATATAAATGAACTTGTCATTTGATACAAAAAAACCAACAAATATTTCATTATGTAATTGTGTGTTGCTTGACAAAACATAACAATAACAAAAAGAGATGAAGCTGATGAGTTGCTTTAGTTAATATTGCTTTTTATATTAAAAAACAAGACTTACACAAGTTTTATGATGGCATTTGCAGTGAAAGTACTTTTTCCATTTTGGTATGCTATATTGGACACCTTGGATTCCCACATACTGTCTTGAGTCTTAAGTTCATTAAAGTGGTAGTGAATGTGATACAAATGGGAGTACTGTGCAATGGCAAACTGTAATCCAAGAAGAAATTAAGTCTCATGTCTTCTATAATGTCATTTGTTTCCTATAAAATCTTACATTTAGACATTAAAAAGTCAAACATTATCAACATTTAATTGACGGTAGAAAATCTTCTTACCTGTGCATCCCGCCCAGTAAAACGCTTAATCATGTTTACCACAAAGAGTTTCATTGTTTCAAAATTAGAATTCCTTACACTTCCAGAGCCATCCAACAAAAAAGCTATATCAGTCTGACCAGGGCAGTCTTTAAAATGGAGAGAAGCAAAAGTGTTATACATATAATTAAGCAAGAGTCTGACTAAACTTAACTGAAAACAACCCTTTGGCATCATATTTACCTCTCAGTGAACTTGGTATAGTCTGTTGATGGCTTGTTATAAGCATGTTGTTTTGACTAATAAAGCACATGCCATTGTAGGTGGTAACGCCTTCACATTTTTTTGGAATTGTTGGGCCACATATCTGGGAAAGACAGAATTAATTATTAATGTAGGTTCTCAGACTCTCAACAACCTTAAAGGGAAAGTTCACAGAAAAAAAGAAAATTCTGTCATCATTATGTACATTAGCTATATAAGCACACTTGGTTTCAAACTTAATCAAATTATTTTGATTAATTAAAGGGGTTATATGATGCGATTTCTTGTTTTCATTTCTCTTTAGTGTGTTATGTAGCTGTTTGTGCAAAATCTGCAGATTTACAAAGCTTTTAAGACGAATAATAAAGGTTTCTGACAAACGTGTAGTTGCTCATAGCTTCTAATCCGTTCATCGTCCATTCAAGTTTCAAGTATCACTGGAATCCTTGGCTCAAGATGAACCAACGTATGTCTCCGCCATTTTGAATGGCTATAACTCATGAACCGTATGACGTATCTCCACAGGGCTTATATATGTTTTGGCATTTTAAGGTCACAGTATAAAAGGCGTGGTGCTAGACCACTAGGTGGTGCTATAACACAAAAAAACATAAATGGCTATAACTACGCATATGTTACTCCAAGTGAATTAAAACTTGGTATGCTGTGTCTATGTCTGAGGTGCCATGACATTCTAAAAGGACATTGGCGTATTTCCAAAAACATGGCCGCCATCGGCTAATGCATTTTAAGCGCCTATTAAACAAGGTTAACAGAGACCGATCGGAGCGAAACTCGGTAGGCATGTCCGACTCATGGTCTTAAAGGAATACAAGCGTTTTGACAGAAATCAGCCACTAGTTGGCGCTAACGAGTTTTATGCCTTTGCAATCACATGATGTTTCACCATTAAAGAAAAATTTGACAGCATTTGTTAGAACTACCTATGCTGAACAACTTTTCAATCAAACATTTCATTAAATATGTATGTTAAAAACCAGTACAGAAAAATTATAGGGAGGTAATTATGAAAAGTTATCAAAAAAAGTTGACCAATAGGTGGCACTATAACATGGAAAAAACATATAAAATGTTCTAACTATGCAACTGTTAGTCCGAATGACTTGAAACTTGGTATTCTCTGTCTTTGTCTAAGTTGCCATGACACATGCAAACCACATTGGTGTAACTAAAAACATGGCCTCCAATCGGCCAATGTAATTGGAGCACATATTAAACGAGGTTAACGGAGACCGATTGGCACAAAACTCTGTAGGCATGTTTAACTCATGGTCCTAAAGGCCTCCAAATGACTTGACAGAAGTCAGCCAATAGGGGGCGCAATCACTTTTTCTGTGTGTGTATAAGCTTATTCTTTATTTTCAAATTGTTATGGTGTGAGCCCAAATTTTTCTGTCAGCCTATCATTTGCAAAGCTGTTTTAAAGGTCTTCAATCGCTTGAACCCGAATAATTACTGCTTGCAGCTATATTTATTAGTTACTACTGTTATTGTTACTTTTCTTCTTATTATTCTTCTTCTTCTGCCATTGAAGTCTATGGCAGCCAGAGCATGTGAGCGAAGCAGAGTGGTGTGACGCTCCGCTACGTTTTCCGCTCTATGGACGTGCGCGCCACTCAGTCGCTCTAACCGCCCAAGCAAGCACTCCGTTAATATTCCGCTCACGCTCGCCGTAAACCAATTCCCGCTCAGATCCCACTCCGACATAAAATTTTTCTAGTAGGCCTAATTGTTTACTGTTTGTACCAAAATTCTTGGATAATTGTCTAAAATTAAGCATGCTGATAAATAGCAATTATCATGTTTCAGATTCTTACATTCTTCTTAATTTTATTAATTGTAATGTATTAATTAAAATTTATTAAATATATGAATCTAACCTTAACAAACCTTCCTAAAATGCAAAAACTGAAGGTGTTGTAGTAAAACTAGGACGGTGTTATTTCAAACACTGTTCTGTTTTAGGGAATAATTATTTGTGGCTCAAAATGGAAATACTTACAGATAAGATTATTAACTTTATGTATTTTGTAGCATTACCTGGTACAGTAAAAGTAACAACGGTAGCCTCTAGAGCACTCATCCGCCGAGTGTTCTACCAATTGTGTGCTAACTTTTAATGAACGCGTTATTCTTCTGGCCTTGATGAATAACGGTCCGTGCCTCCATTCGGTAATACTACAGAGCCGGTAACAGTATCGCACAGTTTAAGGGATGTGTTATGAGCATTAAGCAGAGACAATCATGAGTAAATACAAATGAATATTTATTGACTAAGCTATTAAACACAATATCTACTAACTAACACAAACACATTTATACAAGAGAAAGCATAGAAAAATTAGAGTAAAGAGTGGCATATTAAATCAGCAGAACACAACTTTTCTCTACAAAAATTCACCTTTTGGCAAAGGGGCAATGCTTAGCGCTGTTGAATTGTGAGAAATAGGATACTTGCATTGATCAGTTTCGTCGGCAAGAATCCAGGTGCACGGAGAGAGAGAGAGAGAGAGAGAGAGAGTGTGTCCCGGTGGAATCGCGGAGTCCGTTCAAAGAGTGAAGTTCCGCGAGGAGTGTCGAAGTCTGCCGAAGTAAAGTTGCCGGAAAGTCTGTCCTGAAGAAGGGGCAGGTCCCACGAAGTTCGATAGAT
This sequence comes from Beaufortia kweichowensis, assembly GCA_019155185.1. Lineage (NCBI taxonomy): Eukaryota > Metazoa > Chordata > Actinopteri > Cypriniformes > Gastromyzontidae > Beaufortia > Beaufortia kweichowensis. Next base: position 4,546,663 of record CM032808.1, read on the forward strand.
TCCAAGTTTCTGAGCAACGAGTTGTCCGCTGCATGTTGGTCTTAAAGGCACAGCTACCACGCCTCCGTTAGGTCACTTTGGCCAATTACAAGGGGCTGTTGATGCGCGGGAGAAAGTTCTTTGTCTCTCCCTGTGACTTTGATTTACACAGGTATGGCAGTATGTCCTGTTTGCACCAAACACATAAACTTATTTTAAAGTGAGTATGATGCACGCCATGACTATGTACTGTGCATCATTATTCAGGAAATAATTTGTGGATCATTTTGATACCACACATGTGAGAGGGGTGAAGTAAAGGAAAGGGCTATTCATTCATCTGCCATGAAATAACAGTTAAACTTCGATGACAATGAAATACATGCACTAACTATGGTAGGGCATTAAGGGATAACAGAGGAATACACACAAATTGGACAGTTTATTCTTGCTCATTCTAGAGAATCTCTTTGATGTGCTTAGAACCCAGTTTATCAGCTTCCTCTGTGTTTAGGGTGCTCTTCCTCACAGCTTTTACAAGTTTTGCCGTTCGTGTGATGATATTGCCCACATCGGCATGGCTGTTTATCGCATCCTTTAGGGCGAGCTGCAGTAAATGGATAGGGCATCGCATATGGAGATTGTTTTCGGTGATATATGTGGTGGTCACGTTCTCCATGATCTGCAAAAAAATTTGGCTGGAATGGGGAAGGCTGATTATCCTCTGTGTCACCTTCCTCTGGGTCCTCTTCCTCTCCCTCCTCTTCTACTGCACTTTCCTCAAACCCTGGGAGGTTGAAGGCCTTTATCATGTTACTGGCACTGTCGGTGACCACCCTGACAACGTGTCTTTGTAAATTCCAGTGTTGTAAAACACTTCATATTTCAAAAAAATATTGTCAGCTGTGTGGTGTCCTTTAAGATGTTCACAGGACAGCAACACAATGTGACCATTGAATACTTCATCAACGAAACACCTAGAAAGCTTTGTCCTCTTCTGTTTGTCTATATGTCTAGCGTAAGCGCGAAGCCATCTCCTAACTGCAACAGCTCCCAGGGTCAGTTTTTAAAAAAATAATATTTTAATAGGCCTAAGTAGTGATAGGCTAATATCGTCTGTACTCTGTAGTTCTGTATTTAGGCCTATATACAGCTGTGTGTTATTTTAGGTCTACAGTTTAACTGAGATTATTTAATAACGAATATAATATAATTCGAATATAATTCGAATTAACAATTCGTTTCTACGACATCAGTATTTTTTTATTAATTTATTATTATTTATTAATTTTAAACAATAAGTAATTATGAAATATAATAATTCGTTCCACGATTTAGGCCTAGCCTACTAAAACTAGGGAACAAACAAATTAACAAACGAATGAATTGGTGGCAGCTAAGCCTAAACAAGAGAACGAATACTTAATTTGTGGCCATAATTTAAATTAAACGGAAAAAAAAAATCTTAATTCGTGGCTATAATGTAGTCCTAGCATAAAAGAGAACTAGCCTATTCTAAATTCGTGGCCGTGAATTTGTCTGCATGTCATGATCGGGGCTCCGTACAACCTTAGCCTACCTGTTTATTAATTTATTGTGGTATGTAGCTTACCTTTTGCTGCACCATGTTTGCTTAGCACATCGTTGTGCTTTCTGGCAATGTGCCGCTTCAGATTCCAATATGAATCTTTACTAACTTTAACAGTCTCCCCGCACTCCCTCTCAGTTTCTTCTCCCTGCTCATTCTTAACTTTGATTTTTACTTTACATTTATGTATAAGGCTTGCAACTTCGTTGAAACAATATCTGAACTCCATAACTGCTCTACTATTGCTGCCTATTTCACAGATTCTCGATCTCGAACAAGCAAATCACCAAAGGGCATTCTGGGTTGAGCAAGCGGCGCTGAGCGTATTGAGCGCTCACATGCTCTGATGGCAGCCCATAGAACCGTACATAGGAAAGTTGTGCAATTTTGCACACAGTTAGAGAACAGTTTAAACTATCAACATGGCTAATTTGGAGAATCTAGTTTAAACTCTCTAGCACCACCACTTGTTTAAACTCCTATGTACTTTTTAAAATTCCTCCTACAGTTTTCATCCAAAATGCACAAAACTTCGTATGTACCATGTAGATACAGTGCTGACAAAAAGTTATGGAAGTCATGTTGATTGACCAATCCTTTTTTGTATATGAGTATTTGACAGCGAGCACGCCAAAATGGATGAAAGGCTAAATGAAATGAAGTGCTTTGGTGTATTGCCACGAAACTTGGTATGACTCATCAACATCATGGTTTGAGGTGACAAGAAGAGTTTCACCTAGTGGTGCAAAGATATAAAAAATGGCTATTTTAACTTATAACTTTTGAATTCTTTTATGTAAAATCATTATATTGGTCTTGTTAGATTCCTTGAGTCATGCCGAGTCAAATAATACCAAATATTTATTGGTCGGCCATTTTTGACGTTGGCCATTTTGAATTTTGTGAAAAAAAAATGCAATATTTCATAAACGCAAGTACATATGGCTACAAAACATGATGTGGTTCATCATGGCTATGTTCTGAAAGGAAATGTAAAGTTTTACGTCAACGCCCCCAGTGGTCAAGAGATATAAACATTTTTTTAAAATGCATATAACATATAACAAATTTGAGATTTTGTCAAAGCTTTAAATATTTTACATTAATGGCTCATCCCGATTCGTATGATACCAAAAACTTAATTTTGCTAATTTTACTATACTTTCTATGCGCCATTTTTAAATGAGTTCAAAACTTACTTTTCAAACTCCTCTTACAGTTTTCAGTCAAAATGCACGAAACTTGGCGTGTACAATCTAGGTACAGTGCTGCCCAAAAATTGTGTATTGACACCAAACTTTGTATATGTCATCAAAGTCTAAACTTGAGGGTTTGTGTAGAGTTTTGTGACAGCGCCACCTAGTGGTCAAGAGTTGAAAAAATGCTTTCTGCTTATTACTTTTGAATTTCTGCTTTTAACAGGAGAAGTTATTCGTCTGCAGTAGACAGCAGTTGTGCGTGAGTTCGGCTTAGTTTTTGTTTACCATGTGTTGTTTAGAATATTGCCTGTTGTTGGTTAAGAATAATATTTTATTAATGTAAACTGTTCCTCGAAGGGTTCCTTTATTTTATTCAATTTTGCCCTGTGTCTATTCGTTAGCTATAGCATTCAAAATTATATTATTGCTCCTTTGTGGCTATCACTTTATATTTAGCACTCAATAATGCAGAGTTTATAATCCAGCTTTTAGATTGTAGTTTCGATCGAGTCACATTTACGTAATTAATCCGTTGTTGTGCAAATTGTAAAGGCGTGTTCAGCTGTTTTCACGCAACCCGTAATCAACATGGCATTTAAGTTCAAGTTTATTTGTATAGCGCTTTAACAATGTAGCACTGTTTTAAAGCAGCTTTACAGCAAAATAAACAGAATGACACAAGCAGGGAAATATAAAAGTTAGCTTAATAACTAATATCTAATATCAGCAGTCTCCTAGTGAGCACTCCAACACGGCGATGGTGGCAAGGAACCCAAACTCCATTAATGAATGTATATATATATATATTTTAACACAGTTAAATCAAAATATTTTATTATATATATATGAAATGTATATATTATATATATGTATATATATATAATAAAATATTTTGATTTAACTGTGTTAAATACTGTGTTCCTGTAGTGTCAGCCCTCGTGTGAAGACCTACGAGTGTAAAGACCTGCGACTCTACCAAGATCTACGAGTATAAAGACACTATGAGTGTTCATCCCTGCCTTTGCTACACAGTCAAACATTAACATCCTCACTGAGACATGGAGGCAACCTCCATTCAAACGCAACCTCCGCTCTCTTTCCCCCAGCACCACTTTCTGCTGAGGTGTCATCCTCTCTCCCTTCCAAATTCTCATCTCTGGATACCAACACAGCCACTGACACCCTATGTTTAACACTAACATCCTGTCTAGACAACCTCTGCCCTCTATCCTCCAGACCGGCTCGCGCCTCTTCTTCCTGCCCTTGGCTTTCTGACGTCCTTCGAGAACATTGGACCAAACTTAAGGCTGCTGAAAGAAAATGGTGCAACACGAAATACCCATCCGAAGTCTGTAAGTACCAGTCACTGCTCTCATCCTTCTCCGCTGCAGTTCACATGGCAAAGACAATTACATCACAAAAGTCAGTCATGCATCAGATTCTTAAAAAACTGTTCAAAACCTTCAGCTCCCTCCTCTCAACACCCCCCCCCACCTGCCTCTTCATTATCAGCTGATGATTTTGCTTACTTTTTCACAAACAAAACATCACTGATCAGCAGCCAGTTCACAGCTCCTGAAACCCCAGCACACACACATCACACCCAGCTTGACTTCTTCCTCTTCCTGACACTGAAGTTACCAAACTTCTTTCCAGCCACCCCACCACCTCCCCAATCGACCCAATCCCTTCCCATCTGCTACAATCCATCACTCACACACATTATTACCTCCTCACTCTTATCTGGCACTTTTCCCACCACATTTAACCGGGCACGGGTCACCCCACTGCTTAAAAAACCCACACTCAACCCATCCCTCACTGACAGCTACAGACCTGTCTCTCTCCTCACGGTCATTTCAAAGACACTGGAACGAGCTGGTTTTAATCAGATTTCATCTTACCTTACCCAGAATGATCTACTGGACAAAAGACAGTCTGGTTTCAAGAGCAATCACTCCACTGAGAATGCGCTTCTGTTAGTCACTAAGGCACTGTGGCTGGCAAAAGCAGAGTCTAAATCATCTGTCCTCATTCTGCTAGAACTTTCTGCTGCCTTTGATACAGTTAACCACCAGATCCTACTGACATCTCTCTCATCGATATGGATCACAGGTACCCCACTCCGGTGGTTTAAATCTTACCTCTCAGACAGGTCCTTCAGGGTGTCATGGAATGGGGCCTGTCCAAAGCCCATCCCATGGCCACTGGCGTCCCTCAGGGATCTGTTCTTGCACCACTCCTCTTTTCTATCTACACAACATCCTTGGGACCCATAATGCAATCACACGGCTTTGACTACCACTGCTACGCAGACGACACCCAGATTTTCTTCTCTTTCCAGCCAGACGATCCCACAATAGCATCTTGGATGACTGAACACCACCTCCAGCTAAACCTAGCCAAGACCTGGTTGTAGAGTCTTGGCCAGGCCAGATGTTGGGGATCATAAGAATAAAAGACAAACTGCTAATTCCTAGGGGGAAGTCCATAACAGAACCCCTTTTGGCTCCAGGAAGTCTGGGTTAGGTGATAACCCACCGGTTGTTATTTAACTCAGTAGGATAGTTATGGCACCTTTCTGGACTCCCCCAGAGAAAATGATCCCCAGCTCAACCTTTTTGAGATTCTCCAGGCACCCTGGAGATTTGCAGAGAGGACTAGAGAAGAACATTCTAAACACATCAAAGAGACTCTCTAGGATGAGCAAGAATATATATATATGTATGTGTATTCCTCTGTTGTCACTTAATGCCCTACCATAGTTAGTGCATGCATTTCATTACTGTTGAAGTTTAACTATTTCATGGCAGAAAGACTCCAGGATGCCCTTGCAAACCTCCATACAGACACTGAGCGCAGAGAGCAGCTGGAGGGGAAGGCCAGAAAGGAGCTGGCAGAGAAACTCCAATTTGCCAAAGATCTCTTAGTAAAAGCCGAGGCTGAACTGAAAGAATGGACGACCAAGGTCAAGGCCTATGAAGGTCACCTAGACACAACCCGAGCTGAGGCCCAAGTCCTGGCCCAGCAGTGGGACCATTTTAAAGACGAACTGGTCATGGTCCAAAGAGAAGTTAAGTATGCCTACCAATTGCAGGCCAAACATGCAGGGGGAAAACAAAGCCCTGAATTTCCCCCACCCAGTGGAGCCAAGGCGCTCCACCAAGAACTCCAAGCAACAAAGGGGGGCGAGAGCCCCCTGCTCAAAGCTTCGCCAGCCAGCACCCAAGAGCCCCTGACAGCCACAGGGGGGGCAGGGACCCGGCCAGTGGACCTCCGCAGAGGGCCATGGTGTGTCCCTCAAAGACCTCGACAAACTGGCCAGAAACATCCCAACCTTTACTCCCGACCCTACGGGAGGCCATGATGTGCAGGACATTGACTTCCACGTCCAAACAATGGCCAGTGTGACTGCAAGGGACGTACGCAGCTTTCTAGACCGACAGTCAAATCAGATTACCAGCAGCTACAATAGGCCTTAATAAAAGAATTCTCAGACCCAGAGTCGGAGCAAGGCCTGGTCACTGCCATGGACCTCAAGCAAGGTCGAGTCGAGACCCCACAGGCCTACTACAACCGACTCCGACGGGCTTTCCAGGAATGAACCCGAGATGGAGGAAGACTTCAATGTTATTCCTGCATAATCTGCATCCAACAGTGAGTCACCACAGTCGGCGACCTAAAAGCAACAGACCCGCACCAGCCAGAGCAGCGAGCCCAAGCCGTCAACGAAGACACGTCTCCCGGCTTGTCACAGACAAAACCAAGGCGGACCCATCCCGAGAGCAGTACAGTGCCACTGGATCGGAATCAGTTGAAATTTTGAGAATACTGAAAGAACTTATCCAGAAAAAGAGGACGAGCCGGGTGCCTTATGACTACCACAGACAAAGGAAGACACCAGCTGCCCTGGACGCACCTTCCCGAACAATGACGCCCAGAGCTCCACTGACCAACCTGCGACCACGGAACCAGTCATCCCCATGTTAAGTGACCAGGGCACACAAACTAAATCCCAGCTGACGCCTGACAACACAAGACAAGCTGAGGCACATCGGCTCACAAGCAGTTAAGTCCCCAGGGTACCAGAGAGTGCTGTGTTGATCGTCAGCCTCTCAAACGAGCAACAAGAAAACAGCTCTCACTGCTTGGCAGTCACCATGCAGGCCCTGGTACCAAGACTCCTGGGAAACCTGATCGAAAAGGGGGTGGCCCGAAAACTGTATCTAGCCCTCACGTTGGAACACGAAGTGAGGTTAGAGGCCCTTGTCGACACCGGAGTTGACCTAACACTAATGTCAGCCCGGCTGTTTAACAGACTCCTGGAAGAAGCTAAGAGACACAACCGAACTCTTAAGCCACAGAGGTGCACGCTGAACATACCAGAGGTCAAAGTCATTACTCAGCACCTTACAACTGACCCCAGACACAGACTCCTGCTGCCCCCAAGTCATGGGTAGCCTCGAACTGAACAATGTGACGGCAGAAGAACTCATACTGGCACTATGGGCAGACAACTCCACCATCAGCCTCACATTCTTCAACACCAAGAACTCACCTGATACCCCTTTTGCTGAGAAACGCACCCGGTTCCTGCTGGACCCTTGTCTATCAACGATGGTGACCACCAAAGGCATCTGTGCGCTGAACGTAAAGTGGAACGGCAGGTGCTTGACACACTACTTCCTAGTTCTTCATAATCCACCACACCACGTCTATGTTAGGGCAGACATCCTGGTCCGCCTCCAAGCCCACATAGACACTATCAATGAGGTGATATGGGCCCCATTCACTCTCAGATCCCCAGAGGCCCCGATCAACCACGAGAACCTCCACTCCAGCCAAACCATACCTGAAGTTTGTACTCTCATAAATGAACTCGAGACTACCGTCCCTGCCTACACCAAAGGGGTCACTGTTTGGCTCAACATGTGGCGGGGCCAGACCCTCAACCACACGTTAGGATTCTTTCAACCCTCAATTGAATGTGTGGAACTCGGCCTCACCCTTGAAACCACACCCCTAACTGAGGTATTGTCTCATGCAGTATACATCCTGTTTAACAACGGCACAGCTATGAACATAAAGATAACCAAAGCACACCGTCTGGGACTTCCATGACAACAGCATCCTCTCAGCCCCCTTCAAGACTGTAACTATTACCTCTGTTATGCCAGTGCCCAAAGAACAAGTGTGCAGGACGGAGCTAAATGAACACCACCTGTCAGTGTACACAGTCTGCAACCAAGCCTCCAGCGAGACCTACGAAGCTGCTACCCCCGTGAACGCCAGCAGCACCGACAATGCAGCAGGGGAGGAGCCTTACCCAGGACACAAGTCCGAGTTCGAGACACAAGTCTAGTAATGCTCTGCAGGATGAGGCTGACCACCTAAAACTTCACCTAGTCCTGTACAAATACAAGGCATCATTCTCAAAAGACTCCCTAGACTGCAGCCTCACTGACATTTACATGGTGCGCATCCCCACACACCCAAACGCGCCCCCCACATTCTTCAAACAATACAAGAACGAACCTCACCGCCCGAAAGGGCGAGACTTGGCCAGGCAAGATGTTGGAGTCTTCTAATGGGATCATAAGAATAAAAGACAAACTGCTAATTCCTGGGGTGAGTCCACAACAAAACCCCTTTTGGCTCCAGGAAGTCTGGGTTAGGTGATAACCAACCAGTTGTTATTTAACTCAGTAGGACAGTTATGGCACCTCTCTGGACTCCCCCAGAGAAAGTCACCCCCAGCTCAACCCTTTGAGATTCTCCAGGCCCCCTGGAGATTTGCAGAGAGGACTAGAGAAGAACATTCTAAGCACATAAAAGAGACTCTCTAGGATGAGCAAGAATAAACTGTCCAATTTATATATTTATATATATATATATATATATATATATATATATACAATTTTATATACAATATATATACAAATTTGTTTGTGGACTTCAGCTCTGCATTCAATACTGTCATCCCCTCCAAGTTAATCACTAAACTTGGAGACCTGGGCATCAACACCTCCATTTGCAATTGGATTATGGACTTTCTGACTAACAGACCCCAACATGTTAGGTCAGGCCACATCTGCTCCAGTAACATCACACTCAACACCGGGGTACCACAGGGCTGTGTGCTGAGCCCCTTCCTCTACTCCCTCTTCACCCATGACTGGGTGGGCCCTGGCAGGGTCTTGAATGGATCTAATGCCATCATCAAGTTCGCAGACGACACTACGGTGATTGGACTCATCAGCGACAACGATGAGACTGCCTACAGGGAGGAGGTCCAGCACCTGGCCACATGGTGCACAGAGAATAACCTGCTCCTTAACACCACCAAGACTGAGGAGCTCATTGTGGACTTTAGGAAGAAGAGAGGAGGCACACTTGATCCCATCCACATCAACTGGCTGTTGAGCGTGTCCCCTGCTTCAAGTTCCTGGGGACCCACATCTCAGAGGACCTGTCCTGGACCTCCAACACCTCCAGCCTTGTCAAGAAGGCTCACCAGCGACTCTTCTTCTTGAGGACACTAAAGAGGAATCAGATGTCCTCAGCCATCCTAACCCATTGTGTCACAGTCTGGTATGGGAGCTGCTCTATCGCGGAGCGCAAGGCACTGCAGAGGGTGGTGAAAACCGCCCAGCGCATCACAGGAACTTCACTTCCCGCCATTGAGGACATCCAAAGGAAACACTGTCTGCGGCGAGCACGCAGTATTCTCAAGGACTTCTCTCACCCCGCCCACAGACTGTTCTCTCCCCGCCCTCCGGCAGGTGCTTCAGGAGCCTACGGACGAGAACCAGCAGACTGAGGAACAGCTTTTTTCCAAGAGCTGTCTCCTTATTGAACTCTGTCTCACTGACCCCACTACCCTCTCATATACACCTACACCCTACACTAATCACATTAATAACTGTTACACTCATGCACCATTTCATGCACTACTGTCTACTTGTTCATTTGCACTCCGGATTATTTATACTTATATTTATACACTTACTGCACAATTTGCATCCCAGTACTATGTACTGAAAATTGTAATAACGCCATCCACTGCACTGTTTGCACTATTGATTATTCATTGTACATATCCTTTTGTAAATTTATGTCTATATTTACAGCACAATTTGTAAACCTCTGCTTATAATCCCAATTTATAATGTAAATCTGTTTATAATGCTAATTGATAATGTAAAATTCTGTCTGTTGCCATCTTTATATTATGTTCATAGTACATCCCTATCTCATCTGTAAATCTTGGCAACCTCTGTTTATAATCTGTTTACAACGCTAACTGATAATGTAAATTTCTGTCTATTGCCATCTGTATATTATGTTCATAGTACATCCCTATCTTATCTGTAAATCTTGGTAAACCTCTGTTCATAATCACACCTGTAAATAATCTTACAACTTATATCCTGCACTTTACTGCATTATGGCACTTCTGGTTAGACCTAACTGCATTTCGTTGCTCTGTGCTTGTACATGTGTAATGACAATAAAGTTGAATCTAATCTAATATATATGTGTGTTTTCCTCTGTTGTCACTTTATGCCCTACCATAGTTTCAGTTTAACTGTTATTTCATGGCAGATATACACAAATTAATGAATAACAATTTTTCCTACTGTGGCCAAGTCAGTAGGGGGTGCTGTTGTATTGCGTCATATAGGATAGGATGATACTGGTAGGAGGGGCGTCATGCCATTTATATACGCCGCCGTGGATGTAAGCCAGGCCGTAGCTAACTGTTTGGCGTGCAGGTGGTGGTTGGTCGCTGGAAAGATAAAGAGCCAGTTTCGGTAGGTCTCTTAAGAGTTTTATGAACTTACGGTATTTATGTCCGGTGATCAGTTTTGATGATTGTTTAATTTAAGTCATATGTTCCTTGCTAGCCCCATTTAGGTGTGTGTGTATGTGTGCGGTTTATACATTCGTCGGATAAGTGCTGGACGCTGACGTGCGGGTGTTATCCGGTACGTGAGTGTTTTGGGTTGAATGTGCTGCACACCGTATATATGTGTATATATATATATATATATGAATATGAATATCGCTGCTGTTTATACAGCTGGAAACAACAAATGATTGAAAACGTGTGGCCGAAATGCCAGCTTGTTATATTCTTTCTCATGGACTGGCACACAGTTAATTTAAGTTTGTATTGTGTGATTTTAATATTTTGTAATGAAGAGATTGTTTTAATTGTTTTAATGGTTAATTTGCTACGCGTTTTCATGATATTACTTTCATATATGTGCAATATTATGGTAGTTACTTTAAGGTGCTATTATGAGGGCGCTGTAGATATGGGCTTATTTCATTGAAATGTTCTTTTCTTCTTTTCAGTGTTTTGTTTTGAAGTATTGATCTCTGTTTTCCCTTGCCTTTATTTTGTTTTTTTTTTGTATATTGTAGAATTCTTTTGTTTTTGTCTATTTGGTTATTGGCCCAAGATCTAGTTATTTGTGTTTTTCTTTAGTAGATGGTTTGTGCATTAACTACGCCTTATTAATATCTGCCTAGCATATAGTGGCTGGGGGAGTTCAATTATTTTCATTTATTTTGGGGTGACTTGGTAATGATGTGTACACATGGAGTTGGGTTTGTGTATTAGTGTAGTGTGAAACACTGAATTTGGTTTTGTTTTATTTTAAAATGTTTGTTATCCTCTAAAGCCACTGTTTTGCGAAGGCTAACTAGGCCAATGTTGATGCAAGGTCAGACCAATTAACAATCTGTCAAATAAAAAGTACTGCCTTGTTTATAGTAACTCTACTGTATGTGAATTCATTTATTTGAGTGACTGTGGGGGAAATCCATCTGGGAACTCCTACCCAAACGTAAAATTGGAATGGCATAGTCGAACCTAACTTGGTTACACTACTTCACCTCTCTCACGTGTGTGGTATCAAAATGATCCACAAACTTTCTCTCGTGCACCAACGGCCAGGTGACCTAACAGAGGCGTGGCAGCTGTGTCTTTAAAACCGACATGCACCGGACAATTGGATCGATCTTGGAATCGATCCAACCTTCATGGGACCTGCCCCTTCTTCAGGACAGACTTTCCAGCGATTTTACTTTGGCAGACTTCAACACTTCTCGCGAAACTCCCAACGAACTCCGCGAATCCACCAGGACTCTCTCTATCTGCGCACCAGGATTCTTGCCGACACAACCGTTTAATGCAAGTATCCTATTTATCACCATTCAACAGCGCTTACGCATTGCCTTTATGAAGAGAAAACGATGGTTTGTCCAGAAGTGTTCTGCTGATTTAATGTGCCACTTATTTTCTATGCTTTCTCTTGTATGCGTATGTATGTGTTTTATGTTAGTTAGTCGCTATTGTGTTTTAGTAGCTTAGTTAATAAATATTCATTTGTATTCACCCATGATTGCCTCTGCTCAATGCTCATAACACATCCCTTAAACTGTGCAATACTGTTACTGGCTCTGTAGTATTGTTGTATTTGGGCACGGACCATTATTCATCAAGGCCAGAAGAATAACGTGTTCATTAAAAGTTATCACACAATCGGTTGAACACTCGGCGGACGAGTGCTCTAGAGGCCACCGTTGTTAATTTTACTGCACCAGGTAATGCTACAAAATACATAAAGTTAATAACCTTTCTTTGTATGTATTTCCATTGAGCCATAAATAATTATTCCCTGAAACAGAACAGTGTTTTAAATAACACCGTTCCTAGTTTCGCTACATGGTACTTCTGGCCTCACCTACAACGCAACACAACATCACAATTCAAATTGGCAACACAACCATTACACCATCCAAATAGTGTTCAATCCCTGCTAATTTCTAGACAGGACTATTGCAACGCTCTTCTGTCCGGTCTTCCTGCACGAGCAATCAAACCACTCCAGATGATACAGAACGCAGCAGCAAGACTTATTTTACAGGAACCCAAAAGAGCACGTCACACCTCTTTTCATCTCTCTCCATTGGCTGCCGGTTGCTGCCCGCATTAAATTCAAATTCTTAATGCTGACATTTAAAACCATCACTAACTCTACACCCTCAGGCTTTGACTTTCTTCTACACATCTACAACCCATCCATAACCCTGCGCTCAGCGAACGAACGCCGACTGGTGGTACCCTCACAGAAAGGCACTATGTGTCTCTCTTGTTCTTTCTCCTTCCTCCTCTCCTTTTTCTCCCTGCTTGTGGAATAATCTCCCTAATGCAATCCAATCTGCCACATCCCTCATATCTTTTAAGAAACAGTTAAAAACACACCTCTTCCACAAACACCTGACATCCTAAAAAAACACCTTTTCTTTCCTCTACAAGTAATTTTCTAGCAACTTCGTACTATTGTTGTCTTCTTTTGATGTGTCGCTTCATTGTCTCCTAATATTTGTAAGTCGCTTTGGATAAAAGTGTCATCTAAATGCCTAAAGTTAATGTAATGTAAATGAAAACTTAAGTTGAAAATCATAGGATTAGACTTGTTTGATTCTGTGCTGCATGCCGAGCCATGTGATGTGCAATATTTCATGGTTGGCCATTTTGATCGTCGGCCATTTTAAATTTTATTGTACATTGCAGTATTTTACAAATGCAATGGCGTATCGCGACCAAACTTGGTATGCTTTATTACCACCAGGCTTTGATAACCCCTAAGGTATTTTTCTGGTGCCCCATGTGGTCAAAGGATATAATGAAATTTACAAAAATGCTTATAACATAGGAAAAATTGCCATATGTGAGTCTGCCATTTATGTTTGTAGGCACATGTTGAGTCCTACCATAGCAAATCTGTCATAGGTGAACCTTTTTCTTGTTTGTAGTTCTGAGTCATATTAAAATGTTCTTTTCAAACTTCTCCTTCAGCTTTTATCCAATTTGCACGCAACTTGGTATGTTTCATCGGGAGGCACTCAGGACAAAAAGTATGGAATTCGTGTTGATTGATGAAACCGTTTTTATACAACTTGTTCACGATTTTGATGGCATGCATGCAAAATGGATTTAAAGCAATAACTTCATCAAAGTTTTGTGCATTTTCATGAAACTTAGCAGGTGTCATCATAAACACACTGCTGTTTTGGAATGTTTAAGTGGTGGGAGGAGCTTTTACTAAAATGGCTATAACTCATAAAACATTTGACATATCTCAATGTGGCTTGGATATCTTGTTTGTGACCTAATTCTGAGTTCACCTTACAAAATGTGGCACTATAACATGGAAAAAAACATATAAACGGTTTTAACCACGCAAGTGTTAGTCCGACTGACTTGAAACTTGATATTCTCTGTCTCTGTCTAAGTTGCCATGACACGTACACACCACATTGGTGTAACTAAAAACATGGCAGCCAATCAGCCAATAAAAGTTGAGCACATGAAACAACATTCTCTTCCAAAAAAAATCATAATTGGAAAAATGGTAACTAATGCTGTTGTGTTTTCTTTTTTGTTTATGAGCTGCTCTAATTTTAAACTTGATCTGAATCTGAATCAACCATGACATGTTGGCCATTTACAAATTTGATTTGATTTGATTTAAAGTCATGTACTAAATTTGCTAAAGTTTGAAGCCATGTAGGTATGAGTTTTGAGTTGATCTGGATTATTAGTTGTGATTGAATTTAACAATGTGTTAGCTTACAGCTAATGTGACCAGTATCAAGCACTGAGTTTAATTAGGGTTGATGATTTTGACTGAATTAAGATTGGGTCTGATTTGTGCTAGTTGTGATACAAGTTCAAGTTTAAGTTTATTTGTATAGCGCTTTAACAATGTAGCACTGTTTCAAAGCAGCTTTACAGCAGAATAAACAGAATGACTAGCAGGAAAATATAAAAGCTAATTTAATAACTAATATCTAATATCACTAATATCAGCAGTCTCCTAGTGAGCACTCCAACACAGCGACGGTGGAAAGGAACCCAAACTCCATTAATGAATGTATATATATATATATATATATATATATATATTTATATATATGGAGAAAAAAACCTTGGGAGAACTCAGGCTCACTTGGAGGGTCATTTCTCCTCTGACGCGTCACAGCATCAGTTATTAGTTTGATAAAAAATTATTTGATTTAAAGGCGTGCACTAAATTTGCTAAAGTTTGAAGCCGTGTGTCACGGTTTCACCATGCACCTCCACCATCCGGGTTTATCTAGACCAGTTTCACTAGTTGTTGCGTCACCCCAAATGGGACCTTCCAGTCCCCCAGGGAGGAAGTAGTGCATATAGTGGTACCCTTGCCCAATCTCAAGTCGGCTCTAGGAAACATGTTTTTGGAGACTCTAGTAGTTTCCGTGGCCCTGTCCAGCCTCAAGGTATCTTTAGCCAGTTTGCTCCTGGATTTCCTTCCCAGTTTAGTTCCTCACAGCTAGTTTCTAGTCAGTCCACACGTGATCCAGGTCTTACAGTGGGCCTTCACAGCAACTTAGTGCTTCCAGTCAGCCTGCCAGCAGGTCTCGTATACATGCACAGCTTTTGTCTTCGGCTGGAAGACTCTCCAGCCAGAGCACTAGCAGTCAGGCTTTCCAAAGCCAGCATGCAGCAACTATGGGCAGTTATAGACCACCAGTGACAGGAAGTTCTAGTCAGTTGGTTTCTGCACAGGGAGGAAATGGAAGGTTTAGTGATTTTTCCCTACAGTCTCAAAGTATCTCAAGTCAGTATACCCCTGCATATTCTACTCTTGTTTCCTTGACTGCAGCTGTTTCTAGCCAGCCCACTGGCAGTAGGGCTTCCCAGAATTTGTATGCTTCTGGCTCCCAAGGGGGCTTTAGTCAGTTAGCCATTTCTTATACCTCTGGTCTGGCACAGGGTACAAGTAGCCTTCCTAGCACTTCATATATGCCATCTCAACGCAGCCCCCGTCAACTTAACTTTGGTTCTTCTCAGTGGAGCGCAGTGGCTTCACCCCAGACTAGTCGTTATAGTCAAGCTGCTGAAACTCTGTCCCAGGGCCAAATTCCTCAAAGATGGCAACCTTCCGTCTTTAGTTTGTGTCTAGGTAGTCAGACCTCTGGTGCAGCTGTGTCACAGAGCAGGTTTTCTCCTCAAAGTGCCCCAGCTCCTAGTAATCCCTCCACTGTAGACCGTCCAAGCCTGTTTGCTCCTGGGAAGTCATGTCCAAAGTCATCTGTCTCTAGCTTGTCCCTAGACAGTCAGCCCCGGCGCAGCCACAGTCAGCCCCGGCGCAGCCACAGTCAGCCCCGGCGCCGCCTGACCCCGCTCCTCCAGAGCCGCCTGACCCCGATCCTCCAAGAGCCCGATCCTCCAGAGCCCGATCCTCCAGAGCCCGAGCCTCCAGAGCCCGAGCCCGATCCTCCAGAGCCCGAGCCCGATCTTCCAGAGCCCGAGCCTCCAGAGCCAGAGCGCAAGCCTCCTGATCCCGAGCCTCCAGAGCCTGGCCCCGGGCCTCCTGACCCAGAGCACCCACCCAGCCTCCCTCTCCCCCCTCCGTAGGTCTTGTGGCGCGAGGACGCGCCTTCCGGGGGGAGGGGGGTACTGTCACGGTTTCACCATGCACCTCTCGTTTGGACTGCGTTTCCCACGATCCTCTGCACCTCACCACCTGTTCACCATTTGTCATCATCTTCAGCACTCAGCCCCGCAACCCGCTTCACCTGTTTCCCTCTGATTATGGACATTATTTAAACCTTGTCTTTTGTTCAGTTTGTTGTCCGGTATTGTTGTTTTCGGAGTGTTGTTACGTTGTTATTTTGTACGTGTTGGATTCTGGATATGTTTTGTTAAAGTCAGCCGTGCATGCTGTTATCTGCCTGTTCTCCTCTGAAGTGAGGTCTGTTTCTATATCTGTATTCCCACTGATGAAGTTCAGTAAAAGATTTGAAACTAATCTTCTCGTGTTCTGCCTCGTCTGATGCACGGTAACACCGTGTAGGTCTGAGTTTTGAGTTAATCTGGATTATTAGTTGTGATTGAATTTAACAATGTGTTTGTGTGTATGGTAAACTAGGTAGTAGTTAAATGGCTAATATTATACAATAAAGGATTGTTTAGCCGGGGATGACTGAGTTGACTGAGTGCAGCTATAACATTAAACTGCTGACATAGACAGAAAAGAAGTAGTTAATTAGTCAAAAAAAGTTAAATCGCTAAAGAGATTAGCATAAATACTGTTTAGCATTATCATTAATGTAGTAACTAGCATTAGCATTAGCTATAATGAGTGCAGGTTCTCCTGGGGGTCGCCTCCTTATGACAGATCCAACGTCAGGTCAGGGTATGGACTGGATGCAAACTCGGAATAATAAGAAACAAACAAACTTTTGAAAAAGAAATTTTGCACTACTGTTTCACACCTTTAGATGCAACAAGTACATCAGATTGTTAGGGAAGTGTTCCCGGTTCCGGTTGGCCTAATTAATGCAGCCTAGGGGATTTGTGTTATAAACTGTTGGACTATGTGTGTGCTATGTTAAAGAGATCTTTAATCTAGATTTAAACTGAGAGAGTGTGTCTGCCTCCCACGCAGCACAAGGAATACTATTCCAAAGTTTAGGTGCTAAATAGGAGAATGATCTACCACCAGCACTTGATTTAAAAATTCTAGGTATTACCAAAAGGCCTGAGTCCTGAGAGCGTAATGGACATGAGGGACTGTAATGTATTAGGAGCTCACTCAGGTACTGAGGAGCTAAACCATGTAGAGCCTTATCTTAAAGTTAATACGCTGCGTAATGAGTAACCAGTGGAGTGTTGACAGTACCGGGCTGATATGTTTGAACTTTTTTGTTCTTGTGAGAACTCTAGCCGCTGCATTTTAAACTAGTTGGAGCTTTTGTAATAGCCTAGCTGGACAGCCACCTAATAACGCATTGCAGTAATCCAGTCTAGACGTCATGAATGCGTGAACTAACTTTTCTGCACTCGATAGTGACAGCATATGACGCAGTTTAGATTTAGTTTTACAGGTGTTGGCAACATGGCTTTTAAATGAGAGGGTACTGTCGAATAAAATGCCCAGATTCCTAGTTGATGATGAAGGATTAGTAGAGAACCTGTCAATAGGTAGATAGTATTAAGATAATTATTGGTTAAGTGTGGGAGCTTTAGGTCTAATGGTCAACACCTCTGTTTTGTCAGAGTTTAACAACAGAAAGTTGCTACTCATCCAGGTTTTTATGTCAACTATACATTCCATTTTGGTGAATTGCTGTGTTTCGTGAGGCATCAAGGAGATATAGAGTTGAGTATCGTCGGCATAGCAGTGAACAGATGTCCTCATATATTTCTCTTTTGTACTCTTGTTGGGATTGCTGCTTGCAGCCATTTCTTCTTCAGAATGTACTGTAACTCTTTGGCAGCCCATAGAAACATACGTACGTTATTTAATTTGGCACAAAAACAGGACATTCTAATGTGTTGCCATAGCAAATTTGTTGAGCAAATGATACCAAAATGTCCTATATTGGCTAATTGGGCATCAGACATTTTAAGTTTTTTATTCAAATGCATTATTTTAAATATGTTAAATGTGAAAAAGTTTTAGGTCGACACCCCTAGTGGTCAAAAGATATAACGTAATTCATATAAATGTTTACATTTTCGTATACCATATGAGAAATCACTACTGGTTTTAAAATGACATCACTACCATTACCACCGTTATTACTGTATTAACTGATCCTTGACAGTAAATGTAGGCATTCCCGCTAAATGAATCAATTACTCTTCCTACATAATTTATTTTATAAAACACTGTTAAAATATTCATTCTAGAGTTTTAGACATTTCCAGTGGTATAAAGTTTGTCATAATTCATAATCAGAATTTATGTTCAAAATATTAAAGAAACTCATGTGTCCTGTTTATGCGACAGCACCAGTTATCAGGCTAAGGTTCTTATGTTCCACAGTTTCTAAAACGAACAAATTTGTAAAACATGAAGGGGAGTAAGGATTTTTTGGGGGATTTTTGTTCACAGATGAAAAGACCAACAAAGTGGCAAACTGAAACCAACAAAATGAAACTTTTTTTAATTAAATGGGTTTCTATAGCTATTTTTTACAGTACAAATAGTTCCAAATCACATTGTTTTCCATTTCTTATTCTAATTACTTTGTGCTGTCAATGAGAACAATATGCAATATTTTTTTTTACAGAGGCTGAATTTTTTTTCTTGTTATCCCAATACCATAATTAGCATAAAAACAGAAGCTCTATTGTCGCTGTGTCTTGTGCTTGTACTTACTGCCAATTTTGAAGAGTTTGGATCTTGAATTATGGAAAGTCCAACAGACATGTTGACAGCTTCAGGGGGAACTTTGTTAACAGTTTGGTAATACAATACATATAAGTGTATTAATTATAACATATATTGGTATACAATATGGTAAATAAATATAAAAGCATATAAAACCTAAATACCATTCATGACAACTGGTGTACATGGGTGTGACAAAAGCTTTGAGTCTTCTGTGATGGGACAGCTATAAATCCTTCCTCTTGAATCTTTACTGATTTGAATTAGTGGATCACTCACAATCAGACTATGGGAACAAAGTAAGAACATGTGTTGGAATCAACAACTAAAAGATCATTTGATAACTCTATGAAGCCAGTATTTATAGTGCATTTATAATGCATTAATAATGCATGCATAAATTATTATATGTTGTGATACACAGAATGGTTGGGTAAAGCGTCTGTGCTTTAGCATAAATAAAATACAGCTACTGTATGTCCACAGTAGCATTTACGGACGTCAGGATGCACCTCTGAGTGATCATCCTGAAAGGCATCCTGTGGAGATATTTGTTCAGAATGTGCAATTCTCTCCTGGACCACCAAAGTGGACATTGTGCAACCCAGGGCTCGCACCGTCACCTTAGTCAGTAGCGGTGTCAGTGGCGGTGCGCCACGAGTGACGAAGAGACCTTACACACCTTGGTAGGGAGCCTTGGTCAACCCCTCCAGGTTGCAGCAGTCTGCGGGCAGAGATGCACCACGTCGGCACGCTCGACCTAGGGGATGTGGACATGCATTGTGCTCCGGCATTGAGGATGGTGAAGGTGGTAGAGCCGCTAGGCCGGGAGCGCGCTGTGAAGGGTGCTCTCCAGCTCTTAGACAGCTCCTCGTGTACCTCGGGGAAGAAAGGCACTGGGGCGGAGCATGGCTTGGAGTCATGACCAGAGCCCAGATACCAGTCATCCAGCTGCGAACGTTGGGGGGGGGGCGGTGGAGCGGTTCACTGCAGCCCAATGTCCATGGTGGCACGAGATAGCATGGCTGTCATCTCTGCATTCTAATTACTTTGTGCTGTCAATGAGAACATTGACAGCACAATGTGCTTCCTCCTGAGCTCGACTGCCAGAAAGCGGAAGCTCCAAGGATTCAGCCTCTGCATCTGATAACAGAAGATCACCCTCTGATGCTGCGACAGACAGCTCATCCTCGGCTTGAGCTGAGAAAGTCACCGAGATACCGCCCAAAGGCGGGTCTCCTGACTCCTCCCCCAACTCGGATGGGAAGAACGGGTGTGGCGGGGCATGGAAGTTCCATGGAAGTTCCATGGGGGTGAAAGTTTCATGGAAGTCCCCATATCGCCCGCATCACTCGCCGAACCGGCTGCGTAAGCCAAACGGGAAGCAGATGCGGTTACCCTCGCCTTCTTTGAAAAAGACGAGAGCTGCGACCACAATGTTCTCATAGTCATGCTCTCGCATGACGAGTTCACGAGAGCCGCCTCGGCATGCTGGCGACCCAAACACTCAAGGCAGACTTTGTGCCCATCAAAGGGAGCGATGTGCTTGCCACACCCACAAGTGCAAACACAGAATGACATCCCGAGAGATGTAAACCGGTTTGAGGAAATTTATTCTTTAGTATTCTGTCTGAATCTGCTAAATCTTTGAGTGACGGACAGAAAGGGAAACAAAGTTTCACACCTAGGAGACAAAGACCCAACCCCTAATGCGACTATTAAGTGGAATGTTGTGAGGAAGACAAAAAAAGAATATGAGGAGAAAAAATCATACATCAAATAAAACATCATTGTAAATAATTGTTAGCATATATTGTGCAAAGCACCAGTAGACTGCATGCACTTCTGGGCAAAAAAAATCTTAAAGATGCCCATGCATAATAAAACACACTTTTTTGTAAAGCCATACATATTTTGTTATCACAAGGTATATAAACCAAAGCAATAAAACATATTACAGCTGGAAATATAGTTGGGAAATATAGAAAATATGTACATATTTATTTTAAACAATGTGTCAACTAAAATAAAGGAGTCTACCGGAGATGGCTGTTGGTACCGTCAGGAGTACTGGGAAGTGCTTGGCCTTCAGACGAAGAGAAGTCACTATGGAGGCAGTCTCCAGCCAGCTGTCTCACCTGCTGTTGCCATGTATGATACAGGCCAACACTGGCTTCACACGATGGTTGTGGAATCTTGTGAAAGTATGGGCTGCAATACTAGTAGGGCTGCAACCCGCAGTTCCCTACTAGTATTGAATGGAGCTCCCTTGAGGGCCAACAGGACCACAGAGATGTCCTTAGAGGACGTGGTCTAGGAGGGTAACGCCAGCCTCGGGACTCGAGCATGAAGCCAGTGCTGAAGCGGTCACATGTACATCAACTCAAGGGGGACTACCGCTTCTGAGGATGCCATGTGCCCCAGGAGCTTCTGGAAGTATTTGAGAGAGATGTCCAAGCCCAATCGGACTAGGTACTGAAGCCTAAGGTCCATGTGTGCGCATACCAATTCCCGTGAGTGAGCTATAATGAGCCAGTAGTCAAGGTAGTTTAGTATGCAAGGAAGGATATAAACCTTGTAGAAATTGCTCTTTTAGTATCTCTGGCTTGACTGCTGAAGCGCCATGGGGAAGATGTCACAAGGAGAACGGATCTGCTGCACGTGCCATCATGCCAACAGTCAAGAATCAAAGAATTTACTCTCACAATAGAAAGCTTCAACGGCTCCAAATAACAAAAGCTGAATGAATGGAGCATGCCATCTTCCTTTTATACCAGTATGTCTGGGGCAGAGAATGGCATGCAAATTCCATTCGTTCATTGGTACGTTAGAATAAAAACGTTCCCTCAATAAAAACGTGTCTCTAGATCTTAATGTTTGGCACAAAAAGACAATATTGTGATGTCTTTAAAATGCTCAGAACATTTACACAACTTTCCAACAGTATATGTAACTAAAAATATGTTTTGGAGTGAATGTGACTGAAAATGTTCACTAATATGAGTCACAAATAGTAAAAATTTTAGCATTTTGTCTACCATTATTTTGAGAAATTTGAGTGAATAAATGACACTTTCTTTGTAAGGCAACCTCACTTTTTTATTGCTTAACTTTAACATATACTCTTGCCAGCTTGTCAAAACAATGCTATTTACTGCTTTTTATAAAGAAATACAATTAATATTATGCAGAATTGGGTTCATCCTTGTGGCCCGGCCCTCCACAATATTTTCTGTTTGTTATGTGGCCCCATGGAAAAAATAATTGCCCACCCCTGCCTAAAACAGTTTGGGCAGCCCAAACCGTAAGGCCGACAGAGCTGAGATTTGGTCAGTTAGTAGTAGTCTTGCTCGCTATTCAGAAACACGGAACCAGTCAAATCGGCCGATAGGCGGCGCTACAGCGTTGAAAAATGCATTTACATACAAGTGTTTAGTACCATTGGAATCCTGGCTCAAACCTTACAAAAAGTATATCTTCGTTTTTATTTCTGTCATGCAATTTTTCCGCTAATTTGCATTTTATGGGAAACCTACTTTGGCTAACTATTCCTAGGTTTTTCGGCTGATCAGAACCAAACCATCGCTGATTAATTCTGCGGAGTGTGACTGATGTCCAAAATGTCCAAAGTGGAAGGAGCTAATTTTACTTAACTGGCATAACTTGCGAACCGTTTGAGTTATCTTTATGGGGCTTGGAACATATGTGTAGAAGCTCATTTCCAGGTGACAGTACAAAATTGTGGCGGTTGGCCACTAGGTGGCACTATAATAAGGAAAAGCACATGGTATATTGTATGTTGTGTCTTGGTATATTGTGTCTTTGTCTACCATGACTGCCTCTAGTACCACTGCTGTCAATCGAACGGTTCATGAGTTATTGGTGAAAATGTTAAAAAAAATAATTTTGCAAACTAGTCCTAGGTTTTTCATCTGGTGTGGTTGTAGACCTTTAGATGGTGCTTACTTTTGAAAAGAATATTAACGCTATAACTATACAACTGTTAGTCCGACAGACTTGAAACTTGGCAAGCTATTCCTATAGCTAAGGTACCATGACATTCTAAAAGGATATTGGCGTATATAAAAAACATGGCATTTAGCACATTTAGCACCTATTAAACAAGGTTACCGAAGGCCGATCTAACGAAACTCAGTGGGCCTTTTGTACTCATGGTCAAGGGATGTAGGCATCATGTGGTATTTACCCAATATTCAAAATATTGATAGTGCTTGTTAGATCTCCTCATGCTGAACAACTTTGCTTCGAAAACCACTGCTGTCAATCAAACCACTCAATAAATATTCATGAGTATGTAAAAAAACTACTTTTGTGAACTAGTCCTAGGTTTTTTGCTTAAACTCAAAGTTACCAGTGTATTCCAATTCTCAGACCATTATCCAGGTCGCTTACCGCCCCTGACAAAAACAAAAATAATTAATAAGTTAAATATGTTTTTATGTTTAGATTTTCTTTCTCTTTCTTCTTCTGATTTTCATATGCACAAGGAGATCTGGTCTCACCATCATCCAGTCTGTCTATTACATTAAGAAAGAGAAAAAAACTGAGACAGGCTATATTCAGAAGAACTGTGGCAATGTCTCCAAGACGCTTAAAGAAGCCTTCCTGCAAAGCAACCTGAAAAACAATGTGCAAGTGTATCTAGGACAAAAACTTTTGTGGTGTGACCACAAAAAAACGTGGTTAAAGAGATTAGCAAAACTACTGTTTAGCATTATCATTAATGTAGTAACTAGCATTAGAATAAGCTATAATGAGTGCAGGTTTTCCTGGGGGTCGCCTTCTGACAGATCCAACGTCAGGTCAGGGTATGGACTGCAACCTCGGAATAATAAGAAACAAATAAACTGGGAGCAAAATACTGTTTCACACCCTTAGATGCAACAAGTACATCAGTGTTCCCGGTTCCGGTTGGCCTAGTTAATGTAGCCTAACAATCCCTTAGGGGATTTGTGTTATATACTGTACTGGTCTTTAATCTAGATTTAAACAGAGAGTGTGCCTCCCGCACAGCACTAGGAAGACTATTCCAAAGTTTAGGTGCTAAATAGGAGAATGATCTACCACCACCACTTGATTTAGAAATTCTAGGTATTACCAAAAGGCCAGAGTCCTGAGAACATAATGGACGTGAGGGACTGTAATGTATTAGGAGCTCACTCAGGTACTGAGGAGCTAAACCATGTAAAGCCTTTTTTAGTAGTCAGTAAGATCTTAAAGTTAATACGTTGCATAATGGGTAACCAGTGGAGTGTTGACAGTACCGGGCTGATATGTTCAAACTTTTTTGTTCTTGTGAGAACTCGAGCCACTGCATTTTGAACTAGTTGGAGCTTTTGTAATAGGCTAGCTGGACAGCCACCTAATAATGCATTGCAGTAATCCAGTATAAACGTCATGAATGCATGAACTAATTTTTCTGCACACGATAGTGACAGCATATGATGCAGTTTAGATATCCTGGGGATATCCTGTTCTAGAGGTTCTAGAACAGATCCCTGTGGTACTCCATATTGGAATTGTGATCTGTAAGACTTTTCATTGTTTATTGCTACATATTGAAAGCGGTCAGATAAGTATGATTTAAACCATTCTAATGCGATTCCACTAATGCCAACGTAAGTTTTAAGTCTATTTAAAAGTATGCTGTGATCAATGATGTCAAAGGCAGCGCTAAGATCTAACAATACAAGTAATGAGATGCAGCCACAATCAGATGACAAGAGCAAATCATTTGTAACTCTGATCAGAGCAGTCTCTGCACTGTGATGGGCTCTAAATCCCGACTGGAATTCCTCATAGATTCCATTCCTATGGAGGTAGGAGCATAGCTGTGATGAAACAACATTTTCAAGTACTTTAGAAATGAAAGGTAGATTCAATATAGGTCTATAGTTTGCTAAGTCTCTAGGATCAAGTTGTGGTTTTTTAATAGTAGGCACAATAACGGCCAGCTTATATGCTTCAGGGACATATCTAATGTTAGAGATGAATTTATAATACTAAGCATAGGTTCGATTGTATCAGGCAGCATCTCTTTTAATAAGGTAGTAGGGATTGGATCTAGTATGCACATTGCTGATTTAGATGATTTAATTATCTTAAACAGTTCATCCTTTTCTATGGTTAAGAATAATTGCAGTTGCTCAGTAAGAGGGCTTATGAAATTCTTTGAAAATAAAATCGAGCAGATTAGAGACAATATTGCATCTACACAGCCAGCCACCTCTATATCCCATAGTATCCCATCCCGCATCATGCCATTAGTACAACTAGAATCATTTAATGCTATTAAAATGGATGAGCTCACAAAAATAATAAATTCATCAAAATCATCATCCTGTATATTAGATCCCGTCCCCACAAAATTACTAAAGGAAGTTTTTCCTGCAGTTTCCTGCAGTTTCGGAACCATTGCTCAATATTATTAATTAATCATTAGAATTAAGCTTTGTTCCAGCAGCCTTCAAAATGGCAGTTATTAGGCCTCTCACAAAAAACCTAATCTCGACCAGGGAGACCTATCTAACTTTAGACCAATCTCTAATCTCCCCTTTCTATCAAAAATACTGGAAAAGGTTGTGTCCAAACAACTACAGACATTCCTAGCCAAAAATAGCATTTATGAAAAATTTCAATCAGGATTTAGGCCCCACCACAGCACCGAAACGGCCATGCTCAGAGTGACAAATGACCTCCTTTTAGCATCAGATCGCGGTGAAACCTCTCTTTTCATATTACGCGACCTCAGTGCAGCTTTTGATACAATAGATCATACAATCCTACTCGATAGACTGGAAAACCTTGTTGGCATTAATGGTCAAGCCTTAGCCTGGTTCAAATCTTATTTAACCGTTCGCTACCACTTTATCTATGTTAACGAGGAAAAATCTTATTACTCTCAGGTACAGTACGGCGTACAACAGGGATCAGTTCTTGGTCCTATTGTCTTCGCACTATATGCTTCCCCTCAGAGATATTATTAAGAAACATGACATCAACTTCCACTGCTACGCTGACGATACCCAGCTCTATATTTCCTCAGAACCTGACGAAACCCACTGTTTTCCTAGGCTAATAGGCTGTATCAACGAACAACTTCCTTCTACTTAACTCCAACAAGACAGAGCTTTTGATTATTGAACCTAATAGCTCCAAACACGACACAATAGCCCACAACATCTCTATAGAAGGTTGCACCATTGTCCCTTCTTTCGCAGTAAAAAACCTAGATGTGATTCTAAATAAGAACCTGTCTTTCGATGGTCACATTTCCAATGTATGCCGAACCGCATTTTTTCACCTTAGAAATATTTCAAAGATGCGCCACATGCTGTCTGTCTCGGATATAGAGAAGCTAATCCACGCATTTATGACCTCCAGAATTGACTACTGTAATTCATTACTGGGGGGTGTCATGCAAAGCAAATAAATAAGTTTCAGCTGGTTCAAAATGCAGCTGCTAGAGTTCTTACTAGATCAAAAAAGTATGACCACATTAGTCCACTCCTAGCAACACTGCACTGGCTACCTGTAAAGTATCGCATACATTTCAAAATTTTGTTAATTACATACAAAGCCCTAAACGGCCTAGCACCTTTACTCCATGAACTATTATCAGCATACAATCCATCGCGGGCATTGCGTTCACAAAATCAAAATCATGTTCACAAAAAAATCTAAAGGTGGAAGATCCTTCTCCTACTTGGCACCAAAACTATGGAATGACCTTCCCAGCAATATTCAGGACTCAGACACACTCAAGCAGTTTAAAACTAAACTAAGGACTTATCTCTATAGCCACGCATTCACATAATCCTAACTCTCTAAGGCCGAAATAGTTAGCTCAACCGAACCGGCACACATATTATATATATATTGATAGATATCACATATAACTGCTTACAAATGTAAGCAGTTATATGTGATATCACATGCAGTATGGAGAGAGGAGGAGAGAGGGAGAGGGGACAAAACAGACTAACATTAGCGTAGCGGCCGTTCATATGTATTTACAAAACAGACTAACATTAGGAGCGCCGCTCATATGTAAATACATATGAGAAACGCCGCCACGCCAATGTTAGTCTGTTTTGTCCCCTCCTCCTCTCTCCTCTCTCTCTCTCTCTCTCTATCCCCTCTCCCTTTCCGAGGTATCCCGAGGAATGAGTTCCAGCTGGCACAACACTGCTCATAACAGTCCTGCCCCACCTGATGCTCATCCTGGTGCTGCTAAATGACGACTACCCAGGATAACCTCCTTGCACCCTGTTAAATTAAAATTACATCTACCACATTATACTTAACATATAACAATTTTTTCACTCTCTTAAAGTGAATTTTTGTAGCTTATAATATCTGTATCCTGTAAACTGCATAGCGAGTTATAGATGCGATCAATGGCAATTTGTGTCCTCTATTTCGGGTTGCACATGCTACGGATTGCAACTATAACACGTCATGTCAGGGGTTTTTTTCTCAAAGAGTTTTTTTGAATCCCTGACCACTGACTGCTATCTGTCAATACATGTAAAGCTGCTTTGGTACAATGACCTTTGTGAAAAAGCGCTATACAAATAAAATTGAATTGAATTGAATGTTTCGTCTGTTCTGGAATTATAGCCTCTGGTTGCATAGTTATATTTTTTTCTCTAATATTATCAATTTTATTTGTGAAGAAATTCATAAATTCATCACTACTATGTTGTTAGCCAGCGTCTGAGGATGGTGACGATTTATTTTTTGTTAAGTTAGTCACTGTGTTAAATAAAAATTTTGCGTTGTGTTGATTTTCTTCTATTAATGACACAAAGTAGGCAGATCTAGAGTTTTTTAAGGCTTTTCTGAATTTTCAGACACTATCCTTCCAAGCTATGCGGAATACCTCTAGTTTTGTTTTCTTAAAGGTGCGTTCCATTTTATGGGTAGCCCTTTTTAGTGCATGCGTGTTCTGATTATACCACGGAGTTGGACTTTTATCTTTAATTTTCTTTAGGCGCAAGGGCGCAACTGTATTTAGTGTTCCAGAAAATACAGAGTTAATATTTTCTGTAATATAATCAAGATCTTCCAAGTTATCATATATGCTATGCAATTGAGGTAATTCAGGCAGATTACTAAGAAATGAGTCTTTGGTACTAGCAGTTCTACTGTATTTATAACGCGGAGTTGGGTTTGTAGCTGTAGGCAGATGAAGCTTACAAGATACTAAATAGTGATCTGAGATGTCTTCAACTGCTGATAAATTTTAACATTGTCCTCATTTATACCATATGACAGTATAAGATCTAAAGTGTGATTACGACAGTGAGTGGGTCCTGAAACATGTTGTCTAACGCCTACGGAGTTGAGAACGTCTGTAAAAGCCAGTCCCAAAACTTCTGAGTCATTATCTACATGAATATTAAAATCACCGACTACAAGAACTCTATCTGTGTTACAGTGCATCAGACGAGGCAGAACACAAGAAGATTAGTTTCAAATCTTTTACTGAACTTCATCAGTGGGAATACAGATATAGAAACAGACCTCACTTCAGAGGAGGAGAACAGGCAGATAACAGCATGCACGGCTGACTTTAACAAACCACATCCAGAATCCAGCACGTACAAAATAACAACAGGCAGAAAACAACAATACCGGACCAGGGACTGAACAAAAAGACAGGGCTTTAAAGAGTCAGTAATTGCTGGTGACAGGTGCAGGTGATTCGGGATTACAGATGGTGAACAGGTGAGCGGGGTGCAAAGGAGTGTGGGAAAGTGAGTCCAGAGGGAGGTGCAGAGTGGAATCATGACAATCTGCAGCCAGTACTAGTTCTGATAAAAAGTCACCAAATTCTTTAATAAAGTCTGTGTGGTGCCCTGGTGGCCTATATACTGTAGCCAGGAGAAATTTTAAGAATGTTTTATCATTTACATTAGATGACATAATATTAAGTACCATTGTTTCAAATGAGTTATATTTAAAATTAGACTTCTGGTCAATGCTAAAGTTATTACTTTAGAGTAGAGTAGAGTGCAGCAACATCTCCCCCTCTGCCCTTTAGACGAGGCTCATGTTTATAACAGTAGTCTTGGGGAATGGACTCATTCAGAGTGATATAATCATCTGGCTTCAGCCATGTTTCTGTTAGACAAAATCTAATTTACGATCTGTGATCATATCATTAACAAAAAGTGCTTTAGTAGTGAGTGATCTTATTTATTAGTGAGTATTAATTGTTTATCTATATTTTGTTTGTTTTTCATTTGTTGAACATTTATTAAATTACTTATGCAAGGTTTGCGCAATTTTTTGTAATTGCTAGTCCGGGGGACAGACACAGTCTATGTGTTGCATATTATCTGTGCTATGTGACATGTGATGGCTGGCAGACGGTTGGTATAAGCCAGTCTGTCTGCTCCCTGACCTGGGCCCCAGTTAGTCAAGGTTTAGCATTAACATTAAGACTACGTGCCATATTTCTAGACAAAA
This sequence comes from Beaufortia kweichowensis, assembly GCA_019155185.1. Lineage (NCBI taxonomy): Eukaryota > Metazoa > Chordata > Actinopteri > Cypriniformes > Gastromyzontidae > Beaufortia > Beaufortia kweichowensis. The sequence continues at coordinate 4,576,167 of CM032808.1, forward strand.
GAGCTTTGATGTTAGGCATGCTGGCTTCCGATAAACATTGGACTATGGTGGCTGGTGCCTCTATTTTTACGTTCCGTACAATAGAATCCCCTATAACTAGTGCACTTTCTGCATATTTCTTGGTAGGTGTTTCACCAACTGGGGCAAATTTATTTGAGACTGTAATCGGAATGGTTGAGCGGTGTTTTGTCCTGTGACTATGCTGTCTCATAGTCACAAAATTTCCCTGCTGCGGGGGATCTGCAACTGGAACCGAACAATGTGCAGAGCTAGTTACGCTACTCGCATCCAAAGTGTTATCTAAAACCATATTACTCTTACTTTCCTCAAACAGTGCATGTAACAATACTGGGAGAAGATGCCATGACTCACCGCGTTTGTTGTTGGGTTTCAACTTACCAAAGTTATTTGAATCACTCACAGATGATGTGCGGGAGAAAATTTATAGTAAGCACAGAACGCGAAATGCAAGCTAACAAGCAAATGTGGTAGGCTACAAACAATAAATACAGAAAACAGTCTATGAAGCTAGTTTGCTAATGCGGTGTTTGTGTTACTCTAAATTATCTATTTATTATAACTTAGATTTACAAAGCCAACAGTATCTATATACGCTTGTATAAACTAAATATTATTATATTATATTAGTGAAATATTACATAGTAGTAGTAAAAATTATAGAAAGACGCTAATAAAACTTGTTTGAAGTTGAGCTTGCGCCTACAAAGTTTAAGTTTATTTGTATAGCGCTTTAACAATGTAGCACTGTTTCAAAGCAGCTTTACAGCAGAATAAACAGAATGACAAGCAGAGAAATACAAAAGCTAATTTAATAACTAATATTTAATATCAGCAGTCTCCTAGTGAGCACTCCAACACAGCGACAGTGGCAAGGAACCCAAACTCCAAATATATATCCTATATATATATATAAATATATGGAGAAAAAACCTTGGGAGAACCCAGGCTCACTTGGAGGGTAATTTCTCCTCTGACGCGTCACAGCTGCATCATTTGATTTAAAGTCGTGTACTAAATTTGCTAAAATTTGAAGCCATGTAGGTCTGAGTTTTGAGTCGATCTGGATTATTAGTTGTGATTGAATTTAAAAATGTGTTAGCTTACAGCTAATGTGGCCGGTATCAAGCACGTTTAATTTAATTAGAGTTTAATTAGGGTTAATGATTTTGACTGAATTAAGATTAGGTCTGATTTGTGCTAGGTCTGATTTGTGTCAGCTCAGGGTATGGACTGGATGCTGATATGTTCAAACTTTTTTGTTCTTGTGAGAACTCTAGCCGCTGCATTTTGAACTAGTTGGAGCTTTTGTAATAGGCTAGCTGGACAGCCACCTAATAATGCATTGCAGTAATCTAGAGTGCACTTCCGGTGTGTGAGGCAAGACAGTTTTATAGAAGTGACGCACACAGAAGCAGTCGTTATGACAATTAGTTTTTGCATGAACACTCTGTGATCCTTCTTAAGTTTCATACTTTAGTAGGCGCTTTGTTGTGGAGACTTTTAAAACTACCCACTCCGCTGCTGTTGTCTCAGGTAAAATTGAAACTGATAACTTTTAGTCAATCACAAAAGCTATAATAACACAAATAAAAGTGGTTACTAATGTCATTGTCAAGCATTAATGTTGAGCCCTGCAATGACAGCTTTAACTTGTAAATGCCCACCACAAACACCTGAATGCCCCCCTTTTAAAAATCTGGCTTTCAGCCCCAGTAGTCTTCGTCTTTATTTTCAAAATATTTCTACTTTAATCTCGTAATGTTGCTATTTTTTTTTAGGTGGCACTAATCCAGGTCTAACCCTGAATATAAAAACGAAAATCAAGACGAATTCTCATTTTTTGTTTGCGGTTTACAAATGGGGCCATATGGCTTATAAGTAAAATAATATATTGTTTGTGAATAAGTGGGCAGAGTGGTTTTCATATGTGTATATATATATATATATATATATATATATATATATATATATATATATTTTTTTTTTTTAATAATATTTTTACTAACCATGCATGAATGTTTTCTCGAGAACTCAAGTGTTCACATACATGTTGTTTTTATATTATTGTACCACAGTTTGTCCTTAATACAGGGCAGTGTGACATCAACCATTAAAGAGGTCATATGACGGTTCTAAAAAGAACATTATTTTGTGTATTTGGTTGAATGTGTTTTCGTGGTTTTAGGGTTTAAAAAGTCATTAAGCAATTAATGTAATGTCGCCTTTTGTTACAATTGTGTTGCTTTATCTGAAATCAATTATGAGGATTTTCAAAGGGGCTCAGTCTCCCCTTCCTCTTCTGATGAGGAAGGGGATCCACTGGTAATATGATATTATGCAATGTCAAGGGATATTACAATTATAATACATTATAACTATGGTAACTATCTGGAGTTCATCATGTGTTATAAATCATGCAGTGGTTATCCCCCTCCTGTTGATGCACAGGACCTCTTCAGCACTGGCAGCAGACAAAAGTTGGCACACCAGCACCCGTTGCATATGTGTGACTCTTGATTGCCAACACACTTTCAGCCCAGATCTCTTTCGGGCCTGATTGCCCATGGGACATTTTTCACGACATGTTATGGTTATAACGGCCTCGAGACTGGGCTAGGGTGCAGTGCGCATCTCTTGTTCTTGTTCAGGGCAAGCATGTGCTGATCCGGTCGCACAGCACAGCCATTGTCACAGCACATCCACCACAAGGGTGGTGTGCGCTTACAGTGCATGGTGCAACTGGCCTGTCGCTTCTTCCTGTGGAATCAGCAGAACTTTACATGACACTCATGTTTCCGGCATCCTCAACCATGCAGCGGATGTGCTCTCAGAAAATATATGGATATATGGAAAATTGGACCTGTTTGCCTCCCAGGAGATTTCCCATTGTCCACATTATTTTCCATGAAGAGGGTGGGAGACCTGCAAGCTTTCTTTTTTCTGAGAAGTGAATACACTGTAAAAATTAAAACTTTCTTAAGGAGCCATTTGATTTTGTTTACCTGCCACACTGGCAGAACCATCACAAGGACACTGAGGCACCTTTTTTCTACAAAGAATGGTTCTCCTGAGGAACTTCAGAACTAAATTTCATGAATCCACAGGATATTTGGAGCACTAGGGCTGACCCCGAATAGTCGAAGATTCAATGCTTCGATAGAAGGAGCCTGATTTGACTGCTAATGGTGCTAAATGTCGGATTTGCTATAGAACGTCTGGTTTTCTCCCAAATAAGTAAGTGTACAGCCTATTATGATAATGCTGTTAAAAAAAGTGCTGTGTTCAGTACGTGAACTGCACCTCTACCTGGACCGCACATGGAGCTTCAGGGGCTTTGAACAGCTGTTTGTCTGTTTTGAAGGACAGCACAAGGGGAAAGCTGGATCATGGAAGCCATTTAGATCGCATACCGATCACAAGACCTGTCATGCCCACTTGGTGTGAGAGCTTACTTCACCAGAAGAGTCGCAAACTCTTGGGCACAGACATCTGCAGAGCTCAGGCTGGGCTATGCCCAATACCTTTTTTACAAAAGATGCAATTTTACAAAATAGTGTGATTTTACAATCTTTGCATGGAGCCAGTGTTAGCCCGTATAGCGAGACTATACATTATGTCCATATGTTACTCCCTATGGTGGGATATGTTTTCCGTAGTGCTCCCCTTTATATGAGGGGTAAGCCCTTTCCAATGTCGGCTGAATGTTTGAAATCTAGAGAGATAACGAGCATCAAAGTTTGATTTCACCCATTATTTCACTATGATTTCAATCTTTGACATGACCTTACTCAGAAAAAAAATAAAGATATAAATGTAGTAATGTGAAGATTGTGTAGAAAGGTTTTATGTAGAAAACAGAAATATCAGGAAAATGAGAAATTAAAAAAAAAGAGTTTTTACAGACAGGATCACATATGGTAAAAACAAACAATTTGAAGTGCTTTTACCTTGATTTGTTCTGTATCATCTTATAGCCAAAAGCAATATTTTGGCCCTGTGCAGGTTCTAGGAATTTTCTCCAGGTAACAGGATCAATGTTGAAAGCCGTCACTGATTGAAGAACTAAAATATTAAAGACTAAATTAGGATATGGAAACTTAAAGTTCATATAATTAGCATCATGTAAAAATCATAAAATATTAGTTGTTAGGGAACAACACATGTCTTAAAATCCTCTGTAGCCAATTTGATTAAACCCAGGTTTAGTTTATTTACAAACGTCTTAAACAAAAACTGGATGTGACTAAACCTGACTCTATTTGACTAGACAAAGAATTCACCAACAGCAAATGGGAACATCTAGGTAATAGGCTTGTTCGAGTTAAACTTGTTTGAAACCATGCAAATAACTGCCCCATACCAAATGCAAAGGATTCTGGTTAGACAATTTGTCTTACTTTAATCCGCTAGTCTGAGCTATAGACAGACCTATTTCTACAGTAATATGCCGGTCATTTTATTTTTCATTTTTTCATTTTCAAGTTTGTTCATTGGTCTAGCATGATAAAAAGCCCTGTTCCATTAAAGAAAAGCTGCCAATTAATTTGCTGAATTATATGCCAGTCATGTGTGCTGATTGGTTATGTATGCTTCATGTTTAGCGCTGTTGAAACCTGACTGACATTTGTACTACTGAAACTGTGAGGATCATTAATGATTCTGTTTTTTTTTTAAATGTACATGCTTGTCATGTGTGTTCGATTACCAAATAAATATGTTCAGTGTCTAAAAGACATTATACAACCAGCAATGTAATGTTAATTTCTGGATATAATAATTTAATTCTGAATATAATATTAATTAATATTATATATTAACTAATGAGAGGATTCCCACGCCCGCTAAAAGCATTCAGTTATGACTCAGCTAAAGATCCGCTGATTACGCATTTTAATTTACCGATCACTTATGAAGGTAAAGTAACAACAACAAAAAATTGCATGCAGGATAAAATTTGTGAAAATGTATGTGACAATGCAAGACAAAATAACTAAAATAAATAAGTTTGCACCATTGGTACTGGCTTTTCGTAAGTGTAAAGTCATGTGTTGCAAAACTGCAACTTCATATTAACGTCAAAAAGAATATGATCTGTATTCTACTGACCTCAGTTTTTCCACACTGATACTTTTGGCAAGTTTTTTGAGCTAAAAATGTGTCCAAAAGCCTTGCAAGCCTGTAAACGCTGATTTACAAACAAAAACAATAGTGTTAAGAACTGCAAATGGATTCACTGTTAAGAATATGTCTCTGTGTGTAAAATACAGCTGTTGCAAAGATGTACATAACTCGTTGCGTACGTGGGGAATAGCTTTTTCCTGAAATAACCTGATATGTATGGTTACGTCTCACTTTTAGCTGAGCTTACAGTTTTGTCATGATTCTCTCACTCATTTAAGTGGGACTTCTTTCTTGTAACCAATCAGAAGAGACTCTTGTTGACTCTTTGTTTTCTCTTCTCTGATTGACTTAATAATGCAACAGGAACGTTAGTACCAGCCTTTATTAATACATAAATAAATTCACTTAATAAATGAATTTAACTACATAGCTTGTAAAGTTTACTTCAATTGTTAATTAATGATTATATACGTAATAATTTAATAGTAATTTTAGAGAATAGAAATTTCCAATTAATAGGCTGTTTGTGGTGAACTCCCAAACTGGGGTTCAGGAGGGAATTGCCAGGGGTTTGTGAGTTAAGTTGAAAAACAATTAAATTACAATTAAATCATAAAATGTAAACAAATAATTTTGTAAAAAATTTACTAACCATAAAAATATATTTTATTTGTTTAATCTGCATATTGTAAGACTGGTGCCAAGATGTCCAAACCAAAAGGACATCACATCCTGGGGAACAAAGGACTCTTTCCAACATATTGAGTTCCCCCACAGAGTTTGCATCCCCATCTCAGATAGCACACCTCAAAGGATGCTGATTGCGAACTCACATCTCACATCTGTCTCCTTCTCCCCCTCTCTTCATCTATTTCCCCTCAGCTCAGAGAGCCCCAAAACTCACCTATGAACTGTATTTCAGATATACCACAATCTGTGTGGTCAAAGTATCTAAATATTCACGTCTGATATCATTTGAAATGTCTCTGAAATGATGTGCAACTCACACAATGGTCTTATCCCCACAACAGTAGAGCAGATCATAACAAAGGTTTAAGGAGTTTGGAGATATTCTGCTCACTGCTGTGGGTGTGTCCTTCCTGGGCTCTTTCATGGAAATGTTAAACGATACTGAAGTTACCAAACTTCTCTCCTGCAACCCCACCACCTGCCCACTCGACCCAATCCCCTCCCATCTGCTCCAATCCATCTCTAGCACAGTCACTCCATCACTCACGCACATTATTAACTCCTCACTCCTCTCTGGCACTTTCCCCACTACATTTAAACAGGCCCGGGTCACCCCGTTGCTTAAAAAAACCCACTCTCAACCCTTCCCTCACCGACAGCTACAGACCTGTCTCTCTCCTGCAATCACATTCACTATATGGGACTATCATAGTGGTAGTCATAACCTCTGGTCATTGCCTGTACTTTAATTAAATTGTTATGTAGTTATATTAATAACTATATGGGGTCAGATCAAATCCCTTATGGTGCTGGCCATAACCTCTGATTAATGTTTAAGCTTTGAACTAAGTTTTTATGCAATTGCATTCACTATATGGGGCTATCATAGTGGTAGTCATAACATCTGGTCATTGTCTCTGTTATGATTAAGTTGTTATGTAGTTATATTAATAACTATATGGGGTCAGATCAAACCCCTTACGGTGCTGGCCATAACCTCTGATTATTATCTGATCCTTGAACTAAGTTGTTATATAGGTGATTGTATGGGGCTACATGGGTACCTTTTAGTAATAGTAGGCGGGAGCTACATTGTTAAATTGCTTTAGCCATAACCTCTGGTTATACGGTCGAGTTTGTGATCGTGGGCCCGCACACGGCCGGTGCGAGGACCCTGTACAACAATGAGAACCTAATGTACGAGTACAATAACAATAGCGAGTTGATGGAATGATCAAACATTTATCTAAATTTAGGGATCATAACCTTTACAAGGTTTTAAACCTTTAAAAAGGCTTTTGCAGTCAGATAAAATTGCGTAATCAAAAGTAACGACAAAGCTCCGGAAAAGACCGAACGTGCTGAAACCTTCACCATTGCCACTGGACTCGTTGGGCCAGTGGGTGGTTTCTCTCCCTTACAATATCATGAGACCAATACACAACACTACAATATAGGCTATCAGAAAACTGAGAACTCATGCAAAATGGACAGATACTTTTTATGTACAAATAAAAGAAAATCAGCAGATGAAGGTCAAATAACAGGTAAGAATACCAAATATAGCTGCAAGCAGAAATAACGAGGTCAAGCACACCAAGCCTAATAGTACAAAAGAAAATGTGGACATCTGTGATGATGAGTTTTAACCATGTTTCATAACTGCTTGTCACAAACTCATCATCACAGATGTCCACATTTTCTTTTGTACTATTGGGCTTGGTTTGCTTGACCCCGTTATTGCTGGGGCATTACAAACAGTATTAAATTGATTATAACCTTTGACCAGTAGGTAGTGCTGTGACCAAATTAGGAGGCCATAATGATGAGCTTATGATGACACTGCCAGGTTTCATGTCAATACACAAAAGGAATTTTTTTTGGAGGATAAAAAAAGATTTTTTGAGGAAGTTATTGCTTCAACTCCATTTTGCATGCATGCCATCAAAATCGTGGACAAGTTATACGAAAACGGTTTCATCAATCACAACGAATTACGTTTCTTTTCTGTCTGAGTGTCTCTCGATAAAAGATACCAAGTTTCATGCAAATTAGATAAAAGCTAAAGAAGGAGTTCGAAAAGTAGGTTTTTAATATGACTCAGAACCACAAACATGTAGGTTCACCTCTGACAGATTTGCTATGGTAGGACTCAACATGCTTGCAAACATATTTTTGTAAATGTTATTATATCTTTTGACCACAAGGGGGCGCCATGAAAACCTTAGGGGTTACCCTCAAAACATGGTGGTAATAAAGCATACAAAGTTTTGTCGCGATACGCCATTGCGTTTGTAAAATACTGCAATTTACAACAAAATTCAAAATGGCCGACGACCAAAATGGCCAACTATGGAACATTGCACATTACATGGCTTGGCATGCAACACAGAATCAAACAAAACCACTCCTATGATTTTAAACTTGAGTATTCAAAAGTCATAAGCAGTGGTACATGGTACAAAAGAAAATATATGCGTACAACTCTGATGATGACATGTTAAATGCAGTTTTAAAACACAGGAATAAGCATATAAAACACATGAAATTGCTTATAACTTTTGACCAGTAGGTGGCGCTGTCAACCAATTACAAAGCAGCGATAAAGATGTGCTACGGTGAGACGTACCAAGTTTAGTGTCAATAAGTCAGACACCTCACCCCTAATCACTCCTAGTGTGCCACTGGTAACTTGTAAGTTGCTTTGGATAAAAGCGTCTGCTAAATGTAAATGCATAAGTTTTGGGAAGATACAGCCTCATGTCTTTTTAGCATGATCACATTTCAATTCCTTGACATGGTATACAAGAATCGTTCAACCAATAAAGATTTTTTGATAACTTTTTGTCAGGTTTGTCTCTGGATGCAAGAAACCAAATTTCATGCCAACTGGACGAAATTTGTAGGAGGAGTTTGAAAAAGTATGCTTCGAACTTGGTACAAAACGAATTACCATGATCCAGCAAATTAAAATTATAAAATAATTTAAGAAAATGTTGTATTTGATAACCAATAAACATTGTTATATCTTATATCTCAAAACCTGACAGATCCTTTCAGGTCATGGCCCAGATGAAACGTATCAAGTTTCCTTGCAATACGTATTTGCGTTCATAAAATATTGAATTTTTTGACAAAATTGACAATACCTGCAAGTGTGCGGGAATACTGTTGGATCTTCTGGTTTGCCTTGTAAGTTTTCCCATATATATATAAAGTATATATATAAATATATTGCATAAATACAAAAGAATTGGTCAGAGTAGTCTGAAACGAGTAATCAACCAGTCATCATTCTTTGCAAGTAAGTCTGCACGGTTTCTAAGTACACATCTTTTGTGCAGCACTCTGTCTGCCAAATCTAGCAATAACGCAATATTAGCCATAGCAAATGTTCATTGTTATGCCTCATTCTGGCTATTTATAATATAAAATAATAATGAATAATTATTATAATTAAGAGACTAATTGGTACATCCCTTACAAAAGTGAATAATTATTTGATAAAATTGTTACATTACATTATATAACTGCTGTTCATAATTATAGTAAAAAGGAAAACATAGTATAATAATATAATAATTCTGCACGATACATATGTGGCTATATAAGGTAATTACTTTTATATACATGCAAGCGCCCATCAATGAGCAAAACGTTCGAATCATTTACAACCCATTTACTCGGGGCTGGGAGCAGGTGTAAATTTTGTGTGTACCTAGCATTTGTTAAATACAAACACTTGTGAATCCCAACATTTATGTCAGAACCGCTTTACGAACAACTTACACAAAAATTTGTGTAGTGCATGACACAGATCAGAGACATTATATTTGGTTATATTTCTTAAATATAACTAAATACCCTCACCCACTCTAAAGCTATGCGCTGGGGGTCTGTTGCAACTACCCCCAAACATGCAGAAACAGACCTCTGGTGACCATAGCAACCCATACTAAAAATGCAAGATAAGACTGTTTTACAACCCAAAGGAATATAGGAAGATTCACTCTCTCTTCATTCACTTTGTGACAAACAAAGGAACTTTTTTTAAAATGGTATAATAGAGATGTATAAATGCTCATTTCTTCTTTTCCCATATAATGTGTCATTGTTGTCTATGTTTTTCATTTAAATGAATGTTCTGCAATTACTGATTTAACCATAATCACATGCAGACCATGTTTGGTATCTATGAGTAGCCTTTTTGATCCCCTGGACATTAATGTACATTATAATTTAGTTACTCTTTTCAAATTAGTTTTATTAAACTCTTTGAAGTCTCTCAATGACCGTCCAATCTGCTTTCATATGTAAAATACCTGTTTGGGAAGACAGAGATTACTTTCCCTTGGAATGTACAAGCTCTGATTGGATCACTCATATCTTTGGGGTGTGACATCTTCACGGTTTAAAGACCACTGCACTCCTTTCTTCGCCCTCTTCCTTTTCTGGTGCTCTTCCCTTCCTGTCCTTTTCTCTGCGTGCTCCACATCAACTGGGTCCTTCCAAGTGCCCTTGGGGTTTTAACCCTTTTAGGCTCCTTTGATGATAGAAAAAGCCTGCACCGGACCCCTACGTTTGTGCCAGGCTGTGGCCTTGTCTTTCCATCTTTCAAAGACCCTTTGCCTGAGACTGGTTCTCTTTCTCATCGCCACAACTTTCAGCCAAGATCAACAGGAGCCTCAACAACTGCATCAGGACACTTCCTTCTGATGGGCAAGACATGCAAGTATCATACTTATTAATGGATGCATAGATGTTTCGCACAGAATCGCTAAATTTGTTCTGCTCGTGTTTTATGAATGAGGCCCAATGAGCGTACATGCCCCCAATTGCTGATTGGCTACAAACAGTGTTGTGTGGATCGATCAATCCCTTTTGTTTGCTCTTTTACACAGCAGCGACTTTTTCTTATCATGTTCACAGAACACTCATTTAGCAAATGTTCTCGAATTGTGACACAGCCACAAAACAAAGAAATAAGGTCAATGTTAAATATGAAAGTATGCAAATTTCTTCAAATGAGGTGGTGATAATTGTTTGTTTGGGTGTTTATATATGTACACTATTTTGTGGGTGGGGGTTTTTGAGGATTGAATTGGAATAGGAAGGGCTTTTATTATAAAATATCACTTTGACAAGAAGTGAAGGACGGCAGCCATTTTGTTGGCACATGGTGTGATGGGGAGCATGTGCTGGGAGGCTAGAGGAGAAACCAAGGGTCTTGTTCTCACTGGGGCCTGGGCCAGGAATTAAAGTTTTACTTGGGACATTGACTTGAGGATGGCTGATGGTGGTCAAGGCTATTGCAAGGAATAAGGATGTTTTCTATGGCTGGGATCGTTTGTGGATTACTTTATCCTTTTCCTGTGGCATAGATGAGAATCCAGGAATCCCTGAGTAGATGACATGGGTGAGACTGATCTGATTTTTTTCTTCTATTTTTGCCTTTTTGCTGGGACCAGTGTTTTTGGACTGTTTCTCTGTTGAGAGCTCTGGGGAATTCATGGACTATAACAATATGTACCTGTTGGGGCTCCATTGCCTTATTCTCCTGTCTTTGTTTAGATATAGTATTGTACTGTGGGGATGAAATATGTTTGCTTGAAGATGTCTATCAATTTATCTGATTTACTTTTCATTCTGTGGATTATTGTCCTGTGGGGATGAAATATGTTTGCTTGAAGATGTCTATCAATTTATCTGATTTACTTTTCATTCTGTGGATTATTGTACTGTGAGGATGAAATATGTTTGCTTGAAGAGGTTTATCAACTTACTTACTTACCTGTCATGGTGTTGAACATTGTGTTGTGGGGATGATCTGTGTTTGCTTTAAGTATGTCTACCAATACATGCGTTGCTTAATTAGAGTCTTGTGTTATGTACATACTTTATGGAATTTATGATGGGTAAGCTTTTTGAAATGGGATTGTCCTGAAAGAACTCTTTAGTAACAAAAAAGACTTTGAGTAAGAGAGTTTAATTTGTTACAGAATGTGAATGTTTGGATATCTTTTTCGAATATCAGCGTTTCTAAGAAATCGCTTACTCTCCTCTTAACACTAAAACAATTAGTACACTAACTTATATATTAGTTGTGCAGTGTGTTTATTTAATAATTTTTAGTATTGTATATTATATAACATGATTGTAGTATATTATAATGGTTAAATTTAAAATAACAAATTAACTATATCTGTCTCTAAAAGCAAAAAAAACAGCAAGTTGGTTTTATTGCTGTATTTAAAGCTATTGTGTACCTTGCAGCAGATATATTTCATTTAAAACCAAACTCAAAAACTTGTGTTGGAAATATAAAATGTTTTATATTCATTTTTCATTTGTATAGCTGAGAAATATTCATTCAAAGGTGACCCATTGTGCAAAACTCACTTTTATAAGGTGTTTGAACACGTGGCAGCAGTATGTAAAATACAGAACGATACAGATACAGTTGATACAGGATGTGCAGCAAGACTTGTCTTCCAGGAACCCAAAAGAGCACGTCACGCCACTCTTCATCTCTCTCCATTGGCTACCGGTGGCGGCCCGCATTAAATTTAAATCATTAATGCTGACATTTAAAACCATCACAAACTCTGCACCCTCATACTTTAACTTTCTTTTCCTTCCCCTACAGGTATTTATCTAGCACTGCATAACATTGTAAACGTAGGAAAGCACTTCTTTATTCTATTGCTGCCGCTTTTGATGTATCGCTTCATTGTCTCCTAATATTTGTAAGTCGCTTTGGATAAAAGCGTCAGCTAAATGCCTAAATGTAAATGTAAATGTGAAAACAATGAGCCTATAATGATAAAAATCCACCCAGTCATTTCTTTATAATCCCCTGAAATCAAAACCACTCTGTCTAAATATGCAATTTAAAATTCTTGCACTTTGTTGCGAAACAAGGTGAAAAACCCCACCTATTTGTGATGTTCAGGGCCATATTTGCACTGACCGAGAACCTCTGCCTTTTCCAACAGTGTGCTGTAGGCTGTAGGATAAACAATGAACATAGGAGTCTCGGAGCCACTGAGGACAGAGTGATTACAATTCGTTTACAAAGAAATATTACCACTGTCTCTGCCCGTTTACATTGCTGCCTTCACGTGTTACCAGAATGATCTTAAATAGGGGTGTAGTAGTTAAATATTGCACAGGAAAGCCCTTTGATGTAGACCACGATGTTTGACGTTTTCTAAATGTCTTTTTCTAACGTGCATGTCATGTTATTTTACTCCTAAATAAAACGTCTCACAAAAATTGCATGTGATAGAATTTTTTTTTTTGTAATTTATAAAAAAACGTATAAATAAGTCTTTTTATAAGTATTTTCAAAATGTTTTATTTTGGTAACATTGGTTTTTAAATTTAGGATGTGGTTTCTAAAACGTTTTCAAAATGTTGCACTGTAACATTACCTAACTGCAACCAAAACTCCTTTAGGGCTTGACCCCTAATAAATGTGGGGGTTTCCTTACTTTATCGTAACAAGAATTTTTTTTTGTAACAAAAGATTTTTCTCAAATTTTATAGATCTTTTTAAAAAGACCTCTTTGGTTTTATCTGTTTAATTATATACTTGAATCTCCTAATATTGTTAAAATTAAGATCAAATGTCCATGTTCATGGGTTGTCCTATTTTTTACATGATTGTATGTGTATTCACATACAATTCAGTTTTTATATATATACATACATACATACATACATACATACATACATACATACATACATACATACATACATACATACATACATACATACAGCAGAGGTCGCTAATGTGCCATTCGTGGGTCGAACGCTTCATGTTTCAGTTGTGTAGATTAGAGTACGAGCATTACATAGTTTCCCCCGCGATGCCCTTAGGGCACTCTAGTCATTTAGAAAGGAGCTAAACTATGATTAAAATAACATTTAGAGGTTTTCCCTTATAAGTATGTTCAACTTCCTGCAGCGCTGTGCAGACGGTAGAAATCTATGTAATTACCTAATATTTGTAAGTCGCTTTGGATAAAAGCGTCAGCTAAATGGCTAAATGTAAATGTAAATTACATAAGACCACGCAATGGTAAATCAATAAGATTTAAATGACAGTAAAACTGACCAATCATGTCGTCTGACCAAAAATAGAAAATAGCAGAAATGCACTGGTCCCCTATGTGTAACTGTATGGTATTAAGAAGCAAAAATGCATTTACTTTTCACAGTTGTGTTTAATCACAGAAACACACATTTGTGTATTTTCATTCAAATGTCTGAAATAACATCAAATAGACCTTATGCAATGATGTTAGAGACAAACAAAGGCAAAACAAAAGAGACAGTGACTTAAAAAAGGAAGTTCACTCTTAACGGTGGACTATTCCCTTAAAAGGACATTTGATTCACATTAATAAATCAGTTTAAAACAATTGTTATACTCTGACAAACAGTTGTAGGCCTAATTGTAATAGTTTTGATTTTAGTATCCTCTCACTTGTATACGAGTTGCACTGCATAATGCATAGTAAAATAAAACTATAGGAGGAGAAATCTAACACCTGCCATAAAGCTTTAACATTTACAAATGTAGACTTGATAAAAAGTTTAAGAAACTTTTAAGATGACTACTTATTACTAAAAGATGCTGCAGATGATTGTTTTATTTTGATTTATTACATGTAAAAGGACTGATCAAATAAGTAATATAAATTTGATAAGAAAATAAATCTTACCATAAAAGATGCACAAGCTGATACAGAAGTTCTGTTCCATTATAACTTGTAAAACGTAAACAAGGATGATGCATTAGATAGAACAGATGAGTTTTAAATGTGGTTCATATATGTACGGTGGGGGTGGGATTATTTAAGTAAAGAGGAACAACATGTGATAAAGAGGAAATGAGCACACATTCAACAGGAATTCGGTGTAGCAGAATTAATGATAAAAACACAGATAATGTGTGTGCATTTATTTATTATGTTAAATCTACACAGTTTAGGAACTCTTTGAACAAAATGATATAGATTATCATTCTCCAAGATGAGTATTTGGGAAGAGATATTTGTTATGCGGTGTACAGATTAGCTCTTAAATTCTATTTTTGTTTATGAAAAGCCCCCAAAACAGTATATATTGTGTGTGGTGTGCTAATGAAAGTTGAAAAGTTCTAATTTCATACACACATCCTATGCTGTTGTTTTAAAAACATTATTTAAAATTATTATGTCATGTCATGTCTTTCATGGTCTGCAATTGCTGTTTGATTTAGTGCTGGCACAAGTATGTGGAATTGGAGAGATATTGATGGATGTGTATTCAAACTTAGGCACTTGGGGTGAACCTGATTTTATCAAGTAGAATATGTTCCTGGATTGACATTGTGTGTCCTGGACCAACATTTCTATCAACAATCAGATTGCAGGATTAGGTTTAGGATCAATTATAGGTTTAGGACTGGGTTATGGGCTTTTATACTGTTATTTAGCCAGTCCTTGTGTTTCTGAGGATCATCATTGTTTTGCAATACAAAATGCCATGCTTGATCCCCAGGGAACATATATATTGATCAAAAATAATACCATGAATGCACAGTCAGTTGCTTTGAGTAAAAGCAACGATTTCCCTCTCATTTGATTTGTTTGTTATAGGTAGGGTTTTTGTTAGGACAATACACAAGAACAATACCATAGTATTTTTTTATGTGGGGAAATTTCAAAATTTTTCAAAACCTTGTAACAGTTTTTCTGAATAAAACCACTCCGTAGAGGTCTTCCGTTCTTCCCGGATCTGCACGTGGAGCTATGCAGGTCCTGGAAGAACCCCTCATCGCACGCCCCAGTCTAATATGTATGCCAACATCGTCGGCTTCCATGATCAGGGATACGCGGCGATGCCGAAGGTGGAACAGACGCTAGCCTGTCCCCTTCTACGGCCTCGTCCCTGAAGACACCATTCCTCCCCACCAAGCCGGTCATGACGACATCCTCGCTGGTGGGTAAGGCCTATATCTCGGCAGGACAGCCTGGGGTGTGTCTCCACACCATGGCGCTCCTACAGGCTTACCAGGCACAGCTCCTCAAAGAGCTAGATAAGGGGCAGGGAATAACCCTAGAGGCAGTGAAGGTGCTCCGCATGGCCACCGACATCTCTCTGAGGGCCACAAGAGAGACTGCCAGAGCGAATGGGAGGTCAATGGCTGCCATGGTGGCGATGGAGCGACCACTCTGGCTGAACCTCTCGGACATCAAGGCGACCGATAAGACCTTCCTCCTCGACGCCCCTATTTCCCCTCCCAGCCTCTTCGGCGACGCGAGTGAGAGGTTCCGGGAGACGCACAGGCAGGCGGCAGCGATACCTCCCTCGCCGGGCCCACGGCTCTGAAACGGCTGGGCGGGAACAGCCCAGGGCTGCTGGGATCGGCAGAGGGAGAGCATTGCGGCTCGCGCCCCACCGAGTTGGGACTATGGGGCCAGCTTGAGAAGTCAGCAGAGGTCACCGAGGAGGAGAACTGACCTGAGATCAGTCAATCAGGGCAAGAGGGCAGCGCCCAGGAAGAGGTCCTGACACCTGTGGCCTCACAAGTAGTGCCCATGCGCCTACCTCGGGCAGTCTCACGGCTACACCGCTCTTTTACGGTGTCCGTGACCACCTGGGAGCAGCAGTGCAGCCAGCCCGCTCTACCATCTACTCTGACTATACCACCTTTGTCAGAGGCCAGCCCCGAGAGGCTGGTTCCCTTAGTAGACTTTCTGGCAGCGTGGAAACTTCTGCTGAATGTCTTTCAATGGGTCCTGAATACCGTAGAGCGAGGATACAGGATTCAGTTTGGAACACGTTAGCTTCGTTTCAGCGAAGTGCTCCCTACTACGGTAGACTTCGCCCTATTCTGGATCTGCATCAACTCAACCTTTTAGCAGCAAAACTGAAGTTCAAGATGTTGACTATCAAGCAAATCGTGTCCCAGATCAGACCTCAGGTCAGACCTCAGGACTGGTTTGTTAGCATAGATCTCAAGGATGCCTACTTCCATGTCTTTATATACCCACGACACAGGAGGTTCCTCAGGTTCACCTTTGGGGGCAAGGCGTACCAGTATCAAGTCCTCCCCTTTGGTTTGGCACTTTCACCCCGAACATTTACGAAGTGTGTGGATGCAGCACTGGCTCCATTATGTCACCAGGGCATTCACATACTCAATTACATCGATGACTGGCTTGTTCTTGCCCAGTCGGAGGCTATGGCAGTACATCGAGATGTTGTTCTTGCACACATCTGGGGTTGAGACTGAACAAGAGTGCACTTTCTTCAGCTCAGCGAACCACCTTCCTCGGTGTAGTATGGGACTCCACGTCGATGCGGGCATGTCTATCACCTGCACGTGTCAGTGTTTTCCTTTCAACAGTGAGAGGCATCAAAGTGGGACAACGTGTCATGGCCAAACACTTCCAGGGGCTTCTGGGCCTCATGGCAGCAGCGCCCAATGTATTACCTCTTGGCCTACTATTCATAAGGCAACTTCAGTGGTGGCTCAGGACAAAAGGAATTTTCCCCGTAGTAAGAGGGTTAATCTTTGGGGAGAATCCCTTTGAGAATTTGGGGAGAATTTGGGTTCTCTCCACTAACTTCGTGCCTTTGTGCCCTAAGTTCGTGGAGAGGACCCAAATTCCTCAGTCAAGGTGCGTTGCTGGGGGCCCAATACCAATGCTGCACGATCACGACAGATGTATCTCTCACAGGATGGGGAGCAGTTATGGATTGTTCTGCCCAAGGCCTCTGGAGCAGTATACATCTCAAATGGCACATCAACCATCTAGAGATGCTGGCAGTACACCTGGCACTAAGGAATTTCCTCCCAGCTCTCAGGGGACAGCACATGCTTGTCCGCTCAAACAACACATCGGTGGTCTCCTACATAAATCACCAGGGGGTCTCAGGTCACGGCCGCTCTACAAGCTAGCCCGCCAGATCCTTCTCTGGGCTCAGGACAAGTTCCTCTCTCTCCGAGCCAAACACATCCCGGGACACCTCAACCTCGAAGCGGATGCACTCTTGAGGCAGGGACAAGGCAATGGAGACTGCACCCAGAAGTGGTACAGGACATCTGGAAGAGGTCCGGCCGAGCCCAAGTGGACCTGTTTGTGTCTCAGGAGACAAGCACTGTCCACTTTGATGCTCCCTCACCTACCCAGCGCCACTGGCACTGGACACCATGGTCCAACAGTGGCCGAAGTTGAGGCTATATGCTTTTCCCCCCATTGCTCGGCTCCCGGGAGTACTGGAGAGGGTCAGACGGCAGGGTGTATCCTTACTTCTGGTAGCCCCATGCTGGCCAGCCAGAGCATGATTCTCCAGCCTAACATCTCTTCTCAACGGATCCCAGTGGGAGATCCCACTGAGGAAGGACCTTCTGTCTCAGTCAGGAGGCACGATGCTTCCCCCCCGCCCAGAACTATGCTGGCTGTACGTCTGGCCTCTGACGGGGCCGGACTGCTCGACTCAGGCTTATCCGCCGAGGTGGTACACGAGGAGACTGTACCATCTGAAGTAGAACTTGTTTGTCTCATGGTGCATGGAGCATCAGCATGACCCAGTCAACTGCCCAGCTGGCGCAGTCCTGGATTTTCTACAAAGCAGGTTTGAGGCGAATCTACTCACAAATGTGCCAAGACCTATTATCCTTCAATCCTTTTGTCCTCCTCCCTTCACAGATTTAGACCAGGAAAAGCAGAACCAGCTATGTGCAGTACGGGCACTGGACACCTACATCCACAGGACCGCTCAATGGAGGACATCTGAGCAGTTATTTGTATGCTTCTCTCCAGCCAAGAGAGGTCTTCCAGTGTCCAAACAGACCCTCAGCAGATGGATCGTTGACGCTATTTCACTTGCTTATGAGATCTCTGTATGGCCGTGTCCACTAGCCGTCAGAGCACACTCAACCAGAAGTATGGCAGCTTCCAAAGCCCTATGGTCAGGTACTTCAATTCAAGATGTCTGTGATGCGGCAGGATGATCCTCACCTCTCACCTTTGTCAGGTTCTACGACCTTGACCTGAGCTCGACACCTGGACCCAGGATACTCTCGCCTAGTGTGCTCCCATGACTGCACACGGACAGGGATTCAGAAGTCTGGCGGCGTGGGTATAGCATTCCCATAGCGTCACCAAGACAACGCAGCGTTGAGTTCCCTCGAAAGGGAACATCTCAGGTTACGCATGTAGAGTGTTCCCTGAGAGTGAACGAGACACTGCGTCCCCTTGCCATACTTCCCTCATTCATGTCAGCGCTTTTAAGCCGGCCCCTTTAAGCTGAAATGAGTGTTCACGGATGTCTATTTATGCTTCCTGGTCAGGACGTCATCACGTAGGTGACGTCACCTCCCACCACTGTATTGATTACACACACGTTTTCTTTACAGAATCAGAACGTTAGTTTTGGGTTTCCATAACGTTCATAACGTCCAAAGACAAACCTTCTGCAAACCAAAAACAAACCTTCTGAATACCAAAAACTCGCATTCTGGTGAGAAGCCCTATTGTTTTCGTTACGATTATTAGGGGCCAAGCACAGAGGTGCAGACTGGAAGCCTGCACCATAGGTGCAAGGCCCTGTGGATTAATATTATGGCCTGCATTGTTTCTATTGTTTCTGTTCCGTTCATTATTATCATTATTATTATTAGGGCCCGAGCACAGAGGTGCAAGAAAAACGAACCTTTATTACTCTTAATTTTCCGTTGTTGCAAGTGTCCGTGGCGGTGTGCCAAATGTCTACGTTTCTCCATGAAACAGAAAGTTGTTGTTATTTAGGCATGAAATCTAGCCCTAACCCTTCACATGTTTGATGAGTCCTGTCCAGAGCACATCGACATGCCAATATTTATTTATAGTCATAGAGCCATCAGTTGGCAGAATTAGGCATGGACCAATGGCTCTATAGCGACACCTACAAATGTTGAGCAAATTGGCCTTTGCACTGTGTTTTACGTACATGCATGAAATTCATGTATTATCCCAAGACATTCAAAAAAGTTTCTCGGAGCCAAGCCCTAAATCCAACAGGAAGTCAGCTATTTTGACCTATCAACCTGCCAAATTTTGGCGTATTGCCATAAAACAGGAAGTTGTTATTATTTAGGCATACAATGTCAAAATGGCCCCAAACTCCACATGTTTGATAGAAGTCCTGTCCTGAACACACCAACATGCCAATATTTATTTATAGTAATATTTATGACTATTTATAACTATTTATTTATAGTCATAGCCCCACCTGCTGGCAGCACGACGTGACATGCATTATATTGTGATGAACTACTCGCAGAGATTTAATCAACATCATACTTTGTAAGGCTAATATAAATGCCTATGAGATGTGAAATTGGAAAGATCTTGACTTTTTGTTAAAGGGCGTGTCTAGGGCGGCTTTACAAATTCAATGTTTTGCCATGCAAGACGAAGTTGTTGTAACTCGGGTAAACAATGTCTGACCAGACATAAACTTCACAGGTTTGATAAGTGTCATGGCCTGAAAACATCACCATGACAATATTCAGCTACAGTCATAGCACCACCTGCTGGCAAAAGGAAATGGCATGCATTAAACTAAAATGAGCTCCCAGAAACATATTAAAATATGCCAAATGTGCTAGAAACATCTATTCTGCCCCAAACTTGACGTTTTATACATGTCCTGGCTTGAATACATCCAAATTACATCCAGCCAATATTCAGTTATAGGCATAGTGCCACTTTTGTTGCACATATAAATTAATTTGACATATTCCCCATGTATTTACCAGCCGAAATGCGTATTGCTCAATGTGCACTTGTTTCATAAATACACTGGGTGGCAGTGCCCTGTGGCCAGACACAAGAACAGTTTTTTCCCCAAGCCATCTTCTACCTGAAGGACAAAAAATAAATGTCTGGACTTTACATCTGTAAATGAACTAAATTGTAAAAACTGTAAATAGCGTATTTTGCACACGCACAAATCTGCACACTGTAATTCTATTCTTTACTCTTGTTAATTTATAATTTTGTTATACTATACTGCTAGTGTTCTTCTTTTATATTGCTTTAAATTATATGTATGTCTGCACTATGTCCAGTTTCTGTACTGGAAAATCCTGACACCAAGACAAATTCCTTGTGTGTAAAAACACACTTGGCAAATATAGCTGCAAGCAGCAGTTATTGGGGTTGAAGCGTTTAAAGACCTTGTTCAGAATGTTAAGAAATAAAAGATGTAACATATGATATCAGTATTTTGTGCATATGTGAAACAGCATAATAAGAATAATGTGATGATGCCCCCTAGTGGCTGATTTCTTTCAAATCACTCAGAGGTCTTTAGGACCATAAGTTAAACATACCTACCGAGTTTCGTTCCGATCGGCCTCCCTGAACCTTGTCTAACGTGCTCAAATTTACTGATCGGACAAAGGGATGCTTATTTATAGCCATTTTTATGTTTTTTTTATATTATAACGCCACCAGGTGGCCAATCTGTACCATTTTTTCCAAATGAGGTCAGATTGAGCAATTGCACTTGCATTCTAAAACTGGTGCAGATGGCTCCTTCCATACAAGAGTTATACTCATTTTAGTAAACATGGCTCCATTTACTTTTGAAAATTTTGACCTCATTTCGACCTATTACTGGTTTACAAAAGTAGTTTGGCATCGCTGTAGCGCCCTATGGACCGATCTGACTGAGTCTCAAGTCTCTAGGCCTTACGGTTTGGGCTGCCCGATCAGTTTTAGCAAATAATGATAATAATAATAATATTAACTAGATAGTAAAGTTTGTGAACAAATTTTATGTTGGCTTGAGAAAGCCAGCATGGCCTGGAAAGTTAAAAAGTAGTTTAAAAAGTTTAAAGTTTAAAAGATTGTAGTTTGAAAAATATTTTGATGACATAATGCCAACATGATTTAGCATAATAAACTAGCTAACACGGTTTAACATGAAGTTAGCACGTTTTAGCATGAAGCCAGAATGTTTTAGCTAGCATGTTTTTGGCTTGAGAAAGCATAGTATGAAAGTTTAGGTTTAAAAGAGCTGATTAGAGTTTGATGAAAATAGACTGTAGTAGATTTAAAAGCTTAGAGTTTTTATAGTCAAAAGATAGCTAATATGTTTTGACATTATTTAGTATGATCTCAACATGTTGATTTAACATGAAGCTAACATGATTTATCATAAAGGTTAAATGATTTAGAATGATGGTAACATGATTTAGCATGTTAACATGATTTACCATAATGGAAACACGTTTTATCATGATGTTAGCACATTGTAACACAATGCTAACACATTTTAACATGATGATAGCACACTTTAGCAAGATGTTAACACGCTTTAGCATGATATTAGCACACTTTAGCATGATGCTAACACGCTTTAGCATGATGTAACACCCTTTAGCATGATGCTAACACACTTTAGCATGATGCTAACACACTTTAGCATGATGCTAACATATTTTAACATGATGCTAACATGTTTTAACATGATGTTAGCACGTTTTAACATGATGCTATCACAATTTTACAGGAAGCTAACACGATTTAATGTGATGCTAACACGTTTTAACGTGATGCTAATACCTTTTAACATTATGTTAGCACACTTTAGCATGATGTTAGCACGTTTTACCATGATGCTAGCACGTTTTATCATCACGCTAGCACATTTTAGCATGAAGCTAACATGATTTAACATGAAGCTAACAGGATTTAGCATTGAAGCATTTAGCATGAAGCAGTCTATGGGATTGGTTGTTAGGGTGCTCTAAATGGTTGCTGGGGCGTGTCTTGATAGCTATAAAGATGTAAAGATATAAATATAATCCATCTGGGCCGTTTTATAATTGTAGTCTATGGACAATTATAAGTCTATGGGAAATTTCGTGTGGCCCTTACGCCCCAGTGGTACAGCTTACATCCCATTGTGAGGTATGTTCTTACAGAGTCTGCCAGCCTCTTCAAATGTGGTAACCCACGTGGTTCTACGAAATCCTTTGTAGCAATTCTGTGGGGAACAGTATTATTTAAACACTTTTGCATTCTCCACCGAAATAAATAAAAATTATAATGAGCTTTGCTCAAAGATAATAGTTAACATATTCTCCACCATCCCCTCTGTGGGGGAAACAAATATGACCCCAACAGGGAAATATTTATTACTGATTATGATCGATTCTAAGTATTCTGATGAAATACTTGATTTGGGGAAATACTGAATGATTAAGAGCATGTAGCGATAATCGACATGATTACATGTAGGATATAAACAAGACTTTATTCATTAGACTAAACAAATTCTATCCTAACATATACACACATACACACACACACACGCATGCATTAGAAGAAGTTGAAACAGAGAGAAGAATAAAATATGAATTCATGGCAGTATTTGATATTCAGCAGATCAACAGCCTAAACGAACCATCAGTTTCGGTAGTACCTTTGTAAAAAGAAATAATGATGCTCTATGCATCATAATAAGACTAAGTATGATACTTGCATGGGCACTTAGTTGACGTGGAGCAAGCAGAGAAAGGGACAGAAAAGGGAAGAGCACCAGGAAAGGAGTGCAGTGGTCTATAAACCGTTAAGATGTCACACCCCAAAGATATGAGTGATCCAGTCAGAGCTTGTACTTTCTGAGGGAAAGTTATCTCTCTTTGTCTTCCCAAAAAGGTATTTTACATAAGGAAGCTGATTTGGATGGTTCACTGAGAAGATTTAAACATATTTAATAACACTGATATGAAAAGAGTTGCCAAATTATATTGTACACTGAAGTACAGGGAATCAAAAATGCAACTCATAGATATCAAACATGGTCTACATGTGATTATGATTAAATCAGTAATTGCAGAACCTTCATTTAAATCGGTTTTGATCAAACTACAGGTAAAACATAAACAACAATCCCATATTACCGTAATTTCCGGACTATTGAGCGCACCTGAATATAAGCCGCACCCACTGAATTTTTAAAAAATTATTATTTTGAACATAAATAAGCCGCACATATCTATAAGCCGCAGCTGCCTACAGGTACATTGAACTTTACACAGGCTTTAACGAAACACGGCTTGTAACAAAAAATAAAAACATTAGCACTAACAGTAGCCTACCAAGAAAGTCATTGGTCACTATCTTCCTCCTCCAGTGCACTGAAACCACTGAAGTCATCTCCTTCAGTGTCGGAGTTGAATAACCTCAGAATTGCTTCGTCCGATATTTGATCATTTTCATTGTCGCTCTCGTCACTTTCATCCAGAGGCAAATCCCCCGCTGAGCCCTCTTCAACACGCAGCAGTCCAGCCTTTCGAAACCCGTTGATGATAGTGGATTTTTTGACACTGCTCCACGCTGTCAGGACCCACTGGCAGACTTGACCATAAGTTGCTTTTCGCATGCGCCCCGTTTTAGTGAAGGATTTCTCCCCACTTGTCATCCAAGCCTCCCACTGAACACGGAGCCACCTTAAATGCACGATTTACACTGATGTCGAAAGTGGCTGCAAATACTTTGTTGTGCCTCCAGGAATCACAGCTGGAATTGAGTTTGTCCTCTTGATGGCTTCTTTCACCGAATCGGTTATGTGGGCCCTCATGCTGTCCAAAACGAGCAATGCCTTGTTCCTGTGAAAGAATCCTCCCGTCGCTGTCGTGAACACTCTGCATGCCATTCATGCATTAGGCCTTCAGTCATCCATCCTTTCTTGTTGACTTTCACAACAATTCCTCTCGGGAACTTTTCTTTGGCATCGCCGCGGCGCTTAAAATTCACCATCGGTGGAAGCTTTTCTCCCAATGACGTGCAGCTCAGAACACAGGTGAAGTGCGTTTTTTCATGCCCGGTTGTTTTCAGCGTGACTGATGATTCGCCTTTCCTGTTGACAGTCCGAGTGAGAGGCAGGTCAAACGTCAGAGGAACCTCATCCATATTTATGATGTCGCGGCGGCCCAAATGGAATGCTCCGCTATCTTTGCATCAGTGAATTTTCGGAAGTTTGAAACTTTTTCCTCGTAGTCGGGAGGGAGCTGTTGACACAGACTCGTCCGTAACCTGATGGACAGGCCTTTACGTCTCATAAATCTGAGACACCACGATGGTCCACCTCTGAAATCCTCAAACTTCATCGCGGTGGCGATTGATTTGGCTTTCAGTCGGATCTGCACTGTTGAAACACCTCGGCCGTCTGCTCTCTGTGTGTTGACCCAGTCTTCGAGCTCATTTTCTAGTTCAGGCCATCTGCTTTTCTTCCCTCTGAAAGCTTTAGTTGTCTTTTTGCACCGAGTCAATTCCTCACGCTGTTGTTTCCAACGTCTTATCATCGACTCATTAAGACCAAGCTCCCGTGCAGCAGCTCTATTTCCTTTTCCAACAGCCAGATCAATCGCCTTCAACTTGAAAGCTCCATCATATGCATTTCTCCGTGTCTTTTCCATGATGAGGGTGACAAAATGACTACCGCAATCAGAAAGTTTAAGCGCTCAATTTAATCTAACCAGTAAACAAAAGTTTTGACCTTAACCCGTTCTGCAATTTCATTGGTCTAATGAAAGCTTCATGCCGCCAAAAAACTAAGCGTCACAGAATGTGTTTTTTTGGAAAAAAAATATTGAAAGCAGGAAAAATCCATATATTAGCCGCGTCATTGTTTAAGCCGCAAGGTTCAAAGCGTGAGAAAAAAGTCGCGGCTTATAGTCCGGAAATTACGGTATATGGGAAAAGAAGAAATAAGCATGTATAGATCTCCATTATACCATTTTAAAAGAAATTTTCTTTGTTTGTCACAAAGTGAATGAAGAGAGAGAGTGAATCTCCATACATTCCTTTGGGTCGTAAAGCAGTCTTATCTTGCAGATTTAGTATGGGTTGCTATGGTCACTAGAGGTCTGTTTCTGCATCTGAGTTTGGACCCCCAGCGCATAGCTTTAGAGTGGGTGAGGGTATTTAGTTATATTTAAGAAATCTAACCAAATATAATGTGTCTGATCTGTGTCACGCACTACACCTTCCGTCAAAGTTTGTCGCAATGTTAAGTCTATGGGATTTCTCGCCTGGATTTTCGTACGCTCTAGAAACATTGTACGCCCAATCGATTAGAAAAGATATAGCACACTCCCTTAAAACAGTGTGAAGATCTGTGGAAAGTTTGGTGAATTTAGCTTGAAAGCTCTAGGAGGAGATGGAGTTGATAATTCAGCATAATAATAATAATAATAATAATAATAATAATAATAATAATAATAATAATAATAATAATAATAATAATAATAATAATAATAATAATAATAATAACTAGATACGTACATTTCCTGAAGAAAATGTGAGCGGTGCTTGCAGTGGCAAAACATGCTGTTAGCATGATTAGCACGTTACTAGCATTATTCTAGCATGATTAGCAAGTTACTAGCATGATTCTAGCACGATCAGCATGTTACTAGCAAGTTGCTATCATGTTTGTAGCATGTTTAAAGCATGATTAGCACGTTACTAGCAAGTTGCTAGCATGTTTCTATCATGTTTAAAGCACGATTAGCACGTTATTAGCATGATTCTAGCATGATTAGGAAGTTACTAGCATGATTCTAGCACAATTAGCATGTTACTAGCAAGTTGCTAGCATGTTTGTAACATGTTTAAAGCATGATTAGCACGTTACTAGCAAGTGGCTAACATGTTTCTAACATGTTTAAAGCATGATTAGCAAGTTACTAGCATGATTCTAGCACGATTAGCATGTTACTAGCAAGTGGCTAGCATGTTTCTAAGATCATTACTATGGTGATTTTAGCCTGATTTAACACTTAGCTAATTATTAGCATGTAGCTATTCATTGCTAGTATGTGTAGCATGCTGAGAGTCCTATTTGCTAGCATGAGTCAAAAGAAGCGAATTCCACGTCTATACGATATTCTGAAGCAAAGATATAAGACTTGCTAAATGGTTGCTAGGGTACTCTGTTTGGTTGCTAGGAAGTGGCTTGGCAGCTGCCAATGATGATACTTCAAAGCCTGCTTGTCAGTATGAATGATATAAACCAACCCCCATGTCTCTATGATGTTCAGATCTGAAGATATGCCTGTTTGGGTTGCCAGGGTGGTCAATAATGGTTGCTAGGGTGTGGCTAGGAAGTGTCGATGGTGATTCATGATTGGCTGTTTGCTGCCTCGAGTCAAACGAGCCCACTCCTATGTCTCTATGACACTGTGATCCAAATGGGATCAGTTGCTAGGGTGCTCTAAATGGTTGCTAGGGCGTGGCTTGACAGCTTCATAATGATCCTGAGAGTACTCTAATAATAATAAATGTAGCTGCAAGCAGCAATTATCAGGGTTCAAGCGGTTTAAGACCTTTAAAACAGCTTTGCAATTGCTTTATAGGCTGACAGAAAATTTAGGGGTCTGTAAGAAATAAATGATGAAGATGCTGAAGATCTCTCAGTGAAGAATATCTTTATTCCAACATAGCAGTGACAAAATACATATGAACCCAGAGCAGTTTCATGGTTAACACTTTATATAGTTTGTAAACTATCCTTTCCGCTCATTATGCAAATGAATAGTTCCTTGAAATGTAAATTGTAGGTTTCACCCTGATGTGATCAACTTCTTTCCTGTCCATAGGTGTTCCCAACCAAAAGGTGTTTGTCTTGGATGTAAATTAAGGTCACGTCTCTCTGTTATACGTGTTGGTTCCTGAGTCTCTCTTTCTCTACTATTTCCTGATGTCCTTATTTGGTCTGACTTTGATAAGGCGATATTGTTTTACATGTTAATCAAGCCTTCTTGGGGGGTGAGCTTCAGTAATACTATTCTGGAGTGGAGTCTGGTCGAAGCAGACTATAATTTCTTACACTCCCCCCTTTGATGCTCTTGGCCCAAAAGAAGCATCATCTCCACTTCCTTTAAAAATAACACCTGTCAGAGCTCTTTCCACTAGGCAAGTTTAACATATCATATGTCTCCTATCCAACAAAGAACATAATATTTCAAAATTTGGAAAAGAGAGATATATAGAAACCATCACAGCCAACGAGAACGTCCTAAGGTATTCATTGAAGTATCTGCAATTTGTCGTTTTAGTAGGGAACAGATACAGCACAGCATAACACATTGGCAAACAATTAATATGATACACAAACAAACAGCTGTCTTAAAAGTAACATCCCAAATCAAACCTGAATAGGCAATAGCTAAATCTCCATCATGCATTTGTTTAGTCAAAATCCTATCTTTTTCACCAAGACCTTGTTGAGCTTTAATATTGTGACTATCCTTCCGCTGCATTAGCAACATTAGCATATTATCTAATCATCTTCTTCATCTTTCTCCAGGAGGTTACATGTTTCAGACAAATATCTCAGTGCTGATATCTGAAACAAGAACAAAAAAAAAGTTGCCCTCCTTTCCCCACAAGAGTCTTCTCACATTCAAAGCATCAGAAATACAGAAATTTAATCACATCCAATTAAATCATTTCTAATAAATTACATTTCAATATTAATGCCATTAACACAATTCTCAGAAATTATAAAGAATCAACCCCCCTTCTGATAGTAAAAATATGTTACTATCATAAAAAAATTCCTCTCATTCACATCAGCATCTGCATGTTACTGAACTACAGTCATGATGTTCATGCATTGCTGTGTCTGGCAAAGTGTGAATCTCTTCATTTCCTTTGAACACTGCCAGTTTGGTTTCCAAACAGCTCACTTTCTTAAGCAAATCACAGTAGCCCATCCTTCTTTTGTGTGAAAAGTGACTCTGTTTCACCTTGTGTCCCACTTTCTTAAGCAGTTGAAAGATTTCATCAGCCCTGCTTTCTTAAGCACGGCTGTTGAAAGATTTCATCAAACATTAAAATCTATGTTGAGAAAATATTGCTTAGAAACTGGAAACGATTGGTATGAAGGTGTTCCTCTAGTGTTATTCGCAATCCGAGAGACTGTGCAAGAATCCTTGGGATTCAGCCCAGCTCAGTTAGTGTTTGGACACACTGTGAGAGGACCGTTAATAGTTCTCAAAGAGAAAATGCTGGAAGATGATTCGAATTCAGAGATGCATATTCTGGATTATGTTAGTTGTTTTCGTGAACGATTGCATTATGCATGCAGCTTTGCACAGAAATCTTTAGCAACTGCTTGGTCTAAAATGAAGACGCATTATGATGTCAAGTCTGTGTATCGTTCTTTTCAACCTGGGGATGAAGTGTTGGTGTTGCTGCCTATTCAGGTTCTGCCTTATCAGCACGGTTCTCAGGACCATACGTTGTGTTGAGAAAAATCAGCGAGACTGATTTTGAAATTTTAAAAAGCTTGTCGACACATCTCTCTCATTTACCTGAAGATCAGAGACAAGACATTGTTTGTGTTATTACTGATTTTCCTTCTTTATTCGGAGATGTTCCATCGCAAACTACTGTGTTGCAACATGATATTAATGTTAATGCGCATCTCCTATTAAGCAACATTCATATCGGGTTAACGCAGTTAAGAGATCTATTATGAAGCAAGAAACTGAATATTTGTTGCAGAATGGGTTAGCTAAACACAGTAGTAGCCCTTGGAGTTCTCCTTGCCTTTTAGTGCACAAGCCAGATGGTTCGTTTCGTTTTTGCAATGACTAGCGTCGTGTAAATGCAGTTACAGTACTGCATCGACAATTTGGGCACCGGCAAATTTGTCAGCAAGCTGGACTTAATGAAAGGGTATTGGCAGGTCCCGCTAACATCTTGCGCTTCTGACATCTCTGCTTTCGTAACGCTGGACTGCTTCATGCAATATCATGTGATGGCGTTTGGATTACGAAATGCACCTGCCACATTTCAAAGATTAATACAAACAGTGTTGGCTGGAGTTCCAAATTGTAATGCTTATTTAGATGACCTTGTACTGTATTCAACAGAACATTGGACAGAACATCTAAAACTCATTCATACAGTGTTTGAACGTTTGGAGAAAGCTTCATTAACTCTCAATCTATCTAAATGTGTCTTTGGTAAGGCAAGTGTAACTTACCTGGGAAAAGGAGTTGGAGAGGGCCAGGTAAAGCCTGTCGAGGCTAAAGTGGCTGCTATTGCAGATTTTCCTGTACCTACTTCTAGGTGGGAGTTGAGACATTTTCTGGGTATGTCAGGCTACTACCGTAGTTTTTATAAAAACATTTCTACGGTAGTTGCCCCTTTGACCAGTTTGCTTTGCCCAGTTAATTCTTTTGTCTGGACTGAGAATTGCCAGAATGCATTCGAGGCAGTAAAAGCTATGCTATCTAGTAATCCAATCTTGGCTGCCCCAAATTTTGAATGTTCTTTTAAACTGGAAGTGGATGCGAGCGCTGTGGGAGCTGGGGCAGTGCTTCTGCAGGAAGATGATGCAGGAATTGATCATCCAGTGTGTTACTATTAAAAAAAAAAAGTAATAAACATCAACAAAATTATTCTGTCATTGAAAAGGAAACATTGGCGTTGTTGCTCGCTTTGCAGTTCTTTGAAGTGTATCTGGGTTCTTCAAGTGCACCTATAGTTGTTTACACTGACCATAACCCTCTGGTTTTCCTTACAAGAATGTATAATAAGAATCAACGTCTTATGCGATGGTCATTAGTAGTTCAGGGATATAACCTTGATATTAAGCATAAAAGGGGTTCAGAGAACATGCAAGCTGATGCTCTGTCTAGAGTGTAACTCTAAGTAAATCTGTTTGAGATAAACATGACATGTTTATTCTTATGGGGTGGAGTGTTACGTCCCATGTTGTTATTTGTTTTGGGAATGGTATTTTGTTTTTGTTTTCTTTCCTTTTCTCTTTTTCTTTGTCTTTACTTTCGTTTCAGCAGGGCGATGCAGGTACCTGAATGGACAAATATTTATTCAATCATCGTGACGCGTGGTGACGACAACGCATGGCTTCACCAATGAGGATGTCCAGTTTTTTTTCTCTTGCACGCTACACATTGCTTCGTTGTTTGTTCCTTGACTCGTGTGCTTGTTGCCCAGTTAAGTCTGTGTTCTTTGATAAATCAGTGTTAATTGCCACTAGATGTTTTTTCTCTGTTTCTCGCCGTTTCTGTTATCTGATTGATAAAACGACATTACTAAACGGGGAAAGAGATAAAGAACAGGTAAGATATCATGTGATATACATATGCCACATTGAGCTATCAATATTTTGTCTAGAACACTAGTTTAGCGATTCGTGCCACTTTTTGTATTTTTGGTTTTAGTAAGGGTAGAGCGTTTAGGGCGTCCTTGACGCTGAAGATTTTTCTTTTTGTTCAATGTAGGAGTTTTTTTTGTGAATATTGATGGTTGAGTTAGATTAGAAGTTTTGTTTTCTGCTTAGTAAGATTGGTTATATTTTTGTTTCTTTCTTTGATTTGGCACGGTCTCGTTCTTTTCTCTTTTCCCCGTTCTTTTGTGATTTATTTTTGGCTTGGTTAATGAATGTATATAATTTGTAAATTTATGTAAATATATTTTGGATTAATTGGTATTGGTTTTACTATAATAAACATGTTGCTGATTTAATGGTGTGTAATTATTTTCCAGTACACGTTCAGTGTTTTAATGTTGCACCCTTGTTTACCCTAGACAATTAAAAAAAAAGGTTTGTAACAGTCATCTATTGTAAATGGTAAAACATTCTTAAAATTTATCCTAGCTACAGTGTATAGGCCACCAGGGCACCACAGAGACTTTACTAAAGAAATTAGTGACTTTTTATCAGAACTAGTACTGGCCACAGATAGAGTTCTTGTAGTCAGTGATTTTAATATTCATGTAGATAACGACATGTAGATAACTTTTACAGACATTCTCAACTCCGTAGGCGTTAGACAACATGTCTCAGGACCCACTCGTAATCACACTTTAGATCTTATACTGTTATATGGTATAAATGAGGACAATGTTAAAATTTATCAGCAAAGTGAAGATATCTCAGATCACTATTTAGTATCTTGTACGCTTCATCTGCCTACAGCTACAAACCCAACTCCGCGTTATAAATACAGTAGAACAATAACTGCTAGTACCAAAGACTCATTTGTAGTGAACAGCACTCCAGAAGGCATTTCAGGTCCCAACTTTACAAGCAGGGTCCCTCTTTAATGTAAACTAAGGACCAGTGTCATCAGATAAGGCTACCAGAGAAACTGCCAGACACAATCTATAGGGCAGCCTTATCATCAAACTAAAACCCTCACCCAAAGATCCAGGCCACGCCTGGCCATAAAACTCCTCAGGACCTCCACATGTGGCGGGTAATTAACCGGCCATGCGGCAGCTTTGGCTAAAACAAAGGACACATCTCTACATTCCTTAATTTATAAAAATGGACACAAACATATTGGACATATCACATATTCATTCTGTACTCTCTGAGAACATACTTTGTAATAGTCATTTGTGTTAAATACGAAAGTTATTAACGAAGGAAGCATAACAGATCACCCGTTCTGAGTTTTCTGGCCTGTGTGCTAGGAAGCATAACAGATCAACCGTTCTGAGTTTCCAGGCTGTGTGCTGGGAAGCATAACAGATCAACCGTTCTGAGTTTCCGGGAAGGAAGCATAACAGATCACCCGTTCTGAGTTTTCTGGCTGTTGTGCTAGGAAGCATAACAGATCACCCGTTCTGAGTTTTCTGGCTGTTGTGCTAGGAAGCATAACAGATCACCCAGTTCTGAGTTTCCAGGCTGTGTGCTGGGAAGCATAACAGCAACACCCGTTCTGAGTTTTCTGGCTGTTGTGCTAGGAAGCATAACAGATCACCGGTTCTGAGTTTTTTGGCTGTTGTGCTAGGAAGCATAACAGATCACCCGTTCTGAGTTTCCGGCCGTGGTGCTAGGAAGCATAACAGATCACCCAGTTCTGAGTCTCCCCGCAAGGACTGAAATAGAGAAACCACGTTCAGAGTCTGCTGTCCAGAAAGGCAATCACAAACGTCTACAACAAGGTTAAGCCCAGGAGGGCAACCTTACTTCCAGGTACCTTCATCTGCGTGTTCCAGATCGTCAAGGACCTTCCGCACCAGCTTCAGGGCCTCATCTGCGTGTTCCAGATCGCCAGGACCCTTTTGGTGCTCCAGGAGATTAGCATCCCACAGCACTTCGTGTTCAAGGCTGTTAAACTGATTCAGACTCCTTCACCACTGCAACAAGGCCCAGCCTCACCAGTGGAAGACGTCACCACCCTCGGACTGCTCACGTGAACGTAAATATCACTTACCAAACCTCTTTCTAGAGACCTTGGCATTAGTGTACTCTTTCAGTTCATTTCAGTTTATACCTTAGTTACCTGCATTCTTTTCATTCTTTACACTCAACCTTACTATCCTTAAGCTCTTTTAGTAGTGTGTTAGTTAATCTTGAATGTCTTTTGTAAATAAATCCTTTTTTATTACAATTGTGTCTTCCTTGTGTTGATAATACAGTAAAAGGCTCTACAAGTTAGCACGAATCTCACGAAATCCTTCAGATACCCCAGGTGATTTACTCCCTCCACTTTACATAATTTTTCTTATCATATTATTTATGATTTATGTTGGATTTATTCCAACAAATGTTGAGGTGGAATTCCTCAGCTGGTGCCCCGAGTTAAAAGGAGGGAGAGGTCATCTGACACACACACACACACACACACACACACTTGAAGTGACGTGGGGTCAAGTCTCACTAACACCTCTAGTGTCCTGTGTGAGGCGTACTATTAATTGGTGCCCCATGTGAGGATCACTACATAATTGGTGCCCCGTGTGAGGATCACTACACATTTCTTAGTAATCTACCTGAATTACCTCCATTGCCTAGCATATGTGATAACTTAGAAGATCTTGATTATATTACAGAAAATATTAACTCTGTCTTTTCTGGAACACTAAATACGGTTGCTCCCCTGCGCCTAAAGGAAATTCAAGATAAAAGTCCAACTCTGTGGTATAATCAGAACACGCATGCACTAAAAAGGGCTGCCCGTAAAATGGAACGCACCTTTAAGAAAACAAAACTAGAGGTATTCCGCATAGCTTGGAAGGATAGTTTCTCAAAATTCAGAAAAGCCTTAAAAAACTCTAGATCTGCCTACTTTGCGTCATTAATAGAAGAAAATCAACACAATGCAAAAACTTTATTTAACACAGTGGCTAACTTAACAAAAAATAAATCATCACCATCCTCAGATGCCGACTATCAACATAGTAGTGATGAATTTATGAATTTCTTTAAAAATGAAATTGATAATATTAGAGAAAAGATTATAACTATGCAACCAGAGGTTATATTCCCAGAACAGCAACTGAGCAACTACAATTATTCTCAACCATAGAAAAGGATGAACTGTTTAAGATAATTAAATCATCTAAATCAGCAATGTGCATAATAGATCCAATCCCTACTACCTTATTAAAAGAGATGCTGCCTGAAATAATAGACCCTATGCTTAGTATTATAAACTCATCTCTAACGTTAGGATATGTCCCTAAAGCATATAAGCTGGCTGTTATTGTGCCTACTATTAAAAAACCACAACTTGATCCTAGAGACTTAGCAAACTATAGACCTATATCGAATATACCTTTCACTTGAAAAGGTTGTTTTATCACAGCTATGCTCCTACCTCCATAGGAATGGAATCTATGAGGAATTCCAGTCGGGATTTAGAGCCCATCACAGTACAGAGATTGCTCTGATCAGAGTTACAAATGATTTGCTCTTGCAAGAGTAATTTAATAAATGTTCAACAAATGAAAAACAAACAAAATCCAGATAAACAATTAATATGCCTTGGCATGCTAAATATTAGATCACTCACTAATAAAGCACTTTTTGTTAATGATATGATCACAGATTGTGAATTAGATGTGCTTTTTCTAACAGAAACATGGCTGAAACCAGATGATTATATCACTTTGAATGAGTCTATTCCCCAAGACTACTGTTATAAACATGAGCCTCGTCTAAAGGGCAGAGGGGGAGATGTTGCTGCACTCTACTCTACTCTAAAGTAATAACTTTAGCATTGACCAGAAGTCTAATTTTAAATATAACTCATTTGAAACAACGGTACTTAGTTAATCGGTAATCGCCGAGCTCGCGTTATCTTACGGGGGCTCACACTTCTACACCTACCACAGGCTGTTTTCGGCCAAATGCGCCATCCGTGTCGCCCAGTGAAACCAGTGTCTATACTGGGGGGCTCTGGAGGATTTTATCAAGGTCGCTGGTTCGCATTTACGTGGCCCCCGCAGCTGCTGAATCTGCCACAGCCACAATCCTCAGCCCTATTCGAGCTTTATCCATTAGTCGTCGCAGCCCGCTTGTGGGGTAAAGAGTGGTCTGCCACTAGCATTTTAATTTTTTGCGACAATGAGGCCACCGTGCACTGCGTTAATAAAGGTCGATCTCATTCACCCGCATTAATGCCGCTGCTACGACGTTTAATTTGGATTGCTGCTTGCGACCAATTCATTTTAACCGCCAAACACATTCCTGGTTCAAAAAACCAAATCGCTGACTCTCTCTCTCGCTTTGCCTTTCAGAAATTCAGGCTGTTGGCACCAGAGGCGGAGCCGTTCTTGACCCCAGTACCTCCCTATTCAGAGCTGATATTCCCATAAACCATCCCCTTAAGCACCTTCTCGAAGCCTCCCTTAAATCGTCTCCCCCAGGACCCTCCATTCTTACCTGACTGCATGAAACTGCTTTAAAGCGTTTCACATCATCCACAACCTGCCTTTTCCCTACTCGCCATCACATCATTCATCTCTCATTTCAACATTAATAAAAATCTACAAATCAGCTCTATTAAGGCCTATTTAAGCGGAGTTCAGTTTTTTCACAAACTCATATACGGCTCAGCCTCACCTCACATAGCCAATTCCCAGACATCCCTCCTCATCAAAGGCATCCAAAAGGACCAACCCCCCCGTCCAGACACTCTTAAAATTACTTACTAAAAGCATCTCCACCCTCCGCAGAGGCTACCATTCCACCCACACCGCCCGCACGCTCGATGCCATGTTTATCTTGGCTTTTTTCGGTTTTCTCAGATGCTCTGAGCTCGCTATCACATCGAGTTTCAATTCAAACATCCACCCCACGATATCCGATTTGGCCGCTCTAGACGACGAAACCGTCTCCTACTTTGTTTAATAACAAAGTAAGACGGACCAGATGAAGAAAGGGCACTTCATCTACATTTTCAACCTCCCAACACCCATACTCCCATATCAAACCCTCCTAGCCTACATCCAGCTCAGGAAATCCCAGACTACAGTCCCATCCGACCCCCTCTTCACCGACGACGCCAACCGACCCGTAACTCGTTTTTGGTTTCAAAAACACCTCAAGTCCGTTCTGCGCCTATCCGGCACCCCAGCCGATAACTTTTCCAGCCATTCATTTTGCATAGGCGCGGCAACCACAGCAGCCCAAAAGGGCCTCTCCCAGCACCAGATCCAGGCGCTCGGCCGCTGGTCATCAGAGGCTTTTAAAAGCTATATTCGTTCGGACCGCTCCCTCATTAAAGAAGCCCACCGAACCCTAATCGGCGACCTCCCCCTAGCACCTGCAGTACACGCCCCCGCAGGAACCTCTTCCGTTATTTTTCTACCGCAGCAGCGCACGCTCCCGCAGGAGCCTTTTCCGTTATTTTACTGCCGCAGCAGTGCACGCGCCCACAGGAGCCTTTTCCGTTATTCTATACTGCCGCAGCAGTGCACGCGCCCACAGGAGCCTTTTCCGTTATTCTATTCTGCCGCAGCAGTGCACACTCCCGCAAGGAGCCTTTTCCGTTATTCTACTGCCGCAGCAGTGCACGCTCCCGCAGGAGCCTCTTCCGTTATTCTAAACTGCCGCAGCAGTGCACGCTCCCGCAGGAGCCTCTTCCGTTATTCTATACTGCCGCAGCAGGGCATGCTCCCGCAGGAGCCTCTTCCGTTATTCTATACTGCCGCAGCAGTGCACGCTCCCGCAGGAGCCTCTTCCGTTATCTTACCGCCGCAGTGGCACATGCGCTCTCTCCGCCATAGCATCTACTTTCTAAGCAACGCCAGCATCCCTAGCTCTTATAGCACATCATGCCCTGCAGTTTTGGGGTGCCACTTTGCCCCGCTCTGGCTGCTGTCCTGCGCTTATTGCTTTTTGGGGGGCAGCGCTCTGGGCTCGGGCAAGCGCCGAGCTCGGAGCCCTCCCCGGACAGGGGGGGATCGCTCGGGGCCCTCCCCCGGACAGCACGCCAAATACGCATAACTATTACGCTTGCTTATTATCTGTAAAGGTGAACTCGTGAAATAAGCAATTAAACACAACATATACAGACAGACAGTAGGGCAAATAACATTTTGCACAGTGTGCTTGAAATGCAGACAATTTGAGGTATATTACTGGTGTGCAATTGTAAAAAGGTGCAATATAATAAAGTGCAGGTGCAAAAATAGCAGCATGGTGATATATGAATGTAAACTATTTGTTCTTGTGCATATAAAAAACAATGTGCAGGTATGCTTTATGTATATAAAAAATGTATGCATATAAATAATATTAACAGTCAGCTGGTCATTGTAGGTGTAGTGGTTATCATGTTTATGGAGTTTTATTTAGTGAGTTTAATAGTCTGATGGCCTGAGGGAAAAAGCTGTTGCTGAGTCTGGTAGTCCTGCACTGCATGCTGCGGTAGCGCTTGCCGGATGGTAGGAGGGTGAACAGGTTGTGTGCTGGGTGGGTGGGGTCTTTGGTGATATTGATGGCTCTCTTGCAGCAGCGGGACGGGTATAAGTGCAGGATGGATGGTTGGGCTGATCTGGTGATCTTCTCTGCTGTCCTCACCACTCTTTGTGGGGCCTTCTGGTCAGCAGCTGCCATACCAGACTGAGAGGCTGCTGTGAGGATGCTGTCAATAGCACCCCTGTAAAAGGTGGTGAGTGAGAAAAGGGGAGGCCAGCTCTCCTCATCCTGCGAAGGAAGTGGAGGCATTGCTGTGCCTTCTTGACTAGGGAGGTGGTGTTGGTTGTCCATGTCAGATTGTTTGTGATATGTACCCCCAGGAACTTGGTGCTTCTCACAGACTTCACAGCACTGCCATTGATGGTGAGTGGGGGGTGTGGCATGTGTTTCTTCCTGAAGTCCACAGTTATTTAGTTATTTAGTGAGTTGTTAGTTATTGATGTCGCACCAGTTGATGAGTTGTTTAACCTCCTCTCTGTATGCCGATTCGTCATCGTCACTGATGAGGCCCACCGCTGTTGTGTCATCTGCAAACTTGATGATGTAGTTCGAATCGTGAGTGGCACAACAGTCATGTGTCAACAGTGTGAACAGCAGAGGGCTCAGCACACATCCCTGGGGGACCCCGGTGTTCATGATGGTGGTCTCTGAGAAGTTATTACCAACTCTTACTGTCTGTGGTCTGGTAAGAAAGTCCAGTATCCAGTTGCATAGTGGGGTGCTGATGCCTATTGCACTGAGTTTATTTACCAGGTGTTGGGGGTGACTGTGTTGAAGAGCACCAAGTTTCTTGGCGTTCACCTGACGGAGAACCCCACCTGGTCGCTCAACACCAGTTTCACAGCAAAAAAAGCCCAGCAGTGCCTGTACTTTTTGAAAAGACTGAGGAAAGCACATCTCCCACCCCCCATCCTCACCGTGTTCTACAGAGGGACAATCGAGAGTATCCTGAGCAGCTGCATCACTGCCTGGTTTGGAAATTGCACCGTCTCGGACCGCAAGACCCTGCAGCGGATAGTGAGAACAGCTGAAAAGATCATTGGGGTCTGTCTCCCCTCTATCACAGACATTTACACCTCACGCTGCATCCGCAAAGCCACCAGCATTGTGGATGACCCCACACACCCCTCACACACACTTTTCACCCTCCTGCCGTCTGGAAAATGAAGCATTCAGTCCCTCACGACCAGACATTGCAACAGTTTTTTCCCCCATGCCATCAGGCTTCTAAACTCAAAATAACTCACTACAAATTACACTACTGCCATTAGACTGTTTTTTTTATTATTTATTCCTTAAATATTTGCACTGCCACTTTACAACAATCACTACAGTCACTTTCATATTTAAACTGTGCATTGAACTGTGTATTGGTCTGCGTTACTGTCTTGTGCTGTCTGTTTGTACGTTGTGCACTTTATGTATATAGGATTTTTTGTACTTAACTGTGTATTGTGTCTGCGTTACTGTCTTGTGCTGTCTTTTGCACTTTGTGCACTTTATGTATATAGGATTTTTTGTACTTAAACTGTGTATTGTGTCTGCATTACTGTCTTGTGCTGTCTGTTTGCACTTTGTGCACTTTATGTATATAGGGTTTTTTGTACTATAGCACCTTGATCCTGGAGAAACGTTGTTTCGTTTCACTGTGTACTTGTATATGGTTGAAATGACAATAAACTCCACTTTGACTTTGAAAGCAGTATTCCGTGCTCTCAGGTGGTGTGTAGGCTGGAATTAACATAAGAGAGATGGTCCAAGTTCTCCAGGTGGGGGTGGGGAACGGCTCTGAATGCCTGTTTAATGTTGGTGTAGACCTGGTCAAGAGTGTTCTCTCCCCTGGTCGCAAAGTTCACATATTTGTAATGTGGAAATACTGTCTTCGGGTTGGCCTGATTAAAATCGCCAGCGATTATGTAAACAGAGTCCAGGTTAGAGTTTTGCATTGAGCTCACAGACTGATACAATGTAGTATCGTGTGTTCGCACTGGGTGGAATGTACACAGCTGTGATGTTAATGGCTGTGAATTCTGTAGTGATCTTTACATGGGGCACCAATTAATAGTACGCCTCACACAGGACCTAGAGGTGTTAGTGAGACTTGATCCCACGTCACTTCAGGTGTGTGTGTGTGTGTGTCAGGTGACCTCTCCCTCCTTTTAACTCGGGGCACCAGCTGAGGAATTCCACCTCAACATTCTTTGGAATAATCCAACATAAATCATAAATAATATGATAAGAAAAAAAGTGGAGGGAGTAAGTCACCTGGGGTATCTGAAGGATTTCGTGAGATTCGTGCTAACTTGTAGAGCCTTTTACTGTATTATCAACACAAGGAAGACACAATTGTAATAAAAGAGGATTTATTTACAAAAGACATACAAGAATAACTAACACACTACTAAATGATACTAAAGAGCTAAAGGATAGTAAGGTTGAGTGTAAAGAATGAAAAGAATGCAGGTAACTAAGATATAAACTGAAATGAACTGAAAGAGTACACTAATGCCAAGGTCTGGTACTAATGAAAGAGGTTTGGTAAGTGATATTTACGTTCACGTGAGCAGTCCGATGGTGGCGACGTCTTCCACTGGTGAGGCTGGGCCTTGTTGCAGTGGCAAAGGAGTCTGAATCCGTTCAACAGCCTTGAACACGAAGCGCTGTGGGATGCTAATCTCCTGGAGCACCAAAAGGGTCCTGGCGATCTGGAACACGCAGATGAGGCCCTGAAGCTGGTGCGGAAGGTCCCTGAAGATCTGGAACACGCAGATGAAGGTACCTGGAAGTAAGGTTGCCCTCCTGGGCTTAACCTTGTTGCAGAAAGGCCAGAAAACTCAGAACGGTTGATCTGTTATGCTTCCTAGCACAACAGCCAGAAAACTCAGAACAAAGAATTTGTGTTGAAAGGGTACTTTTATCCCCTTTCAGATAAGGAGGAGATTGCATTTTGGCGCTTGTCCCTTGCAGGGCTGTGATTGGCTGTTGATGTCAGAGAGGGCTCACTCATCCTTTCGCTTGTGAAGTGAATGTATTTGCATAGAGTAAAGCACAGCATTAAAACTGTGTCTTCACTGTTTTACCTATGGAATTCTCACTTCCCAAACCACTTTCAAAATACCTCTGGCTTTGTCCTGAATACAAAGAGTATAAACATGACAAAAAGATATTAAACTATCATGCATGAAATCATTCATATGTGAATAGCATTTGTAAAACTTACGTATTTAACACAAATGACTATTACAAAGTATGTTCTCAAAGAGTACAGAATGAATATGTGATATGTCCAATATGTTTGTGTCCATTTTTATAAATTAAGGAATGTAGAGATGTGTCCTTTGTTTTAGCCAAAGCTGCCGCATGGCCAGTTAATTACGTGCCACATGTGGAGGTCCTGAGGAGTTTTATGGTCAGGCTGACCTGAATTTTTGGGTGAGGGGTTTAGTTTGATGATAAGGCTGCCCCATAGAGGGTGTCTGGCAGTTTCTCTGGTAGCCTTATCTGATGACACTGGTCCTTAGTTTACATTAAAGAGGGACCCTGCTTGTAAAGTTCGGACCTGAAATGCCTTCTGGAGTGCTGTTCACTACAATTCTCTTGGCATGTAGAATGGTCGGCATTTAAGTGTAAGAAATTCTATATTCTCAGAACAGTGACTTCAGATAATTACAGTATTTGTACACCAGTTGTTATTGATGAAAATACATACATCACCTCCCCGAGATTTACCACTGAGAGCATGGCTCCTGTCCGCCCGGAATGTTGTAAGTCCGTCCACCTGAATGGCGTTGTCCGGAACGGTTATTAAGCCACGTCTCTGTGAGGATGAAGGCGCTGCAGTCTCTCACCTTTCTTTGTGTAGTTAAATCTAGTCTGAGGTAATCCATTTTGTTTTCCAGTGAACGAACGTTGGATAGCAGAACAGAGGGGAGTGCAGGTCTGTAGGGGTTAGCTTTTAGTCTGGCGCTGATACCCGCTCGACAGCCTTGCTTGCTGCGTCTAGCGCACTGTTTGCAACGCATGCTAAGTCTCTCAACCCGCTTGTGCCGCCTCCAGTGTCGGCCGGTGGCGGGAGGGAAGTCCCCTGCCTTGCAGGCCCCTGGGTCTTGCCGATGTAGAATGCCTAGCTCGCTGAGTGTTTCGCGTTCCAAAGCCAGTGTAACTCCGAAAAGATTTGTTGAAAAGTTGGAGTTTCATAGTCCGAGTAGTGAGTTTCTGTCGTAGACTATTCTCGTGCACGATTGTGGCGGTACAAACAACACATTTAACATGAAGCGCACATCGCTATCGGGAGCTGGAGTAGCCGCTGCCATACAGGGCGCCGCCATTTTGATATGAGAACAAGTACTGGCCGCAGATAGAGTTCTTGTAGTTAGTGATTTTAATATTCATGTAGATAACGACTCTGACGTTTTGGGACTAGCTTTTAAAGACATTCTTAACTCCGTAGGCGTTAGACAACATGTCTCAGGACCCACTCACTGTCGTAATCACACTTTAGATCTTATACTGTCATATGGTATAAATGTGGACAATGTTAAAATTTATCAGCAAAGTGAAGACATCTCAGATTATTATTTAGTATCTTATTTTAGTATCAGCTACAAACCCAACTCCACGTTATAAATACAGTAGAACAATAACTGCTAGTACCAAAGACTCATTTCTTAGTAATCTACCTGAATTACCTCCATTGCCTAGCATATGTGATAACTTAGAAGATCTTGATTATATTACAGAAAATATTAACTCTGTCTTTTCTGGAACACTAAACACGGTTGCTCCCCTGCGCGAACTCCGTGGTATATTCAGAACACGCATGCACTAAAAAGGGCTGCCCGTAAAATGGAACGCACCTTTAAGAAAACAAAACTAGAGGTATTCTGCATAGCTTGGAAGGATAGTTTCTCAAAATTCAAAAAAGCCTTAAAAAACTCTAGATCTGCCTACTTTGCGTCATTAATAGAAGAAAATCAACACAACACAAAAAGTTTATTTAACACAGTGGCTAACTTAACAAAAAATAAATCGTCACCATCCTCAGACGGCGGCTATCAACATAGTAGTGATGAATTTATGAATTTCGCCTCGAAAAGCAGCTGATCAGGCCGTGCCCGCCTCAGACTCTGCTACAGAAGATGTACTGGCTGAAAATACTCAGGATGCGGGTAATGTAGCGATTCTTAGCACAATCTCTTCTCTGCGCTCGGAAATATGCTCAATCAAATCTGATATCGGGGAGATAATAGACTCCAAAATTGAACAACTTGCTGTTTCGATACGAGGAGAACTCACAGCGTTTCAACAGGAGGCCAGCTCTGCGATCTCGGCGGTTAAAATCACGGTGGCTGACCATGCTTCAAAACTTGGAAACTAACGCTTCTGCTTCTTCGGATACGGTAGCGAAGCTCGAGCAAGAAGTAGGCTGACTGAATCAGGTGGTGGAGCAGCTTATGGACAAATGTATGGATATTGAATGACGTAGTAGGAGACAAAACATCCGTGTGCTACACATCAAGGAAGGGGCCGAGTCCGGGATGAAACCGAGGGACTTTATGGCGCAACTTCTGATGGAGGCTTTATCGCTAGATAATCTGCCACTTGTTGATTGCGCTCATTGAGCATTGCGAAACCGTCCTGGAGACGAAGAACCTCCAAGGGCTTTCGTGCTTCGGCTACACTATACCCATGAAATGGAAGAAATTCTGCAGACAGCAGCCAGGATGCAGCAAGTTACTTTTAAGGGGCAAAGAATCAACATCTTCCCCGATTACCTTCCAGCAGTTGTAAAACGCTGTGTGCTTTTCAAACGAGCAAGGGAACTGTTGAAGGGCAAAACTGGTGTCAAGTATGGTTTACAGT
Organism: Beaufortia kweichowensis; assembly: GCA_019155185.1. NCBI lineage: Eukaryota > Metazoa > Chordata > Actinopteri > Cypriniformes > Gastromyzontidae > Beaufortia > Beaufortia kweichowensis. The sequence continues at coordinate 4,619,616 of CM032808.1, forward strand.
ATCCAGCAAAATTAAGGGTCATGTACAACGGCAAGGAACACTATTTCACAGATCCAGACAAGGCTGTTAAGTTCGCGGAAAACTGCTTCGGATCAGAGTGACTGTTCTGAGGATGTTGCGTAACTGAGATAAGTGCGATCACTCGTTCGTTGAGTGCAATCAGTATATTTTTTTTCTCTTAAGCATAATCCATTCGGTAGCTGTTTCTTTCCTTTTCTTTCCTATATACTCTGAGATGTTCTTCTGAAACCCTCCATTGTGGAGCTGTGTTGATTTAATGTTTGAAGGTCAACGAATAATAGCCTATATTTATGTTAGGTGTTTTCTAGAATACTTAATTTGTGTGTGTTCTGCCCCGCTTCTGTGTGTGTATGACGCGGCCTGGCCTGTTACATCAGCTCGGCAGATAGTTAACAGTTTCCCCAAGACAAAGAATGAAGCTTGTTTATCCTTTTCAAACTTTACTCAGGAAGCACTGTAAAACTGCAAAGAACAATACATTTCAGTATTCCATTCAAATACAGAAGTTGTTTATGAATAATATTGAAATTTAATCTGATAAGCATATAAAAATAAATGCGCTAGCTTAATGCTAACTTCTATAGGAATTTACATTACGAAGCTAACGTTTAGCATATGCGATCAAAATACACATTTAGAACGAACTCAACTTCATTAACAAAGGATCTCAATACTATCATTCTTAGTGCTAAATGATGAGATAACTATATGACTTCGTACTTACAGGCAAACGTGTTTTCTGACCAGATTAAATCAAGAGAGAAAAATATGAGACCGCTTAATTCACAGAGAGAAATTGAACTGACAGGAGACTGCTAGTAAAATGTAAACAACATGCTAGGTTATGAATCACCACAAGAGGTCTCTCTTTGCCCAGAAAAACAACAGAACATAACAGTGTGTGTTATTGCTTATATTAGCACTGTCCTGATACCTTTTTTATTTTTTCTTTATTTTTTTATTTTTCTTCCAATTCCACAATTCAATTTAGCCTACTTCATCTCGTACCGCTGGTTCTAGTTGTCGGTTAGATGACGGGGCTGTTATTTAAACTGGTTAGTGGGTGGGTGGTGTGGGGTGAGGACCTGTTTGAGACGTGTCAAAGCGATAAAATGTGTGGTGATAATAATTTATTAGGTTCTTAATGATGCAGAGTAATGCTCTGTAACAGACAAGGGCTTGTTTTTGCTTCGTGGAATGTAAAAGGAATAAACCACCCTGTTAAAAGAAGTCAAGTACTATCACACTTAAAACCACTCTCTGCAGATATAGTTTTAGACAAGCTGAAATGCAGATGGATATAAAATATATATCAGTCCAATTTTTCTGTTAAAGCTCGAGGGGTCGCTATTCTAATACGAAAAGGTGTGCCATTTAAACTTAAAACTTTGAAAACAGACAGAGGGTCGGTACATTATATTATCTGGCGAGATACATTCCTTCCCTATTACTTTAGTGAATGTTTATGCCCCAAATTATGACGACCCAGATTGAAGTGTTCGATCTCATTCCTAATGTGTCTCAAACTAATCTAATCATAGAGGGGGACTGTAACTGTGTCCTAGATGCGTACCTGGACAGATCATCTTCTACGAGAGCCCCTCAGTCTAATTCAAGAAATTTTTTTAATGCATTTATTAATAACTCAAATTTAGTGGATATATGGAGACTTTTTCATCCCACTGAAAGAGATTATACCTTTCATTCACAAGTTCACAATGTATACACACGCATTGATTACTTTTTGGTAGAAAATAAATGAATTTCCAATGTCATGAATAATAAGTTCCATGACATACTAATTTCAGATCATGCTCCTGTCACATTTGAACTTGCCTTTAATCATTTAAAATCTTCACATCCTGTTTGGGGAGTGAATCCTCGGCTTGTCAGTGATCCTAAATTTTACAATTACATGCTTATACAATTGGAAATATTTTTTGAGAAGAAGATACCCCTGAAGCTTCACCAGGTCTACTTGGGAAAACACTAAAAGCATTTTTAAGAGGATGTGTTATCTCTTACCAGGGTCCAGAAATAAACTATATAAAACTTTTAGAGTTAGGGAAACAAGTCAGTTTGTGCAAAACAATGCGCAAAATCCCTCATTAGAAATATACAAAAAATTCTACAGTTAAGATATGAGTATAATATAATTGTCATTAAACAGAAATATTTTGAATTCGGGGATAAGCCACACAAACTACTTGCAAGACAGTTACGTAAATTAGAAAATGATAAGACAATTCATAAGATTAAGACAAAACGTGGAATCCAATGTACTTCCTCTAAAGATACAAACAATTGCTTCAAGGAATTCTATTCAAATTTATACTCCTCTGACCCTTGCATTGACTTACATTTATTTAGAAACTTATCCATAGCTTGTATCTTCCCTCTCTTGATCAGGATGAGCATGATTCCCTTAATAAGGATATTTCTTTAGAAGAGTTAAAAAGCACAGTTAATTCCTTAAAGAGTTGTAAAACTCCAGGCCCGGATGGTTTGCCCTCTGAGTTATATACAAAATTCAATGATATACTTTCCCCCTACCTCCTCAGAACATTTAAGGAGGCATTAGTTACTGGACTACCATCAACATTTAATGAAGCAGTTATAACTGTTATCCCAAAAAAAGGTAAAAACACTGAGAAGGTGGAAGGATATAGACGATCTCTCTCTTCAACGTGGCTCAGAAGATACTGTCAAAGATTCTTGCAAATAGAATCGGTAGATTAATTAGTAGTCTTATTCATACTGATCAGAATGGTTTTATTCCTGGTAGGAATATTTCACAAAACACGAGGCGCCTTTTTAATATAATGTATCATTCCAAAGCAATTCAAGAAAATCTAGTAATAATCTCTCTCGATGCTGAAAAAGCATTCGACAGAGTTGAATGGCATTATCTTTTCGCAGTACTAGAAAAATTTGATGTGGGTGATAACTTTATAAATTGGATTAAGATTCTGTATAAAAGTCCTACAGCTCAGATATTAACTAATAATACTTTGTCTGGTCCCTTTAATCTCCAAAGAGGGACTAGGCAAGGTTGCCCCCTTTCTCCTCTTTTATTTGCGCTGACCGTAGAGCCCCTTGCTCAATACATTTGTTCTGATCCTTCTATTCATGGCATTAAAACTTTAAATACAGTCAATAAAATATCTTTATATGCAGATGATATCCTGCTATATATTACTAAACCCCATGTAAGTCTACCAGTTATTTTGGATACTATTAAGATCTTTGGGATGTTTTCTGGGTTTAAAGTTAATTTAAATAAAAGTGAGCTAATGCCCATTGGACTGAAAGATCTGTCTTCGATACAATCTTCTCCATTCAAAGTTCCAATGGAAAAATTTACTTATCTCGGAATTGTAGTTACCAATAAATATTATTCGCTCTTAAAGGCCAACTTTACCCCTTTAATTTCTAAATTGCAAGCTAATATACAGTTTTGGAGAGCACTACCAATTTCTCTGTCTGGCAGAATAAATGCAATTAAAATGATATTCTTACCACAGATACTGTATCCATTCCAGAATATTCCAGTCTTTCTACCTAAATCATTTTTTAAGCAATTAGATTTAATCATTCTTCCATTCTTGTGAGAATATAAAAGTCACAGAGTTAAAAAGGCACATCTCTGTAAACCTAAACGGGAGGGAGGTTTGGCACTTCCAGACTTTCGTCTTTATTACTGGGCTTGTTATATAAGTCAAATCTCAGTGTGGTTGGATCATCATGATGCTCCGTCAATTTGGCTCCAAATAGTCCGTGATCAGTGTTATCCATACAATCTGGGAGCGGTGATTCCCCCTTAACTTTGGATCATTCTACCATCAATAACAGTATCATAATTCGAAATATACTTTGTATCTGGAAACAGATAAAAGAACACTTCAAAATAAAGTCCTTTTCATTTCTAACTCCTATCGCTAAGAATCCATCATTTACCCCATCAAGATTGGATGGGACCTTGGATGGAAAAGGGTGTACGTACTATAGGAGACCTTTTTATTGATGGGGCGCTGGCATCTTTTAGTCAGTTGCAACAGAAATTTAAATTCCCCAGAGTCATTTTTTTAGATTTCTACAGATTAGGAATTATATACATGCTCCTCATTGGAGCACATGCTCCAATTATACACCTTCATTGGTTAATACATCACCCTCAATTATTGATAAGTGTCTTGATCGGTGTAAAGGAAGTAAAAAGGCACTACCGATAATTTATGATCTGCTACAATCCTTTACTTCCCCCTCTATAAGTTTTCTTAAGGAAGAATGGGAGAAAGAACTAGGAGCAGAGTTTAAATGATATTCATGAACATTCTATCAACTCTAGACACTGCCTTATTCAGTTTAAAGTCATTCATAGATTACATTATTCAAAAAAGAAATTACATAGAATTTTCCAAAATGTCTCACCTCTTTGTGACAAATGCAATTCAGTAGATGCTGATTTGTCCCATAGTTTTATTGTCTGCTCCAAGATACAGAATTATTGGAATGGAATTTTTGATGTGCTTTCAGAGATAATCCAGACAGGAACAGGTTAATACTCTAAACAGGGGCATACAAACTAGACAGAAGTAACAACAGGTTACAACGGGTCAGGAACAACAATACCGGACAACAAACAGAGAAAAAGACCTGGGTTTTATAGAGTCCGGGTAAATGTGAACAGGTGCTGGTGAATCAGGATAACTGGTGATCAGGATCAGGTGCGGTGAGTGCAAGGTGTCATGGGATATTGAGTTCAAAAGTCCAGGAAAGCAGATCGTGAAACCGGGGTGAACGAATCCGATGCTGAAGGTGGGGCTTCCAACTCCGTGACAGTATCCCCCCGACAGCTGGCACCGAGGAGGGTTCTTCGGACCACGGGAACAGGGGAGGTTGATAGCCGAGCATGCACTGGAATAGAGTGAGTCCTGTGGCATCTTGTCTGAGTGAATTCTGTGCATACTCAGCCCAGGGCAGGAAACGGTGCCAGCTGTGCTGATGTTCTCCACAATATGACTGCAGATATCTCCTGATCTCCTGGATCTTCCGCTCAGTCTGGCCGTTAGCTTGAGGGTGATATCCAGATGTGAGGCTGACCGTGACCCCCAGTAAGGTGAGGAAGGCCTTCCATACCCGGGAGATGAATTGGGGGCCACGGTCAGAGACGATGTCTTCAGGGAGTCCGAAGTGACGAAATATGTAGGTGAATAATGTTTCTGCAGTGGTTAGAGCAATAGGCAGGGCTGGAAGAGGAACCAGTTTGCATCCCTTCGAGAATCTGTCGACTACCACCAGGATACAGGTACAGTTATCGGATTCTGGGAGATCTGTCATGAAATCTACTGCGATGTGTGACCAGGGGCGATGAGGAACGGGTAGTGGCAGAAGTTTACCCTGGGTAGCCGACGTGGAACCTTGGCTTGGACGCAGACTGAGCAGCCTTGAATGAACCGGGAGATGTCTTTGGTCATACCTGGCCACCAGTAACGGGGGGCGATCAACAAGAGAGTCCGCTGCATGCCTGGATGCCCGGATCCCGGAACAGAGTGACCCGAGTCCACCAGAGAGACTCGAAGATCTTCGGGGACGAAGAGCCTCCCTTCTGGACCTCCCGGCGGAGTAGACTGATTGTGTTGGTGGTTGCGAATCTGATCATCCAGCGCCCATCGGATCGGGGAGACAACCATGGCTGGAGGGAGGATAGGTTCAGGTGGGCCATTTTTGTTGTCTGGAGCGTAGAGCCGGGAGAGGGCATTGGCTTTTCCATTTTTACTGCCCGGTCGGTAAGTCGCGGTGAAATCAAATCGAGTAAAAAAAGCGCACACCTGGCTTGACGGGAGTTAGGGCGCTTGGCTTCCCGGAGGTACAGCAGGTTCTTGTGATCGGTCAGTACCACAAACGGATGTTTCACTCCAGGAAACTCCAGGAAACCAGTGTCTCCACTCCTCCAATGCCACCTTGTGCAGCTCTCTGTTCCCGATGTCGTAATTCTGCTCCGCCGAGGACAGCTTCTTGGAGTAGTAGGCACATGGGTGAAGACATGGTGGATTCCCCTGCTGCTGGGAGAGCAAGGCACTGACTCCGGTGGTGGATGCATCAACTTCCACCACAAACGGGAGTTCTGGAGACGGGTAGCAGAGAATCGTCGCCGTGCTGAAGGCTTCCTTTAACTGCTGAAAGGCTTGGATGGCAAACCCCAGAAACCACTGTAGTTCCTTCACCGACGAGGGTTGAGGCCAGTTCCGCACGGCTTCCACCTTCCTCTGCTCCATATGGACGCCTCTTGAGTTGATCACATACCCCGGAAACTGGACCTCAGACCGGTGAAGTTCACATTTTTCTGGTTTCAGGAAAAGTTGATGGTTTCTCAGTCTTTGAATAACTAATTGAACATGAGAGCGGTGCTCTGTGAGGCACTTCGAATACACCAAGATATCATCAATGTAAACAATAACAAACTTGTCCAAGACGTCTCTGAAGATCTCATTCATATAACTTTGGAACATGGCTGGTGCATTGACCAAACCGAAGGGCATAACTCGGTACTCAAAGTGCCCCGCAGGCGTGATGAAGGCTGTCTTCCATTCGTCTCCTTTTCTTATCCGGATGAGATTGTATGCATTTCTGAGGTCCAGTTTCGTGAAGATGGACGCTCCCTGTAGCTGCTCGATGGTAGATGGGATCACAGGAAAAGGATACTGGAACTTTACCGTGGCTTGATTCAGAACCCGATAGTCAATGCAAGGTCTCAACCCTCCGTCTTTCTTCCCTACAAAGAAGAAACTAGAAGCAGCAGGGGAAGTTGACAGTGTTATGAATCCTTGGCGTAATGCCTCATCTATGTACTCACCCATGGTCTTCTGTTCCGGGAGAGAGAGAGAGAGAGAGAGAGAGAGAGAGAGAGAGAGAGTAGACACGACCTTTGGGCAGTGTGGCTCCAGGCAGCAGCTCAATGGCACAGTCCCATTGCCGGTGAGAAGGAAGTTGTGACGCCAACCGCTTGCTGAATACATCCTGGAACGCCCCGTATTCCTCAGGAACTTGAGTAGAAGGCAGAGTTGCCGGCTGGACCTCCGAACCAGGAGTCGGGGGGTTAATGATGCCGATCTCTGCCGATGGCTTGGGAATCTTGGATACTCCTTCTACCCCTTGTTCCTGCTCGTCTCCCCACTTCAGAACCTGCCCCGACTCCCAGCACACTGTAGGGCGATTGCGTTGCAACCAGGGATGTCCCAGGACAATCTCAATAGATGTTCCCTCCAACACCCAAAACGCAATCCTCTCCTTACAAATGGGGCTCCACTGCAGGGTGACAACAGGGTAAAAGTGACTGACCAATCCCCGACCCAAGGGCTTACCTAGAATATTGTGAATGACAAGTGGGGGTTTGACTTGATGACTGGTTAACTGTAAACGGGACAACAATGACTGAGAGTTTCCGGCAGCTCCTGAATCAAAGTCGAAGTCAGTTTTATTGTCACATCAACACAGCACATGTGCCTTGGAGAGTGAAATTCTTGGGAGCGTGCTCCAGAAAAATTGCAGAAACAGTTAACATATAACCATACAGACTTCAACAGGTACAGATGCGCAATATGCACATACATATAGTCAGTACACACAGTGTACTATTAGACATACAATGTACATACATACAGTTAATATCACAATATGCACTATACACAGAATGTACACCCTCTACATTATGTAGATATATCAACGCATAGAAATATGCTTAAATGCAAAAATACAAATGCATTATAACCTGTACCTGTTTTGTTGGATTTCGTCGCCTGTTTTTGGATTTCATTGCCTGTTTTGGGGTTTATAGCCTGTTTTTGGATTTTATTGCCTATTTTTGGATTCACCCCAGTAAAGCCTTCTGAACTTACCCTGTTTGACTTTTACCTGTACCCGTAACACTAGGCACATGTGCTGTAGTGACAATAAAAGTGACTTTAATTACATAAATGCATATTGCTCAACGTGCACAGGTTTTATTACGGCACTGGGTGGAGGTGCCCTGGGTGTGAGAGTGCTTTTACCACTGTTTGCAGCTTTAATTTCCTTGATCTTTTTGTTAATGTCAGTATTTGTTTTCTTTAAATACTGTGAAACTGTAAAAATATAAATTTTCACATAAATGATTTTACTAATTTATGAATGACTAATACTAATTCATTGACAATTGACAATGATATTTTTTGCTACATGTGCAACTGTGAAGCTTTTTTTGTTATTATTTATTAAGATTATTTATAATGTTGGTTAATGTTTGACGTTACCAATATTTTTATTTATTTATTATTTCATATATTAACTGAATTTAATTTACTTAATTTAATTTCTTTGCTTTTATTTTAGCAGTTCTATAAAAATTGTTGACTTTAAAATGTATGTTTTATATTCATAATCATTCTTACAGTCAAATAAACCTGCATTTTTAATTGTCAATTGTCTTGATTTACAATAAAGCACAGGAGAAAATAGGAATAACATCCCAAAATGAAACATAATAATGGTTAAAATTACTACATTTTGAGTTTTTTCAACAACCTAGCTTGTTGGGTTAAAATGTTTAACCCAATGTGTTGGGTTGTTTTAACCCAGCATGTGTTCTGTGGAGTGTATATAGGTTGTGAGTATTATTTTAAATTTATAATAGGATATTAGTGTTAATAATGTAACATTCATGGAAAATGGAAATTTGAGCTGTCATTACTTGTTTCTTGTAAGGTATTTTTGTAAAAACTTCTTAAATGTCTTAGTTTAACTAAGGCCAAGTCCTGACTTTATCTAAGGCTTGTCTGGGAAACCCCCAATATGTGCCTACACTGTCAGAAATAGGGGTACAGTAGGAGTCCATTTCTGTCCCCCAAGGTACAATCTACACTAACGTACCCCATAGGGCTTATTATTGGACCTCAAGGTACATGTATGTACCTTTTAGAGGGTCAAAAAGGTACATATATGTTCCCAAGCATTAAAAGGTACATATATGTACCGTTTCTTTTAAAGGTTAAGGTACAATATCAAGAGACAGCCTCTGCTAAGCCATTTTGTTTGTAAAAGTTGTTGTTTAAACATTAAATGTTTTTAATGATACCTTAATTATTTATGGTAGATAAATAACTTACCACTATATTTGAGTAGCCTTGAAATAAAGGAAATAAAAGTTTTGTAAGTCAATTTTCTGATATTAAATCATTATAATAAAATTATCCAGCTGATGAAATTATGATATTATATTGATTATGTAAATGAAAAACAACACACATAAACACACAAATGGCTGATTCTCACTGTTATAGTGTATTTCATCAGAAATGTTTTTGCATTGCATAGCATGAGTATATTATCCCTAATTTACTGGAGAGCGGGAACGGAGACTGCCAGCTCACTACTTTTGATTGGTGGAAAGATGTGTCAAATATGTAGAGCCAGCCCTGATTGGCTGCTTGAATCTCAATTTAAAAGAATGTCCAGTTCGCGGTCTTTCTTGTGGCGGAGACCAAGTCAAGCACGGGTACTCATGGTTCTTACAGGGCTTTCAACCGAGGAGGTCCCTCAAAAAATATCAGAAGCAGGCATAGAAGTTACAGACGTCAAAGCCCAGAGATTCAGAGGTAAGTTTTTATTCAAATGCCATTTTATTTGACAAAATATTTGTGGTAGCTAATGCTAACGGGCTAATGTTACCCGCCAAATTGTATATGTCCTCTGCTAGTGGATTATAAAGTGGATGAAACGTGGAATGTTACCGAATTTTACCTTGGCTGGTCAGGCCATGTTTTTTAATATTAATATTATAAAATATTAGAAGAGGACTTTTCAGAACTTTGAACTATGAAGTGTAGGTCTACCCAGAGAACAGTTACACCCAAACAGCATAACAGCTAATGCTGCTGCCCTGGCTTCAGCTTCACCCCTTTAAAATACTGATTCTGTTCAGCGTGAACTTATCTTTCTTTTTTTTTAAACTCTGGCTCCTAATAAACAGAATAAGATAACCACCCCTTACCCCCCAGCCACACAAACAGAAATAAGTACTACATTACCTCTGTGGTTTTGTCCATCCATGTCAACGGAACGACATCTACAGTGTTTTCTTGCAGAAATTTAATAATGGCAAAACGTTTGTCTGTAGCCTAAATTCAGAAAAGTTGAATATTATTTGACAAACAATATAAACCTGCCGATGTGTAAAACAGTGGACACTTACTTTTGAGAGCTGTCTATACACGCAGAAGAGCGTAAATCAATAGGCAAGCAAAAATAGTGGGAAAAGTGCCAATGTGCAAGCAAACATTTTAGGAAAAGTGGCAATGTGCAATCAAGCAAAAATTAAGTACAAATTGGATATGAGCAACCAAAAAGTGGGGGAAAGCAGCAGTGTTTTCTCTAATTCATTAACTGTCCAGACCAGACATTAACCATATTTGTCTTACTTGAACATTTATTTTTATTTGTAACAACAAAATTAAGACACATGAGGTCAATTTAAAATAACATCAATATTTTTACAGAAGATAAATATTCAAATTAGGTAAAAAAAATTAAAATCTTCTTAAAAGCTTTAGAAGACCATTTATTTAAAATACTGCTACAGTGAGAGTTCTCATCTAGAAAATGTCAGTTTAAATTGTGTAAAACTGTAAGAAAAATTTAGGTTGCCATCATCCTCTACCATAAACGCCTTTCTGTCCAGCAACTCTTCAGGCAGTTTCTTCATTCTTGTTTGGCCAATCTGAGCTTCATAAATACCAATAAGTCTCGAATCACAAGGCTCCATAAAGTAAGGCTCCAGATGGCCATAGACACGACAGAGTAGCATCTTTTGTCCATTTTCTTCCTCTGCTAACACAGAAACAACCTCACAGCATTCCAGAGCACTGAGAGCAAAAATGTTGTCTGGTTATTGCGTTCTCAAATTAGGTGCCGGTCGTGCCGCGTCTTTTTCTGCTTGTCCATCTCACCAAGACGTCTTACAATCTGTGAAAGAGGACTCCGACCAGACCGAACCAACCTTTTTAGTTGGTGCAAATAGCTCTCAAAGCAGAATGCACTACATTCATTGAGGCTGCCAAAGTTTTTTGCTTCAGATGCAAGGTGCACCAGAGAATGAACGTTGTACACTAGGAACTCGCTGCCGTACAGAGCTCTTCCTTGCTCGCAAAAAATGTCAGCAATTCACTGGCATATGAATTGTACTCCCTAGCAAGGCCTAGACTGATGAGCATACATAATGCCACACTAAATGTCAAGAAGTGATGATACATTTTGTCAGGCAAGACACCCTTGAGCACAATTTTCCTTGACAGGTAGCCTTCCACCTGTCAATGTCCTCCAAGCAGCGTGGCTTCCTAGCAAACACATTTGGAATGGATGGTTTAAGTTCCACAAGTCTATCACTGACTTCCTTGACTTGCCTAGCTGACAATCTAATTCCCTTTGGCCCACGCAGGCACAACAAAATCAACTTCATCATTACTTCAAGACAACACTGATGCATGTAATCAGCAGGGAACTGCTTGATCATGTCAATTGACAGCTGGCAAAATGGTGATTCACATGAAAGGAGGTGGTGGTGGTGCTCTCCCTGAGTCTTCTCCCTGAATGACAGGTCTGTTCTGAGAGCAAGATTCCTACTCTCAGGATAGATTACTCTGTGGCCATCCCACATACCTTTATGATTACATTTGTCACAGCCATAATACCCTGAATAGTGTTTGATGTTTTTAACAAGAGCTTTGGCTGGAGCATCACACATCGCAAATTCACTCTGAATTTTTGGTCTTCAAATTCCAATCCATTCTCCATCAAATTATGACGATCACTGACAACATCTTGAAGAAACTCAAGATTTTTTGGCTTTGAGGCTCCATAACACAATACCAAAGGAACAACTGAAGGTGAAGACAGATTTATTTTACACAAAACAGGCCACAATGACATATTGCTACTTGTGAACAGTGGCAAACCATCAATGTTCAAAGAAATGTCCAGTTCATGCATTTGACTTAAAACTGAGTCAGAATACAACTTCAAATGGTTTACAATTTGTTCTTTGCACCCCAGGTATATATATTGCATGCCAGACTTTACCTGCAAACCTACTCTATCACAAGTAGCGGGCAATGTTCTTGCCGTTTTGGGAAGTTCTGGATTTCCATTTTCTCATTTCCATTTACATTTAGGCATTTAGCTGACGCTTTTATCCAAAGCGACTTACAAATATTAGGAGACAATGAAGCGATACATCAAAAGCGGCAGCAATAGTACTAAGAAGTGCTTTCCTAAGTTTACAATGTTATGCAGTGCTAGATAAATACTTGTAGGGGAAAGAAAAGAAGGAGTTTTTGTTAGTTTTTTATTATGCTGTCAGGTGTTCGTGGAAAAGGTGTGTTTTTAGTAGTTTTTTAAAGGGGGTGAGGGATGTGGCAGACCGGATTGTGTTAGGAAGATTATTCCACAAGCCGGGAACAGAGAAGGAGAAAGAGCGAGAGAGAGATTTAGTGCCCTTCTGTGATGGTACCACCAGTCGATGTTCATTTGTTGAGCGTAGGGTTCTGGATGGGTTGTAGGTATGTAGAAGAGAGTTAAAGTATGAGGGTGCAGAGTTTGTGATGGTTTTAAATGTCAGCATTAATGATTTAAATTTAATGCGGGCCGCCACCGGTAGCCAATGGAGAGAGATGAAGAGTGGCGTGACATGCTCTTTTGGGTTCCTGGAAGACAAGTCTTGCTGCAGCGTTCTGCAGCGTTCTGTTCTAACTGATTTAGATGGTGTAATGGTTGTGTTGCCAATTTGAATTGTGAGGTTGTGTTGGGTTGCCGGTGAGGCCAGAAGTACCAGGAGCTCAGTTTTGGCAAGGTTTAGCTGAAGGTGGTGTTTAGTCATCCAAGATGAGATGTCATTCAGGCAGGCTGCAATGCGTGATGCTATTGTGGGGTCATCTGGCTGGAAGGAGAAGAAAATCTGGGTGTCATCAGCATAGCAGTGGTAATCAAAGCCATGTGATTGAATGATGGGACCCAGGGATGTTGTGTAGATGGAAAAGAGGAGTGGTGCAAGAACAGATCCCTGAGGAATGCCAGTGGCCATGGGATGGGCTTTAGACAGCTCCCCATTCCATGACACCCTGAAGGACCTGTCTGAGAGGTAGGATTTAAACCACCGGAGTGGGGTACCTGTGATCCCTAGCGATGAGAGGGATGTCAGTAGGATCTGGTGGTTGACCGTGTCAAAGGCGGCGGAAAGATCCAGCAGAATGAGAACAGATGATTTAGACTCGGCTTTTGCCAGTCGCAGTGTCTCAGTGACTGACAGAAGTGCAGTCTCTGTGGAGTGGTTGCTCTTGAAACCGGACTGTCGTTTGTCCAGTAGTTCGTTCTGGGAGAGGTAGGATGAAATCTGATTAAAAACGGCTCGCTCCAGTGTCTTAGAGATGAACGGGAGGAGAGAGACAGGTCTGTAGCTATCGGTGAGGGAAGGGTTGAGAGTGGGTTTTTTAAGCAGCGGGGTGACCCGGGCCTGTTTAAAGGTGGTGGGGAAGGTGCCAGAGAGGAGTGAGGAGTTAATAATGTGTGTGAGTGATGGAGTGACTGCGCTGGAGATGGATTGGAGCAGATGGGAGGGGATTGGGTCGAGTGGGCAGGTGGTGGGGTTGCAGGAGAGAAGTTTGGTAACTTCAGCATCGTTTAAAGTGGAAAAAGGTGGGGGGGTAGGTGGAGAGAGGAGGGCGCTAAAGGTTTTGAAAAGTTTTTTAGAATCTGATGTGTGACTGATCTTTGTGATGTAGTAAGATGTCTTTGCTGTGTGGACAGCAGCGGAGAAGGATGAAAGTAGTGACTGGTACTCACAGAGGTCGGGTGAGTGTTTCGTCTTACGCCATTTCCTTTCAGCAGCCCTGAGTTTGGTCCGATGATCCCTAAGGACGTCCGAAAGCCAAGGGCAGGGAGGGGAGGCACGAGCTGGTCTGGAGGATAGAGGGCAGAGGTTATCTAGACAGGATGTTAGTGTTGAACATAGGGTGTCCGTGGCTGTATTGGTATCCAGGGATGAGAAGTTGGAAGGAAGAGAGGATGATACCTCAGCAGAAAGTGTGCTGGGGGAAAGAGAGCGGAGATTGCGCCTGAATGAAACAGATGTGGGTGTGGCTGTGTTGTTCAAAGGAATACCATGCGGTCAAAAGAATTTCTCTCAAAATTTTTAAGAGTGAATCAACTGCATTGTGTTTAACTGGGAACTCACTGGTCCACTGAGCAAGTCTTTCACTGAGAGTAGGACTAGGAGATACAGAAGGTTCTTCATCACTGTTATTTTCGGATACGTCAAAATCGCCAAGTGACCCCTCATTTTCCTCACTCTCATAATCTGACACAAATTCATTTTCCTCACTCTCGCATGTATGAAGCACTGGGAAATGTCCAGTACATAATCTTTTCTGTGAAGGTTGCATATTATTTTGTAATAGCAATGTCTCTGCTTGGACAGCTTCAGTTTTTTTCTGCAACCGTTTAGCTCGTTTCTATGGTATATATTATGATATATACATATGATTATATTAAATATTTTATATGCACATGGTATATTTTTATTACACAAATAGAACGATATCTTAAATGAACACTAAAGCACTAGAGCACATATATGGCATGTAAAGAGCACACACACATAGATTAAAGAACTCAGTGGTACTAGGAACATAGAGGTACAGAATAACACCACTGGGTACGTAGGTACCAAGCACGAACATAGAAGGCACGTGCTGCACATACTGCTCATTATGTTAACATGTTGATATATGCAGATATATGTATATGATATAACACTGAAACACCAATCCAGGGTTGCCTTGCCACCATTATAATATAAGAACAGAGAAATAAGAAACCAAAGGGCCAGGCCCAAAAAGGAATAATCCAATAAGAGAAGATAATAGTAGCAGACCAAGGGGATGGCTAAAGAGAAAAGGTCAATCATTTGTCACAAAGAAATGGAATAAAGTGAGGAGTCAGAGACTGTAAGATCAGATGCTTTTGGATGTTCATTGGATGTTTGTTGGCTGTTCCAGCTTTGTTGGCTCGAGCAATAAAGTTTGACTTTTGGCACCTGGAACTTTCTTTTCATAGTGATTTTTTGAATATTAAGGGATTATTTTCCACAACATTTCCAGAGCGTGTTATATGACTGCTCATTTCTTTCCATTGTTGCATTTATGCAGTTAAGACAAGAGAAAAAACAAATAAAAAACAACAAGCACTAAAAAGGATAAAAGTATTGGTCAGACTCCATGAGGAAGATATTACTGTCAAAGATAAGAGAAAAAGGGAAAAACAAGTTAGAAAATGTCATATTAACATTGCATGTATGTATCTGTCACTCACACACTTTCACAGACCTCCACGTCACACATATTGTATGCATATTATGCAGTCTTCCTAGTGAAATTACACACAAACTGATGAATACTGTTTATCTAACACTCATCAGACAAAATGTTACGATAAATGTAATCAACATATAATGTTTTGGTTTTTAGTGAAAATTGCTGCAAATACAACTGCTTCCACTGTCTGTCCCATGTAAACCTATTCAAACTGACTGACAGTTTGGAACTATTGAGCGCTCGAGGAACCACGTGATGGCAACTCAACAGCTCCGGGTGGACCAAGCTAAAAATATGCTTTTACACTCAATTTGACCAAAGAGACAGCATTTAATGTGACCTCAAATCAGCAATAAAATCTGACCCGTTATTTAATTGTGAGTTTGTACATTCAAATTCAAACAGATATATTTTAGTCTTGCATCCCCAAAATAACTGTGCAGCTGCAGGAAACATTGAAAATGTTCGTTATAGGAAATAAAATATATAGGAACAGATTTATGAACATTACATTAACCTCTTTTGGGCACATTTCAAATTTTGAGGCTTTCATATTTAAATTGGTGATTTTCTGTTGTCATGCGCTCGATGAAAAGAGCAATTTAAGAGAAGCACCGTGACATTTACTTTTAAAACGACACAGAGCTTGCTTAACATGCTAAAAAATGTGTATTTGCGTCAGTTTACTACAGTTATTGCTAGGGATTTTACCGTGACAAAAAAGCACAGGCATTTCAATTCGGATAAACCTCAAAAATGCATTTTAATGAAAATGTCAATACTAGTTTTTTTTTGCTTTTAGTATTTAGTTTTACACACTCATGCAAGTTCGATCGTAACGGCTTATCTGTGAGCAGCGCAGCAATTTTGCTCTAGAGAAACTTGGCAAACCCTTACTGTATAACTTCATTAAAACAGTTATCAGCGCCTGCTACAAAACTAAACTAATTAACATTTTTATAATAACAGTATTTTATTCATACAACCGAACAAATCACTTAACTTACCTGAAAGGCGCGCTGTTTCAAATGAGTCTGTCCCGTGGTGTTTGATTGACATATGCGACTGAGCATGCGCTCCAAAAACCACATCCAACCTATCAAGCTAAAAGTATGAATTGGACTATATGCATGAAATATATAAAATAGTATTTCAGTGCATTGCAATTGTTGAAGAAGTTGAATTGGCAAAAGAAAAAAGCTGTATGACCAATTAATGATTAAGCATTTTATGAATAATGATTAAACATTTTATGAATAATGTTTCAATGCTAACGTTTTTCTAACGTTATCAATAATTTATAACATTGACACAACGTTTTACTGGACGTCTAAATGCGTCTTATTTTGGATGTTCATAAGGTGTTGCTGCATAATTTAATTGCATATATAAGCCTGCATATAAAATAATCAAAAACCCATTGTGTAACAAATGGCAATCAATTATGTCTTGAGGTTTACAATCTGTACTTGACAAACGTTCTAAAAAGGTCCAAAATCGGTCCAGTCAGACCTGAACGTCTATAAAACGGTTTAATCACGTGTACATCACGAACAATAAAATTTGTAGACTTAAGCAAAAATAAGACTGTTTTGATTTAACATAATATTTTATTGTGGCTATAACATTTTTGAACAGCCAGAAATTTTCTTCAGTTTTATGTTTTAGCAATTTTTAGCATCCGTTAACCAATTAAGACAATAAAACTACAAAATACTGAATTATGGTTAACATATGTAAGTTGTTTGGCTCATTTCTTGTATCCACCACCCCCAGCTCTTCCCGGAGCATGCTTTAGGTGTTCTGCCATTGCTGCATCAATTTCCGAGTCAGTAGCATTTGGGCTCCACCTCTTCACAGCATCCTTGAAAGCACCAGGCCACCTGCAAACGACCCGAGCTAGGGCCCGAGTCCTGGCCCAGCAGCGGGACCACTTGAAAGCTGAATGGGATGCTGTCCAAAGGGAACTCAAGGACACATACCAAATACAAGCTGAACATGTGGGGGAAAAACAAAGCCTTGAACTTGGTTGGCGGAACCAAGCCTTTCCGCCAAGAACTCCAAGCAGCAAAGGGGGGTGAGAGTCCCCTGTTCAACGCTTCGCCGGCCAGCACTCTAGAGCCCCTAACAACCACAGAGTGGGGGCGGGGACCCATCCAGAGGACCTCTGCAGACATCATTGACAAGCTGGCCAGAAACATCCCAACCTTCACTCCAGATCCTGCAGGACATTGAATTCCATTTCCAATCAATGGCCAACGCGACTACAAGAGATAGACTGTACCTGCTCAGGATTACCTCCAGCCGGGAGGTACGCAGCTTCCTGGACCGGCAGTCAGAAGCAGTCAGAACAGATTACGAGCAACTACAACAGGCCCTAATAAAGGAGTTCTCGGACCCAGAGTTGGAGTAAGGACTAGTCACTGCCATGGACCTTAAACAAGGCCGACAGGAAACCCCACAGGCCTACTACAACCGGCTCTGACGGGCCTACTTTGGGTTCAGAAATGAGCCAGAGATGGAGGAAGACTTCAATTTCAGAACACTGTTCCTACGAAATCTGCATCCATCAGTGAGCCACCACCTAGGTGTTATGGCATTTCCCGTATGATGACTACCAGACAGCTGCGGGACCTAGCCCATAAAGCCTTTGGAAAACAAAAGGCCACTTCTGAAAAGACTTCTAAAAATCCATCTATCCTTTCCGTCGCTGAACACTACACAGGTTTGACTCCGGAGGGCATACAACAGCAACACAGAGCCAAGCCCTTCAACAGAGAGTCATGGGACTTCACAGCCAGTCGGGGAGGTTATGGTCACGAGAAGCAAGGCAGACAAGTCGAACCGGAGGCTGAGCCGAACCTCATAGAGAACCCTCCGCCGACGCACTGGCACCCCAAGGAATACTGACAACTGAACTTGATCCCGTCTATCCAACTGAACCACCGCCCGACGACGTTCTGCCCGGAACCTCGCCTTGGGTAGAGAAAAGCCTTAACCATGCCTGGTGCAAACTCCAGACATGAAGGCGAGACTGAAAGAGCTTTAAGGTCCCCAACTCTCTTCAGAGAGGAAATCGCCAGCAAGAACTTTGTCTTGATGGTGAGAAACTTGGCCGAGACGGCCTCAATGGGTTCAAATGGAGCAACCGACAACCCCTCTAGTACCACCACCAGGTCCCAAGCTGGGACCCTGGCACGCAATGCCGGCCTTAGCCTCAGTGTGCCACGGAGGAAGCATATAACCAGTGGGTCTCGACCCAGAGACTGGCCATTAACAGGAATATGGTAGGCAGAAATGGCTGTTACATAAACCTTAAGAGTTGAGGGCACCAGCCCCGAAGAAAAGCGGTCTTGCAGGAACTCGAGTACTGTGCTAACAGGACAGTTTACTGGATCTTGCCTTCGATCTGAGCACCAGGAAGTTAACACTTCCCA
Source organism: Beaufortia kweichowensis (assembly GCA_019155185.1). NCBI lineage: Eukaryota > Metazoa > Chordata > Actinopteri > Cypriniformes > Gastromyzontidae > Beaufortia > Beaufortia kweichowensis. Next base: position 4,638,472 of record CM032808.1, read on the forward strand.
CTTCAATGCATACAGCTTCCTCGTGGAGGGAGCTTTGGAGCTTAGAATGGTCTCTATGATCTCAGTCGAGAGACCTGTATGTATGAGTCGGGCCCCCTCAGAGGCCAGACCCACAGTTTCCACATCTCTGGGCAAGGGTGAAGGATGGAGCACTGCGCTTGAGATAGGAGATCTCTCCTGACCGGCAGCTCGACAGGGGTGCCGTCTAGGAGTGCAGTCAGGTCCGAGAACCATACTCGGGCCGGACATCGAGATGCTACCAGCAACAGGCATACTGGCGCACCCTCTCCAGAACTCCCGGGAGCAGAGCGATCGGGCGAAAAGCGTACAGGCGTAGCTACGACTGTACGAGAGCATCCAGCCCCAGTGGGGCTGGTGGTGTTAGGGAGAACCACAATGGACAGTGCGTTGTCTCTGGAGATGCAAAGAGGGCCACTTCTGCTGGGTAGAATATATCCCAGATTAATTTCACCACCTCGGGGTGAAGTCTCCATTCCCCTGGCCTCGGCCCCTGTCTCGACAGGGCGTCTGCTCCCACATTCAACCGCCCCGGGATATATACGCTGCTCTGACAGAGAGTAGCTTCCCTTGGGACCACAGCAGGATCTGGTGTGCCAGTTTGTATAATGGGTGCGACCGCAGACTTTAATGCTAGCCATACCGCCATCATCTCTAGGCAATTTATGTGCCACTCGAGTTGGCGGCCCTTCCATAGGCCTCTGGAGGAATGGCCTTCCATTACCACTCCCCAGCCCATGAGGGATGCATCTGTCATTAGCGTAGTGCGATGACATGTTGACCCCAAAGCTGTGCCCTGGGAGAGAAACCCAGGCTTCTTCCACACCATCAATGCCCTCAGACACTTGTGAGTGACTCGTATAGTGCAGAAGGGGTTCCATCTCGGGGGAAAAAAAACTTTCGATTTCAGCCACCACTGCAGAGGTCTTATGTGCAGCAGACCCAGCGGTACGATGCTGGCTGCAGCTTCCAGGAGACCCACAACTCGTTGAAACTGCTTGACGGTGACATATTGATGAAGCTGGACTGTTCACAGCTGACTGAATAGAGTGTATGCGTGCTGCAGAGAGACATGCTGACATGACCCTCGAGTCCCACTCTACGCCTAGATAGATAATTCTCTGAACAGGAGAAAGCAAACTCTTCTTGGTGTTCAGCCACAACCCCAGCACTTCCATATGTGCGAGCACAACATCTCGATGTTGAGCTGCTAGACTCTCTGATTCGGCCAGAATAAGCCAAACGTCTAAGTAGTTGAGTATGTGAATGCCCCGGAGACGCAGAGGCGCCAGGGCAGCATCTACACATCTTGTGAAAAGTGTGGGGTGACAGGGCCAGACCGAAGGGAAGAACCCGATATTGGTACACTACGCCCCCAAAGGCGAACCTCAGGAACTCAGGAAGGAGTGTTTGGGAAGGATGGAGACATGGAAATATGCGTCCTTCATGTCTATTGAGACAAACCAGTTCATGGATCTGAGCTGGTCAGCGATCTGTGTGGCTGGATAAGGTCTTGAACCCCAACCCATCGGTTCAGTCCCTAAGTGATCTAGAACGACGGCAAGCCGCCATCCTTCTTGGCAGGAATAGCGGTTCCCAGCCTAAAACTGAGAGGAACAGCCTATGGTCAAGAAGCTGCAGCTGGCTGTAGCGACTAGCCGTAATGCACCTCCACTAGTCTCGTGCATGGCAGGAAGCAGCGACTGGCATGCTCCATTCCCAAACACACCACATCCACCTCGGAGGAAAATAGGTGTGTATCCCTGCCCTGGTGATGTAGCTGCAAGGGGGTTTCCTGACAAGACTTTGCGGACATTTTTTGCAAGGTTTGCATGTTTTTCTCAACAATTCACCAAACAACAGACACACACACACGCAGCTGAAGGCACAAAAGCTAAAGTGATATCGTCCCAGGGTCCCTTTATACTTCCTGGTCCTGACGTCACCCCACCTGTGACGCCGCAATGCACACAGTCAGTTCCCAAACACACCATTCCCAAATCATGGTATCCCATGTTTGAGCGTGGGCAGGAGGAACAAGACTTTGCAAGGTTTTTCAAACATGTTTTTCTCAACACGACACACACACCGCGGCTGAAGGCACAAAAGCTAAAGTGATATCGTCCCAGGGTCCCTTTAACTTCCTGGCTGATGAAGTGCGAAGTTTCCTTTGACAAACCTGGGAAACAGTCTTATGGAGTTAAAGTTCTTTATTTTTTATTTTTATTTTCCTCTCAAAAACCAGGTATTAGCCAGAAATTAAGATTATGCAAGAAAGATCTTTGTTTCTCAACAATGTTTCATGATAAAAGCATATATGTAAGGAGAAACTGCGTATTGGAATGATTGATTTTTATTCTTAGTGTTTCCCTACCATAATCAGGTATTAGATAGAAATTAGGTTGCACTGCAGATATCTCTGTTTCTGAACAAGGCATCACAAACAAATGCACAAAAGTACTAAAAAAACATCAGTTTGAAGTTAATGCTTACCAATTATACTATTTCGATGTAAGGAACCAGTTATTAGTAAGAACTGAATATCTGCAGCTTTGTTGTCTGTTTGGAAGTAATGCATCGTGAAAGAAGCTAAAACGTATTCAGAATCTGTCTTTTTGGATTTGAGCTGGTTACTACATATTTCTATCCCCAAAAAAAACTATTTAGGAAGAAATAAACTTCTGCACGAAATATCTTTGTTTATGTGCAAGGGTTCACGATGAAAATACACAAGTGAAAAAATAGCCTTATGGAGTTAAAGCTCTTTATTTTTACTATTTTCCTCTCAGAAACCAGGTATTAGCCAGAAATTAAGTTCTGCAGGAAAGTTCTTTGTTTATCAACAATGCTTCATGATAAAAGCATATACATAATGAGAAACTGCGTTTTGGGATGACTGCTTTTAATTCTTAGTGTTTCCCTACCAGAAACCAGGTATTAGCTGGAAATCAAGTTACGCTGCAAATATCTCTGTTTCTAAACATGGCATCACAAACACAAGCACAAAAGTACTAAAAAAACATTTTGAAGTTGATGCTTACCATTCACACTATTTCGATCACAGAAACCAGTTATTTGTAAGAACATGTCTTTTTGGATTTGAGCTGGTAAGTACATATTTCCATCCCAAAAAGTAAATATTTAGCAAGGAATACAATTCTGCTCGAAATATCTTTATTATGAGCAAGGGTTCAAGATGAAAATACACAAGTATATAAATAGCCTTATGGAGTTAAAGCTCTTTATTTTTACTATATTCCTCTCAGAAACCAGCTATTAGCCAAAAATAAAGTTCTGCAAGAATGTTCTTTGTTTATCAACAATACTTCATGACTAAAGCATATATATAATGAGAAACTGCTTTTTGGGATGAATTATTTTAATTCTTAGTGTTTCCCTACTAGAAACCAGGTATTCGTTACAAATTAAATTACGCTACATATATGCCTGTTTCTGAACAAGGAATCAAAAACAAAAGCACAAAAGTACATAAAAAATCATTTTGAAGTTGATACTTACCATTCATACAATTTCGATCCAAGAAACCAGTTATTTGTAAGAACGTAATTTCTGCAGCTCTGTTGTGTGGTTTCGAAGCAATGCATCATGATAGGAGCGAAATCGTAATAAGAAACTGTTTTTTTGGTTTTGAGCTGGTTACTACATTCTATCCCAGAAACTAACTATTTAGCAAAAAATAAACTTCTGCACGAAATATCTTTATTATGAGCAAGTGTTCACGATGAAAAAAAACAAATGACAAAATTGCCTTGTGGATTTAAAGCTCTTTATTTTTACTATATTCCTCTCAGAAACCAGGTATTAGCCAGAAATTAAGTTCTGCAGGAAAGTTCTTTGTTTATCAACAATTCTTCATGATAAAAGCATATACGTAATGAGAAACTGCGTTTTGGGATGATTGCTTTTAATACTTAGTGTTTCCCTACCAGAAACCAGGTATTAACTGAAAAATAAGTTACGCTGCAAATATCTCTGTTTCTGAACAAGACATCACGAACATTTTGAAGTTGATGCATAAGGCTATTCATACTATTTCGATCCAAGAAACCAGTTATTTGTAAGAACGTATTTTCTACAGCTCTGTTGTCTGTTTCGAAGCAATGCATCATGATAGGAGCGAGAACGTAATAAGAAATATTTTTTATCATTTGAGCTGGTAAGTACATATTTCCATCCCAGAAACTGACTATTTAGCAAGGAATACAATTCTGCTCGAAATATCTTTATTATGAGCAAGGGTTCACGATGAAAATACTGTGGGATATGAGTTTTACTGTGTGACTTTTCTTATTAATCAAACTGTGATTTATCATTTAGAAGTTAATTTCCTTTTATTATTAATTATTAATTAATTATTAATCATTATTAATGAGTGATTAAAACAATGAGCTGTGTGCCATTATAAATGTGCTTGCTAAGTGGAAGAGTACTGAGAGGCAGAATGGGAAAGTGTGAGAAGTGTACAGACACAGAGCCTCAAGGTCAAACAAAACTTCTGTTTTATCTCTATGTGATAAAGAATGTGTGAGAAGGGGGAACAACGGCCAGTGGAAAATTACTGTAACAGTGGAAAGGTGTTTGTGCAAGACATGTTATTTTTCAGGAGATGGAGTCAGAAGAGACGAGAGTCATGAGCTGATTGGATGAAACCCAAGAGCCATACCCAATAACAGAAGAGGAGTCAAGATCACGAGGACAAGAATACAAACTGTATAAATATGTATGTGACTCTGTTCCTGGGTTGTTGGTTGGATTTATTACGTTATAGCCAGACAACCCAGTACTGTTATCCTTTCATATCTGATGAATAAATTTCAATATATTTTAACTATTCGTCTCCAGTGAGATTTTGAACATACAGGACTAAAAGGATTAAAGTCCAACAATACACAAGTAAAAAAATAGCCTTATGGAGTTAAAGCCCTTTATTTTTACTATATTCCTCTCAGAAACCAGGTATTAGCCAGAAATGAAGTTCTGCAGTAATGTTCTTTGTTTATCAACAATGCTTCATGATAAAATCATATACGTAAAGAGAAACTGCGTTTTGGGGTGATTGCTTTTAATTCTTAGTGGTACCCTACTAGAAACCAGGAATTAGTTAGAAATTAAGTTATGCTGCAGATATGTCTGTTTATGAGCAAGACATCACGAACAAAAGCACAAAATTTCTAAAAAAGCATCATTTTGAAGTTGATACTTTCAATTCATACTATTTCGATCCAGGAAACCAGTTATTTGTAAGATCTTAATTTCTGCACCTCTGTTGTCTGTTTCGAAGCAATGCATCATGATAGGAGCGAAAACGTAATAAGAAACTGTTTTTATCATTTGAGCTGGTAAGTACATATTTCCATCCCAGAAACTAACTATTTAGCAAGGAATACAATTCTGCTCGAAATATCTTTATTATGAGCAAGGGTTCAAGATGAAAATACACAAGGAAAAAAATAGCCTTATGGAGTTTCTGAACATGGCATCACAAACAAAAGCACAAAAGTCCTAAAAAAAACATTTTGAAGTTGATACTTACCATACATACAATTTCGATCCAAGAAACCAGTTATTTAAAAGAACGTATTTTCTACAGCTCTGTTGTCTGTTTCGAAGCTATGCATCATGATAGGAGCGAGAACGTAATAAGAAACTTTTTTTGTAATTTGAGATGGTAAGTACATATTTCAATATTTATTTTTTTATCCCAGAAAATAAATATTTAGCAAGGAATACAATTCTGCTCGAAATATCTTTATTATGAGCAAGGGTTCAAGATGAAAATACACAAGTGAAAAAATAGCCTTATGGAGTTAAAGCTCTTTATTTTTACTATATTCCTCTCAGAAACCAGGTATTAGCCAAAAATAAAGTTCTGCAAGAATGTTCTGTTTTTCCCAACAATGCTTCATGATAAAAGCATATACGTAATGAGAAACTGCGTTTTGTGATGATTGCTTTTAATTTTAAGTGTTTCCCTACCAGAAACCAGGTATTAACTGAAAAATAAGTTACGCTGCAAATATCTCTGTTTCTGAACAAGACATTACGAACAAAAGCACAAAAGTACTAAAAAAACATCATTTTGAAGTTGATGCTTACCACTTATACTATTTCGATCCAAGAAACCAGTTCCTAGATTGCAAAATCATCTGGCCCAGATCTGGCCCAGACCATTCTCAGAAGTTCTGTTCCAGATCCGCAAGAACGGACTTGGGCAGGTGTCTTTGGCACAACTGGCAAATACCGGCACGGATCCGTTTTACACATCCTGACCAGCACTGGGCCACCTCCGGACTCCGGATTCCTTTATGGTGATTTGGTCCAAGTGTGGGCCACATCTGGTCCAGCTCTGTTCTGGCTCTTGTCCAGTCAAAAAAATATGATATTATGACACTGCTTTTTTTCTGTAAACTAGTCTTTAAGTCAAAACAACTCCCAGACAGCAACATAGAAGGCTTGTTCGAGATGCATCTGCATTGCGCAGACCGATCGGCGTGACACATCAAATTACAGCTAGAGTGTTTGGAGAGAATACCACTCCTTATGCTTTTCAATTGCTCTCGCAGTACTTTGATGTCATACACCAATCGGTCTCGTGAGCTGATGCATCTCAACAAGCCTAGTGTGGCCCAGATCTGATTGTCATGTTGCAATACTTGCTTAAGCTTTTAGCACGGTATAGGGTATTGTCACGATATTGAAACAATTTGCAAAAAAAGTGTTGTCATAATATAATAGGTTTAAGAACTCTTTCTTATAACAAAAATAACTCTGAACATTTAAATACAATAACACAATACACAAATATTCTAAAGTAAAATGTTTCAAACAGATTAAAGTGCAAAAGAATTATAAAGAACAACAGGAAGCACTTTACAATAAGGTCTCATTATTTAACGTTAGTTAATGCATTAACTAAGATTAAGAACGAGCAATAGCTACATTTGTTACAGAAGGTATTATTTTCGAATCAAATAAGCGTTGATTCGCAAATAAGCAGAGCTGATGCTCATCAGGTGCAGGTCGACAGGCTCAACTTAACATGTAATGTGAAAAAAGTTCTATTAATGCTTTTTTTTCTCTCAAGGACATTTGCCATGTACTATATCTGATATCCAAAATAACCAATATCGAATCGAAATCAGAATCAAAATGCAAGCTTGTGAAGAGAAATCGAATCAAATCAAATTGAATTGTGAAAATTGTGTCAATACCCAGCCCTAGTGCATACCAGGATCAATCAAGTTTCCACTGTCCCTATTGGCGGGCCAACTGGGGCTTGGAGACGGTCAACACCGCCAGTATTCAGACACCAGCAAGTGTTTAAAATAAATTCCCATTGCAATCTGATGAGGATTCTGTTCACCATATGAGGCAGAGGAATGCTAAAGGCTACTTATGATAACTATTGCCATAATAATTACACATTATGCTGCAAATTAAAATGACCAGATTATTTTTTAACTGGTAATTTTACCATATTAAATGCAGTAAGGTTAGCCACTATTGGACATTGTAATGTTATGGTGATGAAAAAACGTAATAGCTAAAAAATAGGGCTGTCAAACGATTAATTGCAATTAATTGCATACAAAATAAAAGTTTGAGTTTGGCTAATATAATTGGGTGTACTGTGTGTAATTAATATGTAAATATAAATACACACAAATTAATGTTTATATTTATATAATTCAAACTTTTATTTGTATGCAGTTAATCGTGATTAATCATTTGAAAGCCCTACTAAAAACACAAACTGCCAATATGCTACTTCTCTCTAAAATGTACCTCACTTAATGGCTCTTTGGCTCTTGCACGTTCTTTCCGGCCACCACCACGGTCAGAGGCAAGATTAAACCAACGGATGGCGTAAGAATCTATTTCAGTGTCCACTGCACCAGTAGAGGACTGGTTGCTCCTTACAGCTCCTGTTGAGAAAAAAAATGCAATAAACATCTCCAACTTCCCCAGATAGTTCTTCTGTAATGTAAATCAGTTAAGGGAAAAACAGGTATAAAGCTCGGATGCGTCAGGATATTTATTAATATTTCTATGATTGTGTTCATCAGAAAGAATAAAGTCACATACACCTAGGATGGCTTGAGGCTGAGTAAAGCTTGGGCTAATTTTCATTTGAAAGTGAACTAATCCTTTAATATGGTTATGTTAACACACAAGTACGGTTATTTACGGGAGTGACAACCGCATTCTTCATATATATCATTTAGGTGGTGGAGATGGTTAACAACACTCTAATACTTAGCTTCATGTTATTATATCATACTTACTGATCAGCAAAGTTCTTGTGTGCATTTCTTTAAAGCACTTCTTCCCATTGACTCCTTTCCAGTTAATTTTTTTAGCTACTGAATCTGAGAAAAGCCTGTGAAGTATGTTCCATGTTAAACCTCTATCAATAAAGAACAACAATCAGACCAAGACTGGTGTTTCAATACTCGCGAGGGAGAGAGCAGCCTTGAGATCATCAGAAATGTTCTCCGTCTCTCTCTCTCAGAGTCTCTCCCTCGTAGCTTTTTTATTGCATAAAACAACTCCCATAAGACAACTCCAATTGAAGGACATGAAAAGATTCATGTGTGCAGAAATACAGATAAGCATTATGAGTGTGGGCCTTTCAATGGCCTTGTTTCTGCAACACATGACTAATACTCGTGGTATGTGAATGTTAAAAGTTCAAACTTTGCAGAAAAACAGAAACATATATCATTAGAAAAACACAAGGTCAATGCCTGCAACTCTTAAACTTTGTAAGTGTAAGGCTGGATGGGAAAAGCCACCCAAAAACCACCCACTGGTCCCACGTCGGAGTCCAGTGGTAATGGCGAAGGTTTCAGCGCGCCTTTTCCTGCGCTTATTCTTTACTTTTTATTCCTCAATTTTATCTGACTCCAAAAGATAAAACCTTGTAAAGGTTAAGTTAAGATTCTTAAATTTAGATAAATGTTTTATCATTCTATTCAACTCACTATTATTATTGGACTTGTACACCAAGGTTCTCAATGTCGCGACAGGGTCCTCGCAGACCGCCGTAATGGGCCCACGATCACAAACTCGACCGTATAACAAGAGGTTATGGCTAAAGCAATTTAACAATGTAGCTCCCGCTTACTATTGTTAAAAGGTACCCACGTAGCCCCATACAATCGAACTCTTCTCTGACTAAACAGAGGATACACAAAACCGACTGCATAACAACTTAATTATTTCAATATACTTAACCCTGGTTGTAGTATTGCGGTAACACGGATGCATCATAGTCTACTAAGCCAATAATTCAGAGTATTTAGAATGGATACAAACATAACAATTTATTAAACAGGTAAACGACAGCAATGATTCAATATCTAATTCAAACAATTTAGTAAAGTGATCAATTCATGTAAAACAGTCAATAATGCAGAGATGAGAGAATTTAGAAATGTTTACCTGACAATAAGAACTATGCACAATTAATGTGCGGGAGATCCGTTTACAGACTCCCAGAACCTTTTGCTTGCTTCCCTTAAATACCCAAACCAAAGTATACTTCCTCCAAATGGAGATGTAATTTACATTGAAAAGACTCTGAACCTGATCAGGCCCAAATGGCCATTTCCATGAAAGAGCCCAGGAAGGACACACCCACAGCAGTGAGCAGAATATCTCCAAACTTCTTTAACCTTTGTTATGATCTGCTCTACTGATGTGGGGATAAGACCATTGTGTGAGTCGCACTGAGACATTTCAAATGATATGAGACATGAATATTTAGATACTTTGGTATATCTTAAATACAGTTCATTGATGAGTTTTGGGGATCTCTGAGCTGAGGGGAAATAGATGAAGAGAGGGGGAGAAAGAGACAGATGTGGAGGTGTGAGTTCGCAATCAGCATCCTTTGAGGTGTGCTATTTGAGATGGGGATGTAAACTCTGTGGGGGAACTCAATATGTTGGAAAGAGTCCTTTGTTCCCCAGGATGTGATGTCCTGTTGGTTTGGACATCTTGGCACCAGTCTTACATAAGGATAGAATAAAGGATAATAACTTGTTTCTTGATTTTATCTTTAACAATGTGATTTGTTTTGTGTTTTGTCCGCCGACAGCACCCAGAGCAGATATCTGAAGACAAAAATACATGACGTACAATTTAGAGATGCACCAACCATTTTTGATCAATTTACAACCATCGACATATCGGCTATAGCAAGAAAAGGCTGATATAACAAACCGATGGTTTATTAATTAACTGTGTGAAGGCACTGAGCTGTGATGTCTGATGCATAATCTCTAGCCAGGGCGTAAGAATAAGCAGGGACGCGGTCCCCTCACTTAAAGTAAATTCGCGTCCCGCGACTTTTCACTGGACAGTTGTGTTCACGACATGTTGGGGTTTTAATGGAGCAATGTCTATACGTGGACGTATAGTCTATAATGGACGTTCATGTTTCCATGGCAATCAGTCCCTCACTTGTCACGCCACGACACGCCCTATAGACACCGAAGTACACATTGGGGTTAAGCCCGTAATAGCGGGCCCCAAATCTGTCCGGCCCATATGCATGTGCATACCCCTGTCATTATCTGTACTGCTTCAGACTAGAAAACCCATCAAAATAAGAGTCCCACCTTAGCAAAAGAGATGGTGCAGATCTTATACATATTTAAACTTACAAATAATATTAAAATGTATACAAAAACAAATGAGAAGATTAATCATAATAAAGTCTGTTATTGTAAGGAAGGATTCATATATATTTCATTTATACAGTGAAGAATATGCAGTGCTATTTTACAATTGTTTTGTTTATTTCTGTACCTGAAAACTGTTAAACCTACTTAAAAAGCACTGTTTATTTCATATGGATCTTTATTGTTGTATTTATGTAGGCATGCTGAATGGATCCAATCCATGTTCATTAGAAATAATTTGATGATGCAGCAATAAACTAGCTAGTATAATTTAATGCAGGTATTTTAAAACTTTGCTGATTTAAAGGATTACTTCACTTCTGAATGAAAATTTCCTGATAATTTAGTCACTCCCATGTCATCCAAGATTGTTTCTCTAGATAAGACCCTTTATTACTTGTCTGGTATCGTTTAAAGCCCTTTGAAGCTGCACTAAAAACTAAATTTGACCTTCAACAGTGGAGTCCATTGAAGTATAAGGAGAATAATCCTGGAATGTTTTAGTCAAAAACCTTAATTTCTTTTCGACTGAAGAAAGAAGGACATGAACATCTTGGATGACATATGAGGGTGAGTAAATTATCAGGAAAATTGTATTTGAAAGTGGACTAATCCTTTAAAACATGATCGAAATACTATCTATTTTGATGACAAAATTTCCAATAAGAGCACCAAATATTGGTATCAGAATCGGCCAATAATTGTTTCTTAAAGTCGGTAACTGCCCAAAAAAAATCCTACCGGTGCATCCCTAATACAATTGCATTATTCTTTTATCTGTTTTGATTAATTATCTCGAAATATAGCAGCAGTACACAGTAAATTTGTACGGCAATCATGAAGTAGCGTTAGATCATGAAAAAAAACATACCATGTTTTGTTTAGCCAATGCATTTCTTGAATCTTTTAGCCACTCCTCCAACTCCTCAACTTCAGGCATAGTGGCCAGTGGGACACTGATATTGTGTGGCATTTCAGGAGTCTCTGTCCCCAGACGTGAAGCAAGATTACTGACAGCAGCAGCAAGCTGCATTTACATTTACATTTAGGCATTTAGCTGACGCTTTTATCCAAAGCGACTTACAAATATTAGGAGACAATGAAGCGATACATCAAAAGCGGCAGCAATAGTACAAAGAAGTGCTTTCCTAAGTTTACAATGTTATGCAGTGCTAGATAAATACCTGTAGAGGAAAGAAAAGTTTTTGTTTTTTTTATGCTGTCAGGTGTTCGTGGAAAAGGTGTGTTTTTAGTAGTTTTAAAGGAGGTGAGGGATGTGGCAGACCGGATTGGCGTTAGGGAGATTATTCCACAAGCCGGGAACAGAGAAGGAGAAAGAGCTTAGAGAGAGATTTAGTGCCCTTCTGTGATGGTACCACCAGTCGACGTTCATTCGCTGAGCCGTAGGGCTCTGGATGGGTTGTAGGTATGTAGAAGAGAGTTAAAGTATGATGGTGCAGAGTTTGTGATGGTTTTAAATGTCAGCATTAATGATTTGAATTTAATGCGGGCCGCCACCGGTAGCCAATGGAGAGAGATGAAGAGTGGCGTGACATGTGCTCTTTTGGGTTCCTGGAAGACAAGTCTTGCTGCAGCGTTCTGTATCATCTGCAGTGGTTTGATTGTTCGTGCAGGAAGACCAGCCAGAAGAGCATTGCAATAGTCCAGTCTGGAGATTACCATGGCTTGGACAAGCAGTTGGGCAGCGTGCTCTGTGAGATATGGCCTGATCTTCCTGATGTTGTAAAGTGCATATCTACAAGACCGTGCTATCCTTGAGATGTGTTTGGTAAAGGACAGCTGGTCGTTGAAGATTACACCAAGGTTTCTAACTGATTTAGACGGTGTAATGGTTGTGTTGCCAATTTGAATTGTGAGATTGTGTTGCATTGCCGGTGTGGACAGAAGTACCAGGAGCTCAATTTTGACAAGGTTTAGCTGAAGGTGGTGTTTAGTCATCCAAGATGAGATGTCATTCAGGCAGGCTGCAATGCGTGATGCTATTGTGGGGTCATCTGGCTGGAAGGAGAAGAAAATCTGGGTGTCATCAGCATAGCAGTGGTAATCAAAGCCATGTGATTGAATGATGGGACCCAGGGATGTTGTGTAAATGGAGAAGAGGAGTGGTGCAAGAACAGATCCCTGAGGAACGCCAGTGGCCATGGATCGCTAGGGACCTGTGATCCCTAGCGATGAGAGGGATGTCAGTAGGATCTGGTGGTTGACTGTGTCAAAGGCGGCGGAAAGATCCAGCAGAATGAGAACAGATGATTTAGACTCGGCCTTTGCCAGTCGCAGTTTCTCAGTGACTGACAGAAGTGCAGTCTCTGTGGAGTGGTTGCTCTTGAAACCGGACTGTCGTTTGTCCAGTAGTTCATTCTGGGAGAGGTAGGATGAAATCTGATTAAAAACAGCTCGCTCCAGTGTCTTAGAGATGAACGGGAGGAGCTGATTAAAAACAGCTCGCTCCAGTGTCTTAGAGATGAACGGGAGGAGAGAGACAGGTCTGTAGCTATCGGTGAGGGAAGGGTTGAGAGTGGGTTTTTTAAGCAGCGGGGTGACCCGGGCCTGCTTAAAGGTGGTGGGAAAGGTGCCAGAGACATAAAGAGACCATTAATAATTAGAACTTAAAATATGTTAAATTTGTTTACAGAGTTGGTGTATTTCATAACACTTGAATTTTGTTTCTAAAGCGGACCCTTACCAGTTCCTAAGAGGACTCGAACATCATACTTTTTCCAGTCTGCTCCTGGCTCTTCACTTTTTTGGATAGCTCGGCTAATGCGTTCAGAAGTGATGAACGCATTAGCCGAGCTATCCAAAAAAGTTTGGCCACCAAGTGACATCATCCTCAAACCATGACTCAGATATAATGTTGATTGTCTTTGTTTCCATAAATTCGACAAGTAAAAACATCTGAGAAAGAAAATGTTGCATAAATTGTTACATATTTGAAAGTAATATTGAAACACTCCTTTTAAAATTTTCCATTCAATATATTTGCATTCTTTGATCAATTCTGTCATCACCAGCATAGCCTGCCTTTTCCTGCAAAAGATTGTGATATATTTTTGGCAATATCGCCCAGCTTTACATTTACTGTACATGATATTGGTCAGCCCTAATGTGATACCAGACACAAACCTGTAGTAGGCTTACCTGTGAAAAGCTTATGCGAAAGAGGATGATGCAGGACCCTTAAACTTTGTGTTGGGTTCCCACATCATCCTATAATGTTTAAATTCGCTATAATGACCTAACTACAGCACATTATCACTTGCATAGACTACATATATGCCATCCACAGACTGAACGATGTTATAGATAGCACAGATGTCTTTGTCTATAGCAAAATCATTATCCCCTGCTATAGCTGCTCAGTCTGCAGCTGCCTGTACTGTGCGGTAGCTTGAAGGCCGTCAGGAACAGTTCCAACATAATGTTGCATTCTTAAAGCTTTACAGGGCAACTCAACAGTCCTGATTTCTTCAAACTCTGATAACCTCCTTATTATCTGCGAAATAAAAAATTCTGGCTTTCTCACAAACCTCTTCAGTTTATGGAGGTAATTTTCATATGGAAAAGCTGAGATAGAGTCTAAAGAACCATGCAGTTGGACATCAGCTGACAGGTGGACCAATCCATGCACATTATACACTAAGGCATCTTTTCCATAAAGCTCCCCAACATGTCTTACAAATGTTGTGAGTAATGTGTTTGCATAATTGTTAAACAAAGAACATAGCTGAGGACTGACAAGGATGCAAATACCAGTATACAATAACATAAAGTTATTATATAAATCACAATCTAAATATGGTGCCAGAGCAACAGAGCCAGTATACAACAGAAACTGCCTTAGTTCGGTAGCTTTCCATCGGTCCTGCAGCTGCTTTAAGTCATGTGTAAAGTCTCTCAAAAATTCATCAGGGGCATTTGGTTTTTTTGTACCACTAAAAAGCCCAATAACAACAGGTTCTTTCATTGGGACACTCAATGACAACACTTTGTTGGATTTTGTATTCAGTTTTCATGTTAAGAATGGTTCAAGCATCCTTTGGCAGTTCTGGGTGGTACAATCTCAACAAACTATGAGGGCTGTGAGGGCTACTAAAGAAACGCCAAACTGTACAGACCAATTGGCTAAACTTTCAACAAGGCTGACTGGCTCATCTGCAAGCTCAGATTCTGATTCAGAGTCGGGCTCTGAAACATGTCGTCTTTCTGTCACTTCTCCAATATCATCTGTGCAAACAGATTCTAAATGGTCATCTATCTGAGGGGATCTTGAGTCATTGCTGCTTTGTGTGTCATTTGTGATGGAATCTGTGTCAACTTTGTGAGCTTGTGTTGGTTCTGATTCTAATGGACAGTCTTCTGCAATGTCATGCAGTCGTTTTGATATTGTTGACAATCAGGAAATTATTTACGGTGGCGAGAGAGCCCTCCGAAAACACATGCTGACTCCAGAGCTTGTTAAAGGTGGTGTGCTCTCCTTTTCATTGTTTCTAAAATGATTATGATGTTTCAAGGGGAAAATCCTTTTAGTTTTTGATATTGTTGACAATCAGCAAACTAATTCAACTGTTATTGTCTTTAAAATGTTTACTAAGGAGACAAAAGCACTATGTCTGTAGTAAAAGCTTAAGTAGAGTTGCACACAAAATTTAGGTGCCAAAAATATAAAAAATCAGAAATCCATGTAATGTACTTTTCAAACTAAGAAGTATGCCCTCTAGTTTGCACAGTGAATCTATATGGTAATATGTGCGATCAAATGACTGGAGGCTGAACTGCAGGTGAAACTCGAAAAATTAGAATATCGTGCAAAAGTCGTGCAAAAGTGTCATTTATTTCAGTAATGCAACTTAAAAGGTGAAACTAATATAGGAGATAGACTCATTACAGGCAAAGCAAGATAGTTCAAGCCGTGATTTGTCATAATGTGATGATTATGGCTTACAGCTCATGAAAATTTGAATTTTCAACATCATTACTCATACATTACATTATACATAGATTATTTCTGATTATGTGACAGTATAACAGTGAAGACATGTATCATGTTACACAAGATTTATATTTAATAAATGCTGTTCAATGAACTTTTATTCATCACAGAATCCTGAAAAAGTATCACCATTTTCACAAATATATAAAGCACCACAGCTGTTTTCAACATTGATAATAATCAGAAATGTTTCTTGAGCAGCAAATCATCATATCAGAATGATTTCTGAAGAATTGTGACACTGAAGACTGGAGTAATGATGCTAAAAATTCAGCTTTGCCATCATAGGAATAAATTACACTTGCTATATTCACATAGAAGTATTTTGATATAATATTTTGCAAAATTATTGTTTAACTGTATTTTTGATTAAATAAATGCAGCCTTGGTGAGCAGTAGACTTCTTTCAAAAACATTAAAAAATCGAAATGTTTCCAAACCTTTGGTAGGTAAGGTTACTATAATCTCTTTTAAAATGAGGGTCTGCGAGGCCTTAGCAAGCTTGCGTTAACGATATCATATCACTAACATTAAAACGCTGCCTATTTTAAAAGTAAAAATTAATAATTGTTAGTAATAATTAATATAAGCAGTCAAATTCGTAAATTACATATAATTTTACAGTCATCTGGATCGTCTTCATGTTAGCATGCCCTTTGATCAGGCGCGGCTCGTCTGTATGGGCAGGTGGGTCAGAGCCCCACAAAAATATTCAGCCACTTGAAAACATATAACTCTATATAAACTGGACCAGTCCTAATTAACTGTTAACTCAAAAATGTTCATACTTATTCTAAAAACATTTTAGACTGTTATAAGTGAGGTGGGTATGTTAAAATTTCATCGCATTGCTTCAGGTTTGATAGGCGGGGCAGAGGGTCTCTCTGCCCTCCCGAGCTCAACAGCGTCACACATTTTCTCTATGTAAATTTGTGGTGAAAAAAGGAACTGCAGCACGCTCTAATTAAGAGCCATATGGGCAGATTTGAGACTGACCCACTTTAGTGAAGATCTAGTATACGGAGACTATATCTAATATATCTGAGACTTCCCCACTTGCTTCTACAGTACTTGAACGTGGTTCCGGACAATTTTATTAATCCGCGTCAGCAAAGTGTAGGCTTATATGAGTCTGTGTCAGTTAAGCGAACGCGTCAGACGGTGAAGATAATATGCTATAAATGTATAAGCTAATATGAAGCAATGGCTAGCCAAGTTCTTATACAAATAAATGCTCATGTAAATAGCCTGTAAATAGCCTATAAAACATTAATTTGGGCAAGAATTGCAAAAGTAGGCCTACAAATAAAATGAATAACATCAACAACTTTAATACAAAAAAAAACATATAAAACTATAAACTATAACTATAAAAAAACGATTTGTTCATGTAAATAGTATGTTTGTTTTGTTAAAGAACCCAGTTCCCTGTGCATTCATGGAAAGCTTTCAACCCAGAAACTGCCCCACCAATTTTTAGTCAGGAGCAGGTACTGCCTCTGATAATTTGCTAATATTTTCTATACCAATTTAAGGAGCCATAAAACCTTTTAAATTAACGAGTACACAACATAATCAAGAAATTAATTCATTAATAGCAGTTTGAGCACAGTTATGTGACTAAGCTTGGAGAAGTTTTGTCATTGTAGTAGTAATAGCGATAGATAACTGGCGATCGATCCCCTTCAAAAAATCCAGAAAGAAAAACGTCTTCACGGATACGGCCCGAGTCTGCTTTGAGACTGTTGTTCCCGACCACTAAAACTCTGGCCCGGGCTGGATCCGTATTACTTAAAAGAACGTAATTTCTGCAGCACTATTTCGAAGCAATACATCATGATAGGAGCGAAAACATAATAAGAAACTGCCTTTTGTTATTTGAGCTGGTAACTAAATATTTCTATCCCAGAAACTAAGTATTTACTAACTATTTAGCAAGAAATACAATTTTGCACGAAATATTTTTATTATGAGAAATAACGATGAAAATACACAAGTAATGAAAAACAGCCTTATGGAGTTAAAGCTCTTTATTTTTAACATTTTTCTCTCAGAAACCAGGTATTAGCCATAAATTAAGTTCTGCAGAAAACTTATTTATTTATGAACAATGCTTCATGATAAAAGCATATACGTAATGAGAAACTGCGTTTTGGGATGATTGCTTTTAATTCTTAGTGTTTCCCTAATAGAAACCAGGTGTTAGCTAGAAATTAAGTTACCCTGCAAATATCTTTATTTCTGAACATGGCATCACAAAAGTACTATAAAAACATCATATTGAATTTGATGCTTACCTTTCATACTATTTTGATCCAAGAAACCAGTTATTTGTAAGAACGTAATTTCCGCATCTCTGTTGTCTCTTTCGAAGCAATGCATCATGATAGGAGCGAAAAAGTAATAAGAAACTGCCATTTGTAGCTGGCTTTGAGATAGTAACTATATATTGCTATCCCCCCAAAAAACTTCTGCACGAAATATCTTTGTTTATGAACAAGGCATCACAAACAAAAGCACAAAAGTACTAAAAAAAACATCATTTTGAAGTTGATGCTCACCATTCATACTATTTCGATCCCAAAACGATAAAACCAGTTTTCTGTAAGAACGTAATTTCTGCAGCTTCTGTTGTCTTTTTCGAATCAATGCATCATACGAGCGAAAAAGTAATAAGAAACTGCCATTTGTAATTTGAGCTGGTAACTACATATTTCTATCCCAGAAACTAACTATTTAGCAAAAAGTAAACTTCTGCACGAAATATTTTTATTATGAGCAAGGGTTCACGATGAAAATACACAAGTAAAAAAATATCCTTATGGAGTTAAAGCACTTTATTTTTACTATATTCTTCTCAGAAACCAGGTATTAGCCAGAAATGAAGTTCTGCAGTAATGTTCTTTTTTATGAACAATGCTTCATTGTAAAAGCATATATGTAAAGAGAAACTGCGTTTTGGGATGATTCCTTTTTATTCTGAGTGGTACCCTACTAGAAATCAGGTATTAGTTAAAAATTAAGTTACGCTGCAGATACCTCTGTTTATGAACAAGGCATCACAAACAAAAGCACAAAAGTACTAAAAAACATCATTTTGAAGATGATGCTTACAATTCATACTATTTCGATCCAGGAAACCAGTTATTTGGAAGAACGTAATTTCTGTTGTCTTTTTCGAAGCAAAGCATCATGATATGAGCCAAAACGTAATATGAAACCGTATTTTGTAATTTGATCTGGTAAATACATATTTCTATCCCAGAAACTAACTATTTAGCAAGAATTACACTTCTGCAACGATATACCTTTGTTTATGAGCAAGGGTTCATGATGAAAATACACAAGTAGCAAAATAGCCTTATGGAGTTAAAGCTCTTTATTTTTACTATTTTCCTCTCAGAAACCAGGTATTAGCCAGAAATGAAGTTCTGCAGTAATGTTCTTTTTTATGAATAATGCTTCATTGTAAAAGCATATATGTAATGAGAAACTGCGTTTTGGGATGATTGCTTTTAATTCTGAGTGGTACCCTACTAGAAACCAGGTATTTAGTTAGAAATTAAGTTACGCTGCAGATACCTCTGTTTATGCACAAGGCATCACAAACAAAAGCGCAAATGTACTAAAAAACATCATTTTGTAGTTGATGCTTACAATTCATACTATTTCGATCCACGAAACCAATTATTTGTAAAAACGTAATTTCTGCATTGCTGTTGTCTTTTTCGAAGCAATGCATCATGATATGAGCGAAAACGTAATAAGAAAATGCATTTTGTAATTTGATCTGGTAAATACATATTTCTATCCCAGAAACTATCTATTTAGCAAGGAATAAACTTCTGCACGAAATATTTTTATTATGAGCAAGGGTTCACGATGAAAATACACAAGTAAAAAAATATCCTTATGGAGTTAAAGCACTTTATTTTTACAATATTCTTCTCAGAACCCAGGTATTAGCCAGAAATGAAGTTCTGCAGTAATGTTCTTTTTTATGAACAATGCTTCATTGTAAAAGCATATATGTAAAGAGAAACTGCGTTTTGGGATGATTCCTTTTTATTCTGAGTGGTACCCTACTAGAAACCAGGTATTAGTTAGAAATTAAGTTACGCTGCAGATACCTATGTTTACGAACAAGGCATCACAAACAAAAGCACAAAAGTACTAAAAAACATCATATTGAAGATGATGCTTACAATTCATGCTATTTCGATCCAGGAAACCAGTTATTTGGAAGAACGTAATTTCTGTTGTCTTTTTCGAAGCAACGCATCATGATATGAGCGAAAACGTAATAAGAAACTGCATTTTGTAATTTGATCTGGTAAATACACATTTCTATCCCAGAAACTAACTATTTAGCAAGAAACTTCTGCACGATATACCTTTGTTTACGAGCAAGGGTTCATGATGAAAATACACAAGTAGCAAAATAGCCTTATGGAGTTAAAGCTCTTTATTTTTACAATATTCTTCTCAGAAACCAGGTATTAGCCAGGAATTAAGTTTTGCAGTAATGTTCTTTTTTATGAACAATGCTTCATTGTAAAAGCATATATGTAATGAGAAACTGCGTTTTGGGATGATTGCTTTTAATTCTGAGTGGTACCCTACTAGAAACCAGGTATTAGTTAGAAATTAAGTTACGCTGCAGATACCTATGTTTAGGAACAAGGCATCACAAACAAAAGCACAAAAGTACTAAAAAACATCATATTGAAGATGATGCTTACAATTCATGCTATTTCGATCCAGGAAACCAGTTATTTGGAAGAACGTAATTTCTGTTGTCTTTTTCGAAGCAAAGCATCATGATATGAGCCAAAACGTAATATGAAACTGTATTTTGTAATTTGATCTGGTAAATACATATTTCTATCCCAGAAACTAACTATTTAGCAAGAATAACACTTCTGCACGATATACCTTTGTTTATGAGCAAGGGTTCATGATGAAAATACACAAGTAGCAAAATAGCCTTATGGAGTTTAAGCTCTTTATTTTACTATTTTCCTCTCAGAAACCAAGTATTAAACAGAAATTATGTTCTCTTGGGAAAGTTCTTTTTATGAATAATGCTTCATTGTAAAAGCATATATGTAATGAGAAACAGCGTTTTGGGATGATTGCTTTTAATTCTGAGTGGTACCCTACTAGAAACCAGGTATTAGTTAGAAATTAAGTTATGCTGCAGATATCTCTGTTTATGAGAAAGGCATCACGAACGAAAGCACAAAGTACTAAAAAGCATCATTTTGAAGTTGATGCTTTCAATTCATACTATTTCGATCCAGGAAACCAGTCATTTGTAAGATCGTAATTTCTGCACCTCTGTTGTCTGATTCGAAGCAATGCATCATGATAGGAGCGAAATCGTAATAAGAAACTGTTTTTTGGTTTTGAGCTGGTTACTACATTCTATCCCAGAAACGAACTATTTAGCAAAAATAAACTTCTGCACGAAATATCTTTATTATGAGCAAGTGTTCACGATGAAAAAAAACAAATGACAAAATTGCCTTGTGGATTTAAAGCTCTTTATTTTTACTATATTCCTCTCAGAAACCAGGTATTAGCCAGAAATTAAGTTCTGCAGGAAAGTTCTTTGTTTATCAACAATTCTTCATGATAAAAGCATATACGTAATGAGAAACTGCGTTTTGGGATGATTGCTTTTAATACTTAGTGTTTCCCTACCAGAAACCAGGTATTAACTGAAAAAAAATAAGTTACGCTGCAAATATCTCTGTTTCTGAACAAGACATCACGAGTTGATTTTGAAGTTGATGTATGAATGGTAAATTCATACTATTTCGATCCAAGAAACCAGTTATTTGTAAGAACGTATTTTCTACAGCTCTGTTGTCTGTTTCGAAAGCAATGCATCATGATAGGAGCGAGAACGTAATAAGAAACATTTTTATCATTTGAGCTGGTAAGTACATATTTCCATCCCAGAAACTGACTATTTAGCAAGGAATACAATTCTGCTCGAAATATCTTTGTTATGAGCAAGGGTTCACGATGAAAATACTGTGGGATATGAGTTTTACTGTGTGACTTTTCATATTAATCAAACTGTGATTTATCATTTAGAAGTTAATTTCCTTTTATTATTAATTATTAATTAATTATTAATCATTATTAATGAGTGATTAAAACAATGAGCTGTGTGCCATTATAAATGTGCTTGCTAAGTGGAAGAGTACTGAGAGGCAGAATGGGAAAGTGTGAGAAGTGTACAGACACAGAGCCTCAAGGTCAAACAAAACTTCTGTTTTATCTCTATGTGATAAAGAATGTGTGAGAAGGGGAACAACGGCCATTGAAAAATTACTGTAACAGTGGAAAGGTGTTTGTGCCAAGACATGTTATTTTTCAGGAGATGGAGTCAGAAGAGACGAGAGTCATGAGCTGATTGGATGAAACCCAAGAGCCATACCCAATAACAGAAGAGGAGTCAAGATCACGAGGACAAGAATACAAACTGTATAAATATGTATGTGACTCTGTTCCTGGGTTGTTGGTTGGATTTATTACGTTATAGCCAGACAACCCAGTACTGTTATCCTTTCATATCTGATGAATAAATTTCAATATATTTTAACTATTCGTCTCCAGTGAGATTTTGAACATACAGGACTAAAAAGGATTAAAGTCCAACAATACACAAGTAAAAAAATAGCCTTATGGAGTTAAAGCCCTTTATTTTACTATATTCCTCTCAGAAACCAGGTATTAGCCAGAAATGAAGTTCTGCAGTAATGTTCTTTGTTTATCAACAATGCTTCATGATAAAAGCATATACGTAAAGAGAAACTGCGTTTTGGGGTGATTGCTTTTAATTCTTAGTGGTACCCTACTAGAAACCAGGAATTAGTTAGAAATTAAGTTATGCTGCAGATATGAGCAAGACATCACGAACAAAAGCACAAAATTTCTAAAAAGCATCATTTTGAAGTTGATACTTTCAATTCATACTATTTCGATCCAGGAAACCAGTTATTTGTAAGATCTTAATTTTCTGCACCTCTGTTGTCTGTTTGAAGCAATGCATCATGATAGGAGCGAAAACGTAATAAGAAACTGCATTTTTTATCATTTGAGCTGGTAAGTACATATTTCCATCCCAGAAACTAACTATTTAGCAAGGAATAAACTTCTGCACGAAATATTTTTATTATGAGCAAGGTTTCACGATGAAAATACACAAGTAAAAAAATATATCCTTATGGAGTTAAAGCACTTTATTTTTACAATATTCTTCTCAGAACCCAGGTATTAGCCAGAAATGAAGTTTTGCAGTAATGTTCTTTTTATGAACAATGCTTCATTGTAAAAGCATATATGTAATGAGAAACTGCGTTTTGGGATGATTCCTTTTATTCTGAGTGGTACCCTACTAGAAATTAGGTATTAGTTAAAAATTAAGTTACGCTGCAGATACCTCTGTTTATGAACAAGGCATCACAAACAAAAAGCACAAAAGTACTGAAAAACATCATTTTGAAGATGATGCTTACAATTCATACTATTTCGATCCAGGAAACCAGTTATTTGGAAGAACGTAATTTCTGTTGTCTTTTTCGAAGTAAAGCATCATGATATGAGCCAAAACGTAATATGAAACCGTATTTTGTAATTTGATCTGGTAAATACATATTTCTATCCCAGAAACTAACTATTTAGCAAGAATTACACTTCTGCAACGATATACCTTTGTTTATGAGCAAGGGTTCATGATGAAAATACACAAGTAGCAAAATAGCCTTATGGAGTTAAAGCTCTTTATTTTTACAATATTCTTCTCAGAAACCAGGTATTAGCCAGGAATGAAGTTTTGCAGTAATGTTCTTTTTTATGAACAATGCTTCATTGTAAAAGCATATATGTAATGAGAAACTGCGTTTTGGGATGATTGCTTTTAATTCTGAGTGGTACCCTACTAGAAACCAGGTATTAGTTAGAAATTAAGTTACGCTGCAGATACCTATGTTTACGGAACAAGGCAACACAAACAAAAGCACAAAAGTACTAAAAACATCATATTGAAGATGATGCTTACAATTCATGCTATTTCGATCCAGGAAACCAGTTATTTGGAAGAACGTAATTTCTGTTGTCTTTTTTCAAGCAAAGCATCATGATATGAGCCAAAACGTAATATGAAACTGTATTTTGTAATTTGATCTGGTAAATACATATTTCTATCCCAGAAACTAACTATTTAGCAAGAATAACACTTCTGCACGATATACCTTTGTTTATGAGCAAGGGTTCATGATGAAAATACACAAGTAGCAAAATAGCCTTATGGAGTTTAAAGCTCTTTATTTTACTATTTTCTCTCAGAAACCAAGTATTAAACAGAAATTAAGTTTTGCAGGAATGTTCTTTTTATGAATAATGCTTCATTGTAAAAGCATATATGTAATGAGAAACTGCGTTTTGGGATGATTGCTTTTAATTCTGAGTGGTACCCTACTAGAAACCAGGTATTAGTTAGAAATTAAGTTATGCTGCAGATACCTCTGTTTATGACAAGGCATCACAAACAAAAGCACAAAAGTACTAAAAAACATCATATTGAAGATGATGCTTACAATTCATGCTATTTCGATCCAGGAAACCAGTTATTTGGAAGAACGTAATTTCTGTTGTCTTTTTCGAAGCAAAGCATCATGATATGAGCGAAAACGTAATAAGAAACTGCATTTTGTAATTTGATCTGGTAAATACACATTTCTATCCCAGAAACTAACTATTTAGCAAGAAACTTCTGCACGATATACCTTTGTTTACGAGCAAGGGTTCATGATGAAAATACACAAGTAGCAAAATAGCCTTATGGAGTTAAAGCTCTTTATTTTTACAATATTCTTCTCAGAAACCAGGTATTAGCCAGGAATGAAGTTTTGTAGTAATGTTCTTTTTTATGAACAATGCTTCATTGTAAAAGCATATATGTAATGAGAAACTGCGTTTTGGGATGATTGCTTTTAATTCTGAGTGGTACCCTACTAGAAACCAGGTATTAGTTAGAAATTAAGTTACGCTGCAGATACCTATGTTTACTTGAACAAGGCAACACAAACAAAAGCACAAAAGTACTAAAAACATCATATTGAAGATGATGCTTACAATTCATGCTATTTCGATCCAGGAAACCAGTTATTTGGAAGAACGTAATTTCTGTTGTCTTTTTCAAGCAAAGCATCATGATATGAGCCAAAACGTAATATGAAACTGTATTTTGTAATTTGATCTGAGTAAATACATATTTCTATCCCAGAAACTAACTATTTAGCAAGAATAACACTTCTGCACGATATACCTTTGTTTATGAGCAAGGGTTCATGATGAAAATACACAAGTAGCAAAATAGCCTTATGGAGTTTAAGCTCTTTTATTTTACTATTTTCCTCTCAGAAACCAAGTATTAAACAGAAATTATGTTCTATGGAAAGTTCTTTTTATGAATAATGCTTCATTGTAAAAGCATATATGTAATGAGAAACTGCGTTTTGGGATGATTGCTTTTAATTCTGAGTGGTACCCTACTAGAAACCAGGTATTAGTTAGAAATTAAGTTACGCTGCAGATACCTCTGTTTATGAACTAGGCATCACAAATAAAAGCACAAAAGTACTAAAAACATCATTTTGTAGTTGATGCTTACAATTCATACTATTTCGATCCACGAAAACAGTTATTTGTAAAACGTAATTTCTGCATTGCTGTTGTCTTTTTGAAGCAAAGCATCATGATATGAGCTAAAACGTAATAAGAAACTGCATTTTGTAATTTGATCTGGTAAATACATATTTCTATCCCAGAAACTAACTATTTAGCAAGAAACTTCTGCACGATATACCTTTATTTATGAGCAAGGGTTCATGATGAAAATACACAAGTAAAAAATATGCTTATGGGGTTAAAGCATTTTATTTTACAATATTATTCTCAGAAACCAGGTATTAGCCAGGAATGAAGTTTTGCAGTAATGTTCTTTTTTATGAACAATGCTTCATTGTAAAAGCATATATGTAATGAGAAACTGCGTTTTGGGATGATTGCTTTTAATTCTGAGTGGTACCCTACTAGAAACCAGGTATTAGTTAGAAATTAAGTTACGCTGCAGATACCTATGTTTAGGAACAAGGCATCACAAACAAAAGCACAAAAGTACTAAAAACATCATATTGAAAATGATGCTTACAATTCATGCTATTTCGATCCAGGAAACCAGTTATTTGGAAGAACGTAATTTCTGTTGTCTTTTTGAAGCAAAGCATCATAATATGAGCCAAAACGTAATATGAAACTGTATTTTGTAATTTGATCTGGTAAATACATATTTCTATCCCAGAAACTAACTATTTAGCAAGAATAACACTTCTGCACGATATACCTTTGTTTATGAGCAAGGGTTCATGATGAAAATACACAAGTAGCAAAATAGCCTTATGGAGTTTAAGCTCTTTATTTTTACTATTTTCCTCTCAGAAACCAAGTATTAAACAGAAATTATGTTCCATGGAAAGTTCTTTTTATGAATAATGCTTCATTGTAAAAGCATATATGTAATGAGAAACAGCGTTTTGGGATGATTGCTTTTAATTCTGAGTGGTACCCTACTAGAAACCAGGTATTAGTTAGAAATTAAGTTATGCTGCAGATATCTCTGTTTATGAGAAAGGCATCACGAACGAAAGCACAAAAGTACTAAAAAGCATCAATTTGAAGTTGATGCTTTCAATTCATACTATTTCGATCCAGGAAACCAGTCATTTGTAAGATCGTAATTTCTGCACCTCTGTTGTCTGATTCGAAGCAATGCATCATGATAGGAGCGAAATCGTAATAAGAAACTGTTTTTTTGGTTTTGAGCTGGTTACTACATTCTATCCCAGAAACGAACTATTTAGCAAAAAATAAACTTCTGCACGAAATATCTTTATTATGAGCAAGTGTTCACGATGAAAAAAAACAAATGACAAAATTGCCTTGTGGATTTAAAGCTCTTTATTTTTACTATATTCCTCTCAGAAACCAGGTATTAGCCAGAAATTAAGTTCTGCAGGAAAGTTCTTTGTTTATCAACAATTCTTCATGATAAAAGCATATACGTAATGAGAAACTGCGTTTTGGGATGATTGCTTTTAATACTTAGTGTTTCCCTACCAGAAACCAGGTATTAACTGAAAAAAAATAAGTTACGCTGCAAATATCTCTGTTTCTGAACAAGACATCACGAACATTTTGAAGTTGATTTCTTGGATCGAAATAGTATGAATGGTAAATTCATACTATTTCGATCCAAGAAACCAGTTATTTGTAAGAACGTATTTTCTACAGCTCTGTTGTCTGTTTCGAAAGCAATGCATCATGATAGGAGCGAGAACGTAATAAGAAACATTTTTTATCATTTGAGCTGGTAAGTACATATTTCCATCCCAGAAACTGACTATTTAGCAAGGAATACAATTCTGCTCGAAATATCTTTGTTATGAGCAAGGGTTCACGATGAAAATACTGTGGGATATGAGTTTTACTGTGTGACTTTTCTTATTAATCAAACTGTGATTTATCATTTAGAAGTTAATTTCCTTTTATTATTAATTATTAATTAATTATTAATCATTATTAATGAGTGATTAAAACAATGAGCTGTGTGCCATTATAAATGTGCTTACTAAGTGGAAGAGTACTGAGAGGCAGAATGGGAAAGTGTGAGAAGTGTACAGACACAGAGCCTCAAGGTCAAACAAAACTTCTGTTTTATCTCTATGTGATAAAGAATGTGTGAGAAGGGGGAACAACAGCCATTGAAAAATTACTGTAACAGTGGAAAGGTGTTTGTGCCAAGACATGTTATTTTTCAGGAGATGGAGTCAGAAGAGACGAGAGTCATGAGCTGATTGGATGAAACCCAAGAGCCATACCCAATAACAGAAGAGGAGTCAAGATCACGAGGACAAGAATACAAACTGTATAAATATGTATGTGACTCTGTTCCTGGGTTGTTGGTTGGATTTATTACGTTATAGCCAGACAACCCAGTACTGTTATCCTTTCATATCTGATGAATAAATTTCAAATATATTTTTAACTATTCGTCTCCAGTGAGATTTTGAACATACAGGACTAAAAGGATTAAAGTCCAACAATACACAAGTAAAAAAATAGCCTTATGGAGTTAAAGCCCTTTATTTTTACTATATTCCTCTCAGAAACCAGGTATTAGCCAGAAATGAAGTTCTGCAGTAATGTTCTTTGTTTATCAACAATGCTTCATGATAAAAGCATATACGTAAAGAGAAACTGCGTTTTGGGGTGATTGCTTTTAATTCTTAGTGGTACCCTACTAGAAACCAGGAATTAGTTAGAAATTAAGTTATGCTGCAGATATGAGCAAGACATCACGAACAAAAGCACAAAATTTCTAAAAAAGCATCATTTTGAAGTTGATACTTTCAATTCATACTATTTCGATCCAGGAAACCAGTTATTTGTAAGATCTTAATTTCTGCACCTCTGTTGTCTGTTTCGAAGCAATGCATCATGATAGGAGCGAAAACGTAATAAGAAACTGTTTTTATCATTTGAGCTGGTAAGTACATATTTCCATCCCAGAAACTAACTATTTAGCAAGGAATAAACTTCTGCACGAAATATTTTTATTATGAGCAAGGGTTCACGATGAAAATACACAAGTAAAAAAATATCCTTATGGAGTTAAAGCACTTTATTTTACAATATTCTTCTCAGAACCCAGGTATTAGCCAGAAATGAAGTTCTGCAGTAATGTTCTTTTTTATGAACAATGCTTCATTGTAAAAGCATATATGTAATGAGAAACTGCGTTTTGGGATGATTCCTTTTTATTCTGAGTGGTACCCTACTAGAAATTAGGTATTAGTTAGAAATTAAGTTACGCTGCAGATACCTCTGTTTATGAACAAGGCATCACAAATAAAAGCACAAAAGTACTAAAAAACATCATTTTGTAGTTGATGCTTACAATTCATACTATTTCGATCCACGAAAACAGTTATTTGTAAAAACGTAATTTCTGCATTGCTGTTGTCTTCTTTTCAGAAGTAAAAGCATCATGATATGAGCGAAAACGTAATAAGAAACTGCATTTTGTAATTTGATCTGGTAAATACATATTTCTATCTCAGAAACTAACTATTTAGCAAGAAACTTCTGCACGATATACCTTTATTTATGAGCAAGGGTTCATGATGAAAATACACAAGTAAAAAAATATGCTTATGGAGTTAAAGCACTTTATTTTTACAATATTATTCTCAGAAACCAGGTATTAGCCAGGAATGAAGTTTTGCATTAATGTTCTTTTTTATGAACAATGCTTCATTGTAAAAGTATATATGTAATGAGAAACTGCGTTTTGGGATGATTGCTTTTAATTCTGAGTGGTACCCTACTAGAAACCAGGTATTAGTTAGAAATTAAGTTACGCTGCAGATACCTATGTTTACGAACAAGGCATCACAAACAAAAGCACAAAAGTACTAAAAAACATCATTTTGTAGTTGATGCTTACAATTCATACTATTTCGATCCACGAAAACAGTTATTTGTAAAAACGTAATTTCTGCATTGCTGTTGTCTTTTTCGAAGCAATGCATCATGATATGAGCGAAAACGTAATAAGAAAATGCATTTTGTAATTTGATCTGGTAAATACATATTTCTATCCCAGAAACTAACTATTTAGCAAGAAACTTCTGCACGATATACCTTTATTTATGAGCAAGGGTTCATGATGAAAATACACAAGTAAAAAAATATGCTTATGGAGTTAAAGCATTTTATTTTTACAATATTATTCTCAGAAACCAGGTATTAGCCAGGAATGAAGTTTTGCAGTAATGTTCTTTTTTATGAACAATGCTTCATTGTAAAAGCATATATGTAATGAGAAACTGCGTTTTGGGATGATTGCTTTTAATTCTGAGTGGTACCCTACTAGAAACCAGGTATTAGTTAGAAATTAAGTTACGCTGCAGATACCTATGTTCACGAACAAGGCATCACAAACAAAAGCACAAAAGTACTAAAAAACATCATTTTGTAGTTGATGCTTACAATTCATACTATTTCGATCCACGAAAACAGTTATTTGTAAAAACGTAATTTCTGTTGTCTTTTTCGAAGCAAAGCATCATGATTTTGAGCGAAAACGTAATAAGAAACTGCATTTTGTAATTTGATCTGGTAAATACATATTTCTATCCCAGAAACTAACTATTTAGCAAGAAACTTCTGCACGATATACCTTTATTTATGAGCAAGGGTTCATGATGAAAATACACAAGTAAAAAAATATGCTTATGGAGTTAAAGCTCTTTATTTTTACAATATTCTTCTCAGAAACCAGGTATTAGCCAGGAATGAAGTTTTGCAGTAATGTTCTTTTTTATGAACAATGCTTCATTGTAAAAGTATATATGTAATGAGAAACTGCGTTTTGGGATGATTGCTTTTAATTCTGAGTGGTACCCTACTAGAAACCAGGTATTAGTTAGAAATTAAGTTACGCTGCAGATACCTATGTTTACGAACAAGGCATCACAAACAAAAGCACAAAAGTACTAAAAAACATCATTTTGTAGTTGATGCTTACAATTCATACTATTTCGATCCACGAAAACAGTTATTTGTAAAAACGTAATTTCTGTTGTCTTTTTTCGAAGCAAAGCATCATGATTTTGAGCAAAACGTAATAAGAAACTGCATTTTGTAATTTGATCTGGTAAATACATATTTCTATCCCAGAAACTAACTATTTAGCAAGAAACTTCTGCACAATATACCTTTATTTATGAGCAAGGGTTCATGATGAAAATACACAAGTAAAAAAATATGCTTATGGAGTTAAAGCACTTTATTTTTACAATATTCTTCTCAGAAACCAGGTATTAGCCAGAAATGAAGTTCTGCAGTAATGTTCTTTGTTTATCAACAATGCTTCATTGTAAAAGCATATATTTAATGAGAAACTGCGTTTTGGGATGATTGCTTTTAATTCTGAGTGGTACCCTACTAGAAACCAGGTATTAGTTAGAAATTAAGTTACGCTGCAGATACCTATGTTTACGAACAAGGCATCACAAACAAAAGCACAAAAGTACTAAAAAACATCATATTGAAGATGATGCTTACAATTCATGCTATTTCGATCCAGGAAACCAGTTATTTGGAAGAACGTAATTTCTGTTGTCTTTTCTGAAGCTGAAGCATCATGATATGAGCTTAAAAACGTAATAAGAAACTGCATTTTGTAATTTGATCTGGTAAATACACATTTCTATCCCAGAAACTAATCTATTTAGCAAGAAACTTCTGCACGATATACCTTTGTTTATGAGCAAGGGTTCATGATGAAAATACACAAGTAGCAAAATAGCCTTATGGAGTTAAAGCTCTTTATTTTTACTATTTTCCTCTCAGAAACCAGGTATTAGCCAGAAATGAAGTTCTGCAGTAATGTTCTTTTTATGAATAATGCTTCATTGTAAAAGCATATATGTAATGAGAAACTGCGTTTTGGGATGATTGCTTTTAATTCTGAGTGGTACCCTACTAGAAACCAGGTATTAGTTAGAAATTAAGTTACGCTGCAGATACCTCTGTTTATGAACAAGGCATCACAAATAAAAGCACAAAAGTACTAAAAACATCATTTTGTAGTTGATGCTTACAATTCATACTATTTCGATCCACGAAAACAGTTATTTGTAAAACGTAATTTCTGCATTGCTGTTGTCTTTTCGAAGCAAAGCATCATGATATGAGCGAAAACGTAATAAGAAACTGCATTTTGTAATTTGATCTGGTAAATACATATTTCTATCCCAGAAACTAACTATTTAGCAAGAAACTTCTGCACGATATACCTTTATTTATGAGCAAGGGTTCATGATGAAAATACACAAGTAAAAAAAATATGCTTATGGAGTTAAAGCATTTTATTTTACAATATTATTCTCAGAAACCAGGTATTAGCCAGGAATGAAGTTTTGCAGTAAAGTTCTTTTTTATGAACAATGCTTCATTGTAAAATCATATATGTAATGAGAAACTGCGTTTTGGGATGATTGCTTTTAATTCTGAGTGGTACCCTACTAGAAACCAGGTATTAGTTAGAAATTAAGTTACGCTGCAGATACCTATGTTTACGAACAAGGCATCACAAACAAAAGCACAAAAGTACTAAAAAACATCATATTGAAGATGATGCTTACAATTCATGCTATTTCGATCCAGGAAACCAGTTATTTGGAAGAACGTAATTTCTGTTGTCTTTTTCGAAGCAACGCATCATGATATGAGCGAAAACGTAATAAGAAACTGCATTTTGTAATTTGATCTGGTAAATACACATTTCTATCCCAGAAACTAACTATTTAGCAAGAAACTTGTGCACGATATACCTTTGTTTACGAGCAAGGGTTCATGATGAAAATACACAAGTAGCAAAATAGCCTTATGGAGTTAAAGCTCTTTATTTTTACAATATTCTTCTCAGAAACCAGGTATTAGCCAGGAATGAAGTTTTGCAGTAATGTTCTTTTTTATGAACAATGCTTCATTGTAAAATCATATATGTAATGAGAAACTGCGTTTTGGGATGATTGCTTTTAATTCTGAGTGGTACCCTACTAGAAACCAGGTATTAGTTAGAAATTAAGTTACGCTGCAGATACCTATGTTTACAGAACAAGGCATAACAAACAAAAGCACAAAAGTACTAAAAAACATCATATTGAAGATGATGCTTACAATTCATGCTATTTCGATCCAGGAAACCAGTTATTTGGAAGAACGTAATTTCTGTTGTCTTTTTCGAAGCAAAGCATCATGATATGAGCCAAAACGTAATATGAAACTGTATTTTGTAATTTGATCTGGTAAATACATATTTCTATCCCAGAAACTAACTATTTAGCAAGAATAACACTTCTGCACGATATACCTTTGTTTATGAGCAAGGGTTCATGATGAAAATACACAAGTAGCAAAATAGCCTTATGGAGTTTAAGCTCTTTATTTTTACTATTTTCCTCTCAGAAACCAAGTATTAAACAGAAATTATGTTCTGCGGGAAAGTTCTTTTTTATGAATAATGCTTCATTGTAAAAGCATATATGTAATGAGAAACAGCGTTTTGGGATGATTGCTTTTAATTCTGAGTGGTACCCTACTAGAAACCAGGTATTAGTTAGAAATTAAGTTATGCTGCAGATATCTCTGTTTATGAGAAAGGCATCACGAATAAAAGCACAAAAGTACTAAAAAGCATCAATTTGAAGTTGATGCTTTCAATTCATACTATTTCGATCCAGGAAACCAGTAATTTGTAAGATCGTAATTTCTGCACCTCTGTTGTCTGATTCGAAGCAATGCATCATGATAGGAGCGAAATCGTAATAAGAAACTGTTTTTTGGTTTTGAGCTGGTTACTACATTCTATCCCAGAAACGAACTATTTAGCAAAAAAAATAAACTTCTGCACGAAATATCTTTATTATGAGCAAGTGTTCACGATGAAAAAAAAACAAATGACAAAATTGCCTTGTGGATTTAAAGCTCTTTATTTTTACTATATTCCTCTCAGAAACCAGGTATTAGCCAGAAATTAAGTTCTGCAGGAAAGTTCTTTGTTTATCAACAATTCTTCATGATAAAAGCATATACGTAATGAGAAACTGCGTTTTGGGATGATTGCTTTTAATACTTAGCGTTTCCCTACCAGAAACCAGGTATTAACTTAAAAATAAGTTACGCTGCAAATATCTCTGTTTCTGAACAAGACATCAAGAACATTTTGAAGTTGATTTCTTGGATCGAAATAGTATGAATGGTAAATTCATACTATTTCGATCCAAGAAACCAGTTATTTGTAAGAACGTATTTTCTACAGCTCTGTTGTCTGTTTCTGAAAGCAATGCATCATGATAGGAGCGAGAACGTAATAAGAAACATTTTTTATCATTTGAGCTGGTAAGTACATATTTCCATCCCAGAAAC
Source organism: Beaufortia kweichowensis (assembly GCA_019155185.1). Classification (NCBI taxonomy): domain Eukaryota; kingdom Metazoa; phylum Chordata; class Actinopteri; order Cypriniformes; family Gastromyzontidae; genus Beaufortia; species Beaufortia kweichowensis. The sequence continues at coordinate 4,672,282 of CM032808.1, forward strand.
TGACTATTTAGCAAGGAATACAATTCTGCTCGAAATATCTTTGTTATGAGCAAGGGTTCATGATGAAAATACTGTGGGATATGAGTTTTACTGTGTGACTTTTCTTATTAATCAAACTGTGATTTATCATTTAGAAGTTAATTTCCTTTTATTATTAATTATTAATTAATTATTAATCATTATTAATGAGTGATTAAAACAATGAGCTGTGTGCCATTATAAATGTGCTTGCTAAGTGGAAGAGTACTGAGAGGCAGAATGGGAAAGTGTGAGAAGTGTACAGACACAGAGCCTCAAGGTCAAACAAAACTTCTGTTTTATCTCTATGTGATAAAGAATGTGTGAGAAGGGGAACAACAGCCATTGAAAAATTACTGTAACAGTGGAAAGGTGTTTGTGCCAAGACATGTTATTTTTCAGGAGATGGAGTCAGAAGAGACGAGAGTCATGAGCTGATTGGATGAAACCCAAGAGCCATACCCAATAACAGAAGAGGAGTCAAGATCACGAGGACAAGAATACAAACTGTATAAATATGTATGTGACTCTGTTCCTGGGTTGTTGGTTGGATTTATTACGTTATAGCCAGACAACCCAGTACTGTTATCCTTTCATATCTGATGAATAAATTTCAATATATTTTAACTATTCGTCTCCAGTGAGATTTTGAACATACAGGACTAAAAGGATTAAAGTCCAACAATACACAAGTAAAAAAAATAGCCTTATGGAGTTAAAGCCCTTTATTTTTACTATATTCCTCTCAGAAACCAGGTATTAGCCAGAAATGAAGTTCTGCAGTAATGTTCTTTGTTTATCAACAATGCTTCATGATAAAAGCATATACGTAAAGAGAAACTGCGTTTTGGGGTGATTGCTTTTAATTTTAGTGGTACCCTACTAGAAACCAGGAATTAGTTAGAAATTAAGTTATGCTGCAGATATGAGCAAGACATCACGAACAAAAGCACAAAATTTCTAAAAAGCATCATTTTGAAGTTGATACTTTCAATTCATACTATTTCGATCCAGGAAACCAGTTATTTGTAAGATCTTAATTTCTGCACCTCTGTTGTCTGTTTCTGAAGCAATGCATCATGATAGGAGCGAAAACGTAATAAGAAACTGTTTTTATCATTTGAGCTGGTAAGTACATATTTCCATCCCAGAAACTAACTATTTAGCAAGGAATAAACTTCTGCACGAAATATTTTTATTATGAGCAAGGGTTCACGATGAAAATACACAAGTAAAAATATCCTTATGGAGTTAAAGCACTTTATTTTTACAATATTCTTCTCAGAACCCAGGTATTAGCCAGAAATGAAGTTCTGCAGTAATGTTCTTTTTATGAACAATGCTTCATTGTAAAAGCATATATGTAATGAGAAACTGCGTTTTGGGATGATTCCTTTTATTCTGAGTGGTACCCTACTAGAAACCAGGTATTAGTTAGAAATTAAGTTACGCTGCAGATACCTCTGTTTATGAACAAGGCATCACAAACAAAAGCACAAAAGTACTAAAAACATCATTTTGAAGATGATGCTTACAATTCATACTATTTCGATCCAGAGAAACAGTTATTTGGAAGAAACGTAATTTCTGTTGTCTTTTTCGAAGCAAAGCATCATGATATGAGCCAAAACGTAATATATGAAACTGCATTTTGTAATTTGATCTGGTAAATACATATTTCTATCCCAGAAACTAACTATTTAGCAAGAAACTTCTGCACGATATACCTTTATTTATGAGCAAGGGTTCATGATGAAAATACACAAGTAAAAAAAATAGCCTTATGGAGTTAAAGCACTTTATTTTTACTATATTCCTCTCAGAAACCAGGTATTAGCCAGAAATGAAGTTCTGCAGTAATGTTCTTTTTATGAACAATGCTTCATTGTAAAAGCATATATGTAATGAGAAACTGCGTTTTGGGATGATTGCTTTTAATTCTGAGTGGTACCCTACTAGAAACCAGGTATTAGTTAGAAATTAAGTTACGCTGCAGATACCTCTGTTTATGAACAAGGCATCACAAATAAAAGCACAAAAGTACTAAAAAACATCATTTTGTAGTTGATGCTTACAATTCATACTATTTCGATCCACGAAAACAGTTATTTGTAAAAACGTAATTTCTGCATTGCTGTTGTCTTTTTCGAAGCAAAGCATCATGATATGAGCGAAAACGTAATAAGAAACTGCATTTTGTAATTTGATCTGGTAAATACATATTTCTATCTCAGAAACTAACTATTTAGCAAGAAACTTCTGCACGATATACCTTTATTTATGAGCAAGGGTTCATGATGAAAATACACAAGTAAAAAAATATGCTTATGGAGTTAAAGCACTTTATTTTTACAATATTATTCTCAGAAACCAGGTATTAGCCACAGAAATGAAGTTTTGCAGTAATGTTCTTTTTATGAACAATGCTTCATTGTAAAAGCATATATGTAATGAGAAACTGCGTTTTGGGATGATTGCTTTTAATTCTGAGTGGTACCCTACTAGAAACCAGGTATTAGTTAGAAATTAAGTTACGCTGCAGATACCTCTGTTTACGAACAAGGCATCACAAACAAAAGCACAAAAGTACTAAAACATCATTTTGAAGTTGATGCTTACAATTCATACTATTTCGATCCAGGAAACCAGTTATTTGTAAGAACGTAATTTTGCATTGTTGTGTCTTTTCGAAGCAATGCATCATGATATGAGCCAAAAACGTAATAAGAAACTGCATTTTGTAATTTGATCTGGTAAATACATATTTCTATCCCAGAAACTAACTATTTAGCAAAAAAACTTCTGCACGATATACCTTTATTTATGAGCAAGGGTTCATGATGAAAATACACAAGTAGCAAAATAGCCTTATGGAGTTAAAGCTCTTTATTTTTACAATATTATTCTCAGAAACCAGGTATTAGCCAGGAATGAAGTTTTGCAGTAATGTTCTTTTTATGAACAATGCTTCATTGTAAAAGCATATATGTAATGAGAAACTGCGTTTTGGGATGATTGCTTTTAATTCTGAGTGGTACCCTACTAGAAACCAGGTATTAGTTAGAAATTAAGTTACGCTGCAGATACCTATGTTTATGAACAAGGCATCACAAACAAAAGCACAAAAGTACTAAAAACATCATTTTGTAGTTGATGCTTACAATTCATACTATTTCGATCCACGAAAACAGTTATTTGTAAAAACGTAATTTCTGTTGTCTTTTTCGAAGCAAAGCATCATGATTTTGAGCGAAAACGTAATAAGAAACTGCATTTTGTAATTTGATCTGGTAAATACATATTTCTATCCCAGAAACTAACTATTTAGCAAGAAACTTCTGCACGATATACCTTTATTTATGAGCAAGGGTTCATGATGAAAATACACAAGTAAAAAAAATATGCTTATGGAGTTAAAGCATTTTATTTTACAATATTATTCTCAGAAACCAGGTATTAGCCAGGAATGAAGTTTTGCAGTAATGTTCTTTTTTATGAACAATGCTTCATTGTAAAAGTATATATGTAATGAGAAACTGCGTTTTGGGATGATTGCTTTTAATTCTGAGTGGTACCCTACTAGAAACCAGGTATTAGTTAGAAATTAAGTTACGCTGCAGATACCTATGTTTACGAACAAGGCATCACAAACAAAAGCACAAAAGTACTAAAAACATCATTTTGAAGATGATGCTTACAATTCATGCTATTTCGATCCAGGAAACCAGTTATTTGGAAGAACGTAATTTCTGTTGTGTTTTTTCGAAGCAAAGCATCATGATTTATGAGCGAAAACGTAATAAGAAACTGCATTTTGTAATTTGATCTGGTAAATACATATTTCTATCCCAGAAACTAACTATTTAGCAAGAAACTTCTGCACGATATACCTTTGTTTATGAGCAAGGGTTCATGATGAAAATACACAAGTAAAAAATAGCCTTATGGAGTTAAAGCTCTTTATTTTTACAATATTCTTTCTCAGAAACCAGGTATTAGCCAGAAATGAAGTTCTGCAGTAATGTTCTTTTTATGAACAATGCTTCATTGTAAAAGCATATATGTAATGAGAAACTGCGTTTTGGGATGATTGCTTTTAATTCTGAGTGGTACCCTACTAGAAACCAGGTATTAGTTAGAAATTAAGTTACGCTGCAGATACCTATGTTTACGAACAAGGCATCACAAACAAAAGCACAAAAGTACTAAAAAACATCATATTGAAGATGATGCTTACAATTCATGCTATTTCGATCCAGGAAACCAGTTATTTGGAAGAACGTAATTTCTGTTGTTCTTTTTCGAAGCAAAGCATCATGATATGAGCGAAAACGTAATAAGAAACTGCATTTTGTAATTTGATCTGGTAAATACACATTTCTATCCCAGAAACTATCTATTTAGCAAGAAACTTCTGCAACGATATACCTTTGTTTATGAGCAAGGGTTCATGATGAAAATACACAAGTAGCAAAATAGCCTTATGGAGTTAAAGCTCTTTATTTTTACTATTTTCCTCTCAGAAACCAGGTATTAGCCAGAAATGAAGTTCTGCAGTAATGTTCTTTTTTATGAATAATGCTTCATTGTAAAAGCATATATGTAATGAGAAACTGCGTTTTGGGATGATTGCTTTTAATTCTGAGTGGTACCCTACTAGAAACCAGGTATTAGTTAGAAATTAAGTTACGCTGCAGATACCTCTGTTTATGAACAAGGCATCACAAACAAAAGCACAAAAGTACTAAAAACATCATTTTGAAGTTGATGCTTACAATTCATACTATTTCGATCCAGGAAACCAGTTATTTGAAGAACGTAATTTCTGCATTGCTGTTGTCTTTTCGAAGCAAAGCATCATGATATGAGCGAAAACGTAATAAGAAACTGCATTTTGTAATTTGATCTGGTAAATACATATTTCTATCCCAGAAACTAACTATTTAGCAAGAAACTTCTGCACGATATACCTTTATTTATGAGCAAGGGTTCATGATGAAAATACACAAGTAAAAAATATGCCTTATGGAGTTAAAGCATTTTATTTTTACAATATTCTTCTCAGAAACCAGGTATTAGCCAGGAATGAAGTTTTGCAGTAAAGTTCTTTTTATGAACAATGCTTCATTGTAAAAATCATATATGTAATGAGAAACTGCGTTTTGGGATGATTGCTTTTAATTATGAGTGGTACCCTACTAGAAACCAGGTATTAGTTAGAAATTAAGTTACGCTGCAGATACCTATGTTTACGAACAAGGCATCACAAACAAAAGCACAAAAGTACTAAAAACATCATATTGAAGATGATGCTTACAATTCATACTATTTCGATCCAGGAAACCAGTTATTTGGAAGAACGTAATTTCTGCATTGCTGTTGTCTTTTCGAAGCAACGCATCATGATATGAGCGAAAACGTAATAAGAAACTGCATTTTGTAATTTGATCTGGTAAATACACATTTCTATCCCAGAAACTAACTATTTAGCAAGAAACTTCTGCACGATATACCTTTATTTATGAGCAAGGGTTCATGATGAAAATACACAAGTAGCAAAATAGCCTTATGGAGTTAAAGCATTTTATTTTTACAATATTATTCTCAGAAACCAGGTATTAGCCAGGAATGAAGTTTTGCAGTAATGTTCTTTTTATGAACAATGCTTCATTGTAAAAGCATATATGTAATGAGAAACTGCGTTTTGGGATGATTGCTTTTAATTCTGAGTGGTACCCTACTAGAAACCAGGTATTAGTTAGAAATTAAGTTACGCTGCAGATACCTATGTTTACGAACAAGGCATCACAAACAAAAGCACAAAAGTACTAAAAACATCATATTGAAGATGATGCTTACAATTCATGCTATTTCGATCCAGGAAACCAGTTATTTGGAAGAACGTAATTTCTGTTGTCTTTTCGAAGCAAAGCAATGATCATGAGCCAAAACGTAATATGAAACTGTATTTTGTAATTTGATCTGGTAAATACATATTTCTATCCCAGAAACTAACTATTTAGCAAGAATAACACTTCTGCACGATATACCTTTGTTTATGAGCAAGGGTTCATGATGAAAATACACAAGTAGCAAAATAGCCTTATGGAGTTTAAGCTCTTTATTTTTACTATTTTCCTCTCAGAAACCAAGTATTAAACAGAAATTATGTTCTGCGGGAAAGTTCTTTTTATGAATAATGCTTCATTATAAAAGCATATATGTAATGAGAAACAGCGTTTTGGGATGATTGCTTTTAATTCTGAGTGGTACCCTACTAGAAACCAGGTATTAGTTAGAAATTAAGTTATGCTGCAGATATCTCTGTTTATGAGAAAGGCATCACGAACGAAAGCACAAAAGTACTAAAAAGCATCAATTTGAAGTTGATGCTTTCAATTCATACTATTTCGATCCAGGAAACCAGTAATTTGTAAGATCGTAATTTCTGCACCTCTGTTGTCTGATTCGAAGCAATGCATCATGATAGGAGCGAAATCGTAATAAGAAACTGTTTTTGGTTTTGAGCTGGTTACTACATTCTATCCCAGAAACGAACTATTTAGCAAAAATAAACTTCTGCACGAAATATCTTTATTATGAGCAAGTGTTCACGATGAAAAAAAACAAATGACAAAATTGCCTTGTGGATTTAAAGCTCTTTTATTTTACTATATTCCTCTCAGAAACCAGGTATTAGCCAGAAATTAAGTTCTGCAGGAAAGTTCTTTGTTTATCAACAATTCTTCATGATAAAAGCATATACGTAATGAGAAACTGCGTTTTGGGATGATTGCTTTTAATACTTAGCGTTTCCCTACCAGAAACCAGGTATTAACTGAAAAATAAGTTACGCTGCAAATATCTCTGTTTCTGAACAAGACATCAAGAACATTTTGAAAGTTGATTTCTTGGATCGAAATAGTATGAATGGTAAATTCATACTATTTCGATCCAAGAAACCAGTTATTTGTAAGAACGTATTTTCTACAGCTCTGTTGTCTGTTTCGAAAGCAATGCATCATGATAGGAGCGAGAACGTAATAAGAAACATTTTTTATCATTTGAGCTGGTAAGTACATATTTCCATCCCAGAAACTGACTATTTAGCAAGGAATACAATTCTGCTCGAAATATCTTTGTTATGAGCAAGGGTTCACGATGAAAATACTGTGGGATATGAGTTTTACTGTGTGACTTTTCTTATTAATCAAACTGTGATTTATCATTTAGAAGTTAATTTCCTTTTTTATTATTAATTATTAATTAATTATTAATCATTATTAATGAGTGATTAAAACAATGAGCTGTGTGCCATTATAAATGTGCTTGCTAAGTGGAAGAGTACTGAGAGGCAGAATGGGAAAGTGTGAGAAGTGTACAGACACAGAGCCTCAAGGTCAAACAAAACTTCTGTTTTATCTCTATGTGATAAAGAATGTGTGAGAAGGGGGAACAACAGCCATTGAAAAATTACTGTAACAGTGGAAAGGTGTTTGTGCCAAGACATGTTATTTTTCAGGAGATGGAGTCAGAAGAGACGAGAGTCATGAGCTGATTGGATGAAACCCAAGAGCCATACCCAATAACAGAAGAGGAGTCAAGATCACGAGGACAAGAATACAAACTGTATAAATATGTATGTGACTCTGTTCCTGGGTTGTTGGTTGGATTTATTACGTTATAGCCAGACAACCCAGTACTGTTATCCTTTCATATCTGATGAATAAATTTCAATATATTTTAACTATTCGTCTCCAGTGAGATTTTGAACATACAGGACTAAAAAGGATTAAAGTCCAACAATACACAAGTAAAAAAATAGCCTTATGGAGTTAAAGCCCTTTATTTTTACTATATTCCTCTCAGAAACCAGGTATTAGCCAGAAATGAAGTTCTGCAGTAATGTTCTTTGTTTATCAACAATGCTTCATGATAAAAGCATATACGTAAAGAGAAACTGCGTTTTGGGGTGATTGCTTTTAATTCTTAGTGGTACCCTACTAGAAACCAGGAATTAGTTAGAAATTAAGTTATGCTGCAGATATGAGCAAGACATCACGAACAAAAGCACAAAATTTCTAAAAAAAGCATCATTTTGAAGTTGATACTTTCAATTCATACTATTTCGATCCAGGAAACCAGTTATTTGTAAGATCTTAATTTCTGCACCTCTGTTGTCTGTTTCGAAGCAATGCATCATGATAGGAGCGAAAACGTAATAAGAAACTGTTTTTATCATTTGAGCTGGTAAGTACATATTTCCATCCCAGAAACTAACTATTTAGCAAGGAATAAACTTCTGCACGAAATATTTTTATTATGAGCAAGGGTTCACGATGAAAATACACAAGTAAAAAAATATCCTTATGGAGTTAAAGCACTTTATTTTTACAATATTCTTCTCAGAACCCAGGTATTAGCCAGAAATGAAGTTCTGCAGTAATGTTCTTTTTTATGAACAATGCTTCATTGTAAAAGCATATATGTAATGAGAAACTGCGTTTTGGGATGATTCCTTTTTATTCTGAGTGGTACCCTACTAGAAACCAGGTATTAGTTAGAAATTAAGTTACGCTGCAGATACCTATGTTTACGAACAAGGCATCACAAACAAAAGCACAAAAGTACTAAAAAACATCATATTGAAGATGATGCTTACAATTCATGCTATTTCGATCCAGGAAACCAGTTATTTGGAAGAACGTAATTTCTGTTGTCTTTTCGAAGCAAAGCATCATGATATGAGCCAAAACGTAATAAGAAACTGTATTTTGTAATTTGATCTGGTAAATACACATTTCTATCCCAGAAACTAACTATTTAGCAAGAATTACACTTCTGCAACGATATACCTTTGTTTATGAGCAAGGGTTCATGATGAAAATACACAAGTAGCAAAATAGCCTTATGGAGTTAAAGCTCTTTATTTTTACTATTTTCCTCTCAGAAACCAGGTATTAGCCAGAAATGAAGTTCTGCAGTAATGTTCTTTTTATGAATAATGCTTCATTGTAAAAGCATATATGTAATGAGAAACTGCGTTTTGGGATGATTGCTTTTAATTCTGAGTGGTACCCTACTAGAAACCAGGTATTAGTTAGAAATTAAGTTACGCTGCAGATAATTCTGTTTATGAACAAGGCATCTCAAATAAAAGCACAAAAGTACTAAAAAACATCATTTTGTAGTTGATGCTTACAATTCATACTATTTCGATCCACGAAAACAGTTATTTGTAAAAACGTAATTTCTGCATTGCTGTTGTCTTTTTCGAAGCAAAGCATCATGATATGAGCGAAAACGTAATAAGAAACTGCATTTTGTAATTTGATCTGGTAAATACATATTTCTATCCCAGAAACTAACTATTTAGCAAGAAACTTCTGCACGATATACCTTTATTTATGAGCAAGGGTTCATGATGAAAATACACAAGTAAAAAATATGCTTATGGAGTTAAAGCATTTTATTTTTACAATATTATTCTCAGAAACCAGGTATTAGCCAGGAATGAAGTTTTGCAGTAATGTTCTTTTTTATGAACAATGCTTCATTGTAAAAGCATATATGTAATGAGAAACTGCGTTTTGGGATGATTGCTTTTAATTCTGAGTGGTACCCTACTAGAAACCAGGTATTAGTTAGAAATTAAGTTACGCTGCAGATACCTATGTTTACGAACAAGGCATCACAAACAAAAGCACAAAAGTACTAAAAAACATCATATTGAAGATGATGCTTACAATTCATGCTATTTCGATCCAGGAAACCAGTTATTTGGAAGAACGTAATTTCTGTTGTCTTTTTCGAAGCAACGCATCATGATATGAGCGAAAACGTAATAAGAAACTGCATTTTGTAATTTGATCTGGTAAATACACATTTCTATCCCAGAAACTAACTATTTAGCAAGAAACTTCTGCACGATATACCTTTGTTTATGAGCAAGGGTTCATGATGAAAATACACAAGTAGCAAAATAGCCTTATGGAGTTAAAGCTCTTTTTTTACAATATTCTTCTCAGAAACCAGGTATTAGCCAGGAATGAAGTTTTGCAGTAATGTTCTTTTTTATGAACAATGCTTCATTGTAAAAGCATATATGTAATGAGAAACTGCGTTTTGGGATGATTGCTTTTAATTCTGAGTGGTACCCTACTAGAAACCAGGTATTAGTTAGAAATTAAGTTACGCTGCAGATACCTATGTTTACGAACAAGGCATCACAAACAAAAGCACAAAGTACTAAAAACATCATATTGAAGATGATGCTTACAATTCATGCTATTTCGATCCAGGAAACCAGTTATTTGGAAGAACGTAATTTCTGTTGTCTTTTTCGAAGCAAAGCATCATGCCAAAACGTAATATGAAACTGTATTTTGTAATTTGATCTGGTAAATACATATTTCTATCCCAGAAACTAACTATTTAGCAAGAATAACACTTCTGCACGATATACCTTTGTTTATGAGCAAGGGTTCATGATGAAAATACACAAGTAGCAAAATAGCCTTATGGAGTTTAAGCTCTTTATTTTTACTATTTTCCTCTCAGAAACCAAGTATTAAACAGAAATTATGTTCTGCGGGAAAGTTCTTTTTTATGAATAATGCTTCATTGTAAAAGCATATATGTAATGAGAAACAGCGTTTTGGGATGATTGCTTTTAATTCTGAGTGGTACCCTACTAGAAACCAGGTATTAGTTAGAAATTAAGTTATGCTGCAGATATCTCTGTTTATGAGAAAGGCATCACGAACGAAAGCACAAAAGTATTAAAAAAGCATCAATTTGAAGTTGATGCTTTCAATTCATACTATTTCGATCCAGGAAACCAGTAATTTGTAAGATCGTAATTTCTGCACCTCTGTTGTCTGATTCGAAGCAATGCATCATGATAGGAGCGAAATCGTAATAAGAAACTGTTTTTTTGGTTTTGAGCTGGTTACTACATTCTATCCCAGAAACGAACTATTTAGCAAAAAATAAACTTCTGCACGAAATATCTTTATTATGAGCAAGTGTTCACGATGAAAAAAAACAAATGACAAAATTGCCTTGTGGATTTAAAGCTCTTTATTTTTACTATATTCCTCTCAGAAACCAGGTATTAGCCAGAAATTAAGTTCTGCAGGAAAGTTCTTTGTTTATCAACAATTCTTCATGATAAAAGCATATACGTAATGAGAAACTGCGTTTTGGGATGATTGCTTTTAATACTTAGCGTTTCCCTACCAGAAACCAGGTATTAACTGAAAAATAAGTTACGCTGCAAATATCTCTGTTTCTGAACAAGACATCACGAACATTTTGAAGTTGATTTCTTGGATCGAAATAGTATGAATGGTAAATTCATACTATTTCGATCCAAGAAACCAGTTATTTGTAAGAACGTATTTTCTACAGCTCTGTTGTCTGTTTCGAAAGCAATGCATCATGATAGGAGCGAGAACGTAATAAGAAACATTTTTTATCATTTGAGCTGGTAAGTACATATTTCCATCCCAGAAACTGACTATTTAGCAAGGAATACAATTCTGCTCGAAATATCTTTGTTATGAGCAAGGGTTCACGATGAAAATACTGTGGGATATGAGTTTTACTGTGTGACTTTTCTTATTAATCAAACTGTGATTTATCATTTAGAAGTTAATTTCCTTTTATTATTAATTATTAATTATTATTAATCATTATTAATGAGTGATTAAAACAATGAGCTGTGTGCCATTATAAATGTGCTTGCTAAGTGGAAGAGTACTGAGAGGCAGAATGGGAAAGTGTGAGAAGTGTACAGACACAGAGCCTCAAGGTCAAACAAAACTTCTGTTTTATCTCTATGTGATAAAGAATGTGAGAAGGGGAACAACAGCCATTGAAAAATTACTGTAACAGTGGAAAGGTGTTTGTGCCAAGACATGTTATTTTTCAGGAGATGGAGTCAGAAGAGACGAGAGTCATGAGCTGATTGGATGAAACCCAAGAGCCATACCCAATAACAGAAGAGGAGTCAAGATCACGAGGACAAGAATACAAACTGTATAAATATGTATGTGACTCTGTTCCTGGGTTGTTGGTTGGATTTATTACGTTATAGCCAGACAACCCAGTACTGTTATCCTTTCATATCTGATGAATAAATTTCAATATATTTTAACTATTCGTCTCCAGTGAGATTTTGAACATACAGGACTAAAAGGATTAAAGTCCAACAATACACAAGTAAAAAAATAGCCTTATGGAGTTAAAGCCCTTTATTTTTACTATATTCCTCTCAGAAACCAGGTATTAGCCAGAAATGAAGTTCTGCAGTAATGTTCTTTGTTTATCAACAATGCTTCATTGTAAAAGCATATATTTAATGAGAAACTGCGTTTTGGGATGATTGCTTTTAATTCTGAGTGGTACCCTACTAGAAACCAGGTATTAGTTAGAAATTAAGTTACGCTGCAGATATATGTTTACGAACAAGACATCACAAACAAAAGCACAAAAGTACTAAAAAACATCATTTTGAAGATGATGCTTACAATTCATACTATTTCGATCCAGGAAACCAGTTATTTGTAAGATCTTAACTGTACCTCTGTTGTCTGTTTCGAAGCAATGCATCATGATAGGAGCGAAAACGTATTAAGAAACTGCATTTTATCATTTGATCTGGTAAATACATATTTCTATCCCAGAAACTAACTATTTAGCAAGAATTAAACTTCTGCAACGAAATACCTTTGTTTATGAGCAAGGTTTCATGATGAAAATACACAAGTAGCAAAATAGCCTTATGGAGTTAAAGCTCTTTATTTTTACAATATTCTTCTCAGAAACCAGGTATTAGCCAGGAATGAAGTTTTGCAGTAATGTTCTTTTTTATGAACAATGCTTCATTGTAAAAGCATATATGTAATGAGAAACTGCGTTTTGGGATGATTGCTTTTAATTCTGAGTGGTACCCTACTAGAAACCAGGTATTAGTTAGAAATTAAGTTACGCTGCAGATACCTCTGTTTATGAACAAGGCATCACAAACAAAAGCACAAAGTACTAAAAACATCATTTTGAAGATGATGCTTTACAATTCATGCTATTTCGATCCAGGAAACCAGTTATTTGTAAGAACGTAATTTCTGCATTGCTGTTGTCTTTTCGAAGCAAAGCATCATGATATGAGCGAAAACGTAATAAGAAACTGCATTTTGTAATTTGATCTGGTAAATACATATTTCTATCCCAGAAACTAACTATTTAGCAAGAATTAAACTTCTGCAACGATATACCTTTATTTATGAGCAAGGGTTCATGATGAAAATACACAAGTAAAAAAATAGCCTTATGGAGTTAAAGCTCTTTATTTTTACAATATTATTCTCAGAAACCAGGTATTAGCCAGGAATGAAGTTTTGCAGTAATGTTCTTTTTATGAACAATGCTTCATTGTAAAAGCATATATGTAATGAGAAACTGCGTTTTGGGATGATTGCTTTTAATTCTGAGTGGTACCCTACTAGAAACCAGGTATTAGTTAGAAATTAAGTTACGCTGCAGATACCTCTGTTTATGAACAAGGCATCACAAACAAAAGCACAAAAGTACTAAAAACATCATTTTGAAGATGATGCTTACAATTCATACTATTTCGATCCAGGAAACCAGTTATTTGTAAGAACGTAATTCTCTGTTGTCTTTTTCGAAGCAAAGCATCATGATATGAGCGAAAACGTAATAAGAAACTGCATTTTGTAATTTGATCTGGTAAATACATATTTCTATCCCAGAAACTAACTATTTAGCAAGAAACTTCTGCACGATATACCTTTGTTTACGAGCAAGGGTTCATGATGAAAATACACAAGTAGCAAAATAGCCTTATGGAGTTAAAGCATTTTATTTTACAATATTCTTCTCAGAAACCAGGTATTAGCCAGGAATGAAGTTTTGCAGTAATGTTCTTTTTATGAACAATGCTTCATTGTAAAAGCATATATGTAATGAGAAACTGCGTTTTGGGATGATTGCTTTTTAATTCTGAGTGGTACCCTACTAGAAACCAGGTATTAGTTAGAAATTAAGTTACGCTGCAGATACCTATGTTTACGAACAAGGCATCACAAACAAAAGCACAAAAGTACTAAAAACATCATATTGAAGATGATGCTTACAATTCATGCTATTTCGATCCACGAAACCAGTTATTTGTAAGAACGTAATTTCTGTTGTGTTTTTTTCGAAGCAAAGCATCATGATATGAGCCAAAACGTAATAAGAAACTGCATTTTGTAATTTGATCTGGTAAATACATATTTCTATCCCAGAAACTAACTATTTAGCAAGAAACTTCTGCACGATATACCTTTGTTTATGAGCAAGGGTTCATGATGAAAATACACAAGTAGCAAAATAGCCTTATGGAGTTAAAGCTCTTTATTTTACAATATTCTTCTCAGAAACCAGGTATTAGCCAGAAATGAAGTTTTGCAGTAATGTTCTTTTTATGAACAATGCTTCATTGTAAAAGCATATATGTAATGAGAAACTGCGTTTTGGGATGATTGCTTTTAATTCTGAGTGGTACCCTACTAGAAACCAGGTATTAGTTAGAAATTAAGTTACGCTGCAGATACCTATGTTTACGAACAAGGCATCACAAACAAAAGCATAAAAAGTACTAAAAACATCATATTGAAGATGATGCTTACAATTCATGCTATTTCGATCCAGGAAACCAGTTATTTGTAAGAACGTAATTTCTGTTGTCTGTTTTTTCGAAGCAAAGCATCATGATATGAGCCAAAACGTAATAAGAAACTGTATTTTGTAATTTGATCTGGTAAATACATATTTCTATCCCAGAAACTAACTATTTAGCAAGAATAACACTTCTGCACGATATACCTTTGTTTTATGAGCAAGGGTTCATGATGAAAATACACAAGTAGCAAAATAGCCTTATGGAGTTAAAGCTCTTTATTTTACTATATTCTCTCTCAGAAACCAGGTATTAGCCAGAAATTAAGTTCTGCAGGAAAGTTCTTTTTATGAACAATGCTTCATTGTAAAAGCATATATGTAATGAGAAACTGCGTTTTGGGATGATTGCTTTTAATTCTGAGTGGTTACCCTACTAGAAACCAGGTATTAGTTAGAAATTAAGTTATGCTGCAGATATCTCTGTTTATGAACAAGACATCACGAACGAAAGCACAAAGTACTGGAAAAACATCATATTGAAGATGATGCTACAATTCATGCTATTTCGATCCAGGAAACCAGTTATTTGGAAGAACGTAATTTCTACACCTCTGTTGTCTGTTTCGAAGCAACGCATCATGATATGAGCGAAAACGTAATAAGAAACTGCATTTTGTAATTTGATCTGGTAAATACACATTTCCATCCCAGAAACTAACTATTTAGCAAGAATACTTCTGCACGATATACCTTTGTTTATGAGCAAGGGTTCATGATGAAAAATACACAAGTAGCAAAATAGCCTTATGGAGTTATCAAGCTCTTTTATTTTTTACAATATTCCTTCTCAGAAACCAGGTATTAGCCAGGAATGAAGTTTTAAAGTAATGTTCTGTGTTTTATGAACAATGCTTCATTGTAAAAGCATATATGTAATGAGAAACTGCGTTTTGGGATGATTGCTTTTAATTATGAGACACAAATTCTACTAGAAACCAGGTATTAGTTAGAAATTAAGTTGTGCTGCAGATACCTATGTTTACGAACAAGGCATCACAAACAAAAGCAGTGGAAAGTACTAAAAGACACATCATATTGAAGAGATGATGCTCACAATTCATAGTCATATTTCGATCCACGAAACCAGTTATTTGTAAAACGTAATTTCTGCATTGCTGTTGTCTTTTTTCGAAGCAAAGCATCATGATATGATGAAAACGTAATAAGAAACTGCATTTTGTAATTTGATCTGGTAAATACATATTTCTATCCCAGAAAACTAACTATTTAGCAAGAAACTTCTGCACGATATATTTTTATTTATGAGCAAGGGTTCATGATGAACAATACACAAGTAAAAAAATAGCCTTATGGAGTTAAAGCCTTTATTTTTACAATATTCCTCTCAGAAACCAGGTATTAGCCAGAAATGAAGTTTTGCAGTAATGTTCTTTTTTTATGAACAATGCTTCATTGTAAAAGCATATATGTAATGAGAAACTGCGTTTTGGGATGATTGCTTTTAATTCTGAGTGGTACCCTACTAGAAACCAGGTATTAGTTAGAAATTAAGTTACGCTGCAGATACCTATGTTTACGAACAAGGCATCACAAACAAAAGCACAAAAGTACTAAAAAGCATCATATTGAAAATGATGCTTACAATTCATGCTATTTCGATCCAGGAAACCAGTTATTTGTAAGAACGTAATTTCTTCTGTTGTCTTTTTCGAAGCAAAGCATCATGATGCCAAAACGTAATAAGAAACTGTATTTTGTAATTTGATCTGGTAAATACATATTTCTATCCCAGAAACTAACTATTTAGCAAGAATAAACTTCTGCACGATATACCTTTGTTTATGAGCAAGGGTTCATGATGAAAATACACAAGTAAAAAATAGCCTTATGGAGTTAAAGCATTTTATTTTTACAATATTCCTCTCAGAAACCAGGTATTAGCCAGAAATGAAGTTCTGCAGTAATGTTCTTTTATGAACAATGCTTCATTGTAAAAGCATATATGTAATGAGAAACTGCGTTTTGGGATGATTGCTTTTAATTCTGAGTGGTACCCTACTAGAAACCAGGTATTAGTTAGAAATTAAGTTACGCTGCAGATACCTCTGTTTATGAACAAGGCATCACAAATAAAAGCACAAAAGTACTAAAAAACATCATTTTGAAGTTGATGCTTACAATTCATACTATTTCGATCCAGGAAACCAGTTATTTGTAAGAACGTAATTTCTGCACCTCTGTTGTCTTTTCGAAGCAAAGCATCATGATAGGAGCGAAAACGTAATAAGAAACTGCATTTTGTAATTTGATCTGGTAAATACATATTTCTATCCCAGAAACTAACTATTTAGCAAAGAAACTTCTGCACGATATACCTTTATTTATGAGCAAGGGTTCATGATGAAAATACACAAGTGACAAAATATGCCTTATGGAGTTAAAGCTCTTTATTTTACTATATTCCTCTCAGAAACCAGGTATTAGCCAGAAATTAAGTTCTGCAGGAAAGTTCTTTGTTTATCAACAATGCTTCATTGTAAAAGCATATACGTAATGAGAAACTGCGTTTTGGGATGATTGCTTTTAATTCTGAGTGGTACCCTACTAGAAACCAGGTATTAGTTAGAAATTAAGTTACGCTGCAGATATCTCTGTTTCTGAACAAGGCATCACGAACAAAAGCACAAAAAAGTACTAAAAACATCATATTGAAGATGATGCTTACAATTCATGCTATTTCGATCCAGGAAACCAGTTATTTGGAAGAACGTAATTTCTACAGCTCTGTTTTCGAAAGCAATGCATCATGATAGGAGCGAAAACGTAATAAGAAACTGCATTTTATCATTTGATCTGGTAAGTACACATTTCTATCCCAGAAACTAACTATTTAGCAAAAATACACTTCTGCTCGAAATATCTTTGTTTATGAGCAAGGGTTCACGATGAAAATACACTGTGGCAAAATAGCCTTATGGAGTTAAAGCTCTTCATTTTACTATTTTCCTCTCAGAAACCAGGTATTAGCCAGAAATGAAGTTCTGCAGTAATGTTCTTTTTATTAATAATGCTTCATGTAAAAGCATATATGTAATGAGAAACTGCGTTTTGGGATGATTGCTTTTAAAACTGGGTGACCCTACTAGAAACCAGGTATTAGTTAGAAATTAAGTTACGCTGCAGATATCTCTGTTTATGTGGAAGGCATCACAAATGAAAGCACAAAAGTACTGGGACAAGTAGTTGATGCTTTACAATTCATACTATTTCGATCCACAAAGCAGTTATTTGTAAAAACGTAATTTCTGTTGCTGTTGTCTTTTCGAAGCAAAGCATCATGATATGAGCGAAAACGTAATAAGAAACTGCATTTTGTAATTTGATCTGGTAAATACATAATCCCAGAAACTAACTATTTAGCAAGAAACTTCTGCACGATATACCTTTATTTATGAGCAAGGGTTCATGATGAAAATACACAAGGGAAAAAAATATGCTTATGAGTTAAAGCATTTTATTTTTACAAATATTATTCTCAGAAACCAGGTATTAGCCATTAAATGATCAGTTTTGAGTAATGTTCTGTTTATGAACAATGCTTCATTGTACTGAGAAGCATATATGTAATGAGAAACCCATGATTGCTTTTAATTCTGAGAGTGGTACCCTACTAGAAACCAGGTATTAGTTAGAAATTCAGGAGTTACGCTGCAGATATCTAGCTGATTTAGAACAAGCATCAATACAGCACGAGGAAAGTACTAAAAATATGTATGAAGACTCTGTTCCTGGGTTGTTGGTTCGATCCAGGAAACCAGTTATAGGAAGACAATTTCCAGTGTCTGTTATCCAACGCATCTGATGAATAAATTTAAAAATATTTTTAACTATTCGCACATTTCTATCCCAGTGAGATTTTGCAAACATACAGGACGATATAAAGGATTAGCAAGTCATGAAAAATACACAAGTAAAAAAATAGCCTTATGGAGTTAAAGCCCTTTATTTTTACTATATTCCTCTCAGAAACCAGGTATTAGCCAGAAATGAAGTTCTGCAGTAATGTTCTTTGTTTATCAACAATGCTTCATGATAAAAGCATATACGTAAAGAGAAACTGCGTTTTGGGATGATTGCTTTTAATTCTTAGTGGTACCCTACTAGAAACCAGGAATTAGTTAGAAATTAAGTTACGCTGCAGATATGAGAACAAGACATCACGAACAAAAGCACAAAATTTCTAAAAACATCATTTTGAAGTTGATATTTTCAATTCATACTATTTCGATCCAGGAAACCAGTTATTTGTAAGATCTTAATTTCTGCACCTCTGTTGTCTGTTTCGAAGCAATGCATCATGATAGGAGCCAAAACGTAATAAGAAACTGTATTTTGTCATTTGAGCTGGTAAATACATATTTCCATCCCAGAAACTAACTATTTAGCAAGGAATAACACTTCTGCACGAAATATTTTATTATGAGCAAGGTTTCACGATGAAAATACACAAGTAAAAATATATCCTTATGGAGTTAAAGCACTTTATTTTTACTATTTTCCTCTCAGAAACCAGGTATTAGCCAGAAATGAAGTTTTGCAGTAATGTTCTTTTTTATGAATAATGCTTCATTGTAAAAGCATATATGTAATGAGAAACTGCGTTTTGGGATGATTCCTTTTAATTCTGAGTGGTACCCTACTAGAAATTAGGTATTAGTTAAAAATTAAGTTACGCTGCAGATACCTCTGTTTATGAACAAGGCATCACAAACAAAAAAAGCACAAAAGTACTAAAAAACATCATTTTGAAGATGATGCTTACAATTCATACTATTTCGATCCAGGAAACCAGTTATTTGAAGAACGTAATTTGCTGTTGTCTTTTTCGAAGTAAAGCATCATGATATGAGCCAAAACGTAATATGAAACCGTATTTTGTAATTTGATCTGGTAAATACATATTTCTATCCCAGAAACTAACTATTTAGCAAGAATTACACTTCTGCAACGATATACCTTTGTTTATGAGCAAGGGTTCATGATGAAAATACACAAGTAGCAAAATAGCCTTATGGAGTTAAAGCTCTTTATTTTTACTATTTTCCTCTCAGAAACCAGGTATTAGCCAGAAATGAAGTTCTGCAGTAATGTTCTTTTTTATGAATAATGCTTCATTGTAAAAGCATATATGTAATGAGAAACTGCGTTTTGGGATGATTGCTTTAAATTCTGAGTGGTACCCTACTAGAAACCAGGTATTAGTTAGAAATTAAGTTACGCTGCAGATACCTCTGTTTATGAACAAGGCATCTCAAATAAAAGCACAAAAGTACTAAAAAACATCATTTTGTAGTTGATGCTTACAATTCATACTATTTCGATCCACGAAAACAGTTATTTGTAAAACGTAATTTCTGCATTGCTGTTGTCTTTTTCGAAGCAAAGCATCATGATATGAGCGAAAACGTAATAAGAAACTGCATTTTGTAATTTCATCTGGTAAATACATATTTCTATCTCAGAAACTAACTATTTAGCAAGAAACTTCTGCACGATATACCTTTATTTATGAGCAAGGGTTCATGATGAAAATACACAAGTAAAAAAATATGCTTATGGAGTTAAAGCATTTTATTTTTACAATATTATTCTCAGAAACCAGGTATTAGCCAGGAATGAAGTTTTGCAGTAATGTTCTTTTTTATGAACAATGCTTCATTGTAAAAGCATATATGTAATGAGAAACTGCGTTTTGGGATGATTGCTTTTAATTCTGAGTGGTACCCTACTAGAAACCAGGTATTAGTTAGAAATTAAGTTACGCTGCAGATACCTATGTTTACGAACAAGGCATCACAAACAAAAGCACAAAAGTACTAAAAAACATCATATTGAAGATGATGCTTACAATTCATGCTATTACGATCCACGAAAACAGTTATTTGTAAGAACGTAATTTCTGTTGTCTTTTTCGAAGCAACGCATCATGATATGAGCGAAAACGTAATAAGAAACTGCATTTTGTAATTTGATCTGGTAAATACACATTTCTATCCCAGAAACTAACTATTTAGCAAGAAACTTCTGTACGATATACCTTTGTTTATGAGCAAGGGTTCATGATGAAGATACACAAGTAAAAAATAGCCTTATGGAGTTAAAGCTCTTTATTTTTACAATATTCTTCTCAGAAACCAGGTATTAGCCAGGAATGAAGTTTTGCAGTAATGTTCTTTTTTATGAACAATGCTTCATTGTAAAAGCATATATGTAATGAGAAACTGCGTTTTGGGATGATTGCTTTTAATTCTGAGTGGTACCCTACTAGAAACCAGGTATTAGTTAGAAATTAAGTTACGCTGCAGATACCTATGTTTACGAACAAGGCATCACAAACAAAAGCACAAAAGTACTAAAAACATCATTTTGAAGATGATGCTTACAATTCATGCTATTTCGATCCAGGAATCCAGTTATTTGGAAGAACGTAATTTCTGTTGTCTCTTTTTTCGAAGCAAAGCATCATGATTTGAGCCAAAACGTAATAAGAAACTGTATTTTGTAATTTGATCTGGTAAATACATATTTCTATCCCAGAAACTAACTATTTAGCAAGAAACTTCTGCACGATATACCTTTGTTTATGAGCAAGGGTTCATGATGAAAATACACAAGTAGCAAAATATGCCTTATGGAGTTTAAGCTCTTTATTTTTACTATTTTCCTCTCAGAAACCAGGTATTAGCCAGAAATGAAGTTCTGCAGTAATGTTCTTTTTTATGAATAATGCTTCATTGTAAAAGCATATATGTAATGAGAAACTGCGTTTTGGGATGATTGCTTTTAATTCTGAGTGGTACCCTACTAGAAACCAGGTATTAGTTAGAAATTAAGTTATGCTGCAGATATCTCTGTTTATGAACAAGGCATCACAAACAAAAGCACAAAAGTACTAAAAACATCATATTGAAGATGATGCTTACAATTCATGCTATTTCGATCCAGGAAACCAGTTATTTGGAAGAACGTAATTTCTGTTGTCTTTTTCGAAGCAACGCATCATGATATGAGCGAAAACGTAATAAGAAACTGCATTTTGTAATTTGATCTGGTAAATACACATTTCTATCCCAGAAACTAACTATTTAGCAAGAAACTTCTGCACGATATACCTTTGTTTACGAGCAAGGGTTCATGATGAAAATACACAAGTAGCAAAATAGCCTTATGGAGTTAAAGCTCTTTATTTTTACAATATTCTTCTCAGAAACCAGGTATTAGCCAGGAATGAAGTTTTGCAGTAATGTTCTTTTTTATGAACAATGCTTCATTGTAAAAGCATATATGTAATGAGAAACTGCGTTTTGGGATGATTGCTTTTAATTATGAGTGGTACCCTACTAGAAACCAGGTATTAGTTAGAAATTAAGTTACGCTGCAGATACCTATGTTTACGAACAAGGCATCACAAACAAAAGCACAAAAGTACTAAAAAACATCATATTGAAGATGATGCTTACAATTCATACTATTTCGATCCACGAAAACAGTTATTTGTAAAAACGTAATTTCTGCATTGCTGTTGTCTTTTTCGAAGCAAAGCATCATGATATGAGCGAAAACGTAATAAGAAACTGCATTTTGTAATTTGATCTGGTAAATACATATTTCTATCCCAGAAACTAACTATTTAGCAAGAAACTTCTGCACGATATACCTTTATTTATGAGCAAGGGTTCATGATGAAAATACACAAGTAAAAAAATATGCTTATGGGGTTAAAGCATTTTATTTTTACAATATTATGCTCAGAAACCAGGTATTAGCCAGGAATGAAGTTTTGCAGTAATGTTCTTTTTTATGAACAATGCTTCATTGTAAAAGCATATATGTAATGAAAAACTGCGTTTTGGGATGATTGCTTTTAATTCTGAGTGGTACCCTACTAGAAACCAGGTATTAGTTAGAAATTAAGTTACGCTGCAGATACCTATGTTTACGAACAAGGCATCACAAACAAAAGCACAAAAGTACTAAAAAACATCATATTGAAAATGATGCTTACAATTCATGCTATTTCGATCCAGGAAACCAGTTATTTGGAAGAACGTAATTTCTGTTGTCTTTTTCGAAGCAAAGAATCATGCCAAAACGTAATATGAAACTGTATTTTGTAATTTGATCTGGTAAATACATATTTCTATCCCAGAAACTAACTATTTAGCAAGAATAACACTTCTGCACGATATACCTTTGTTTATGAGCAAGGGTTCATGATGAAAATACACAAGTAGCAAAATAGCCTTATGGAGTTTAAGCTCTTTATTTTACTATTTTCCTCTCAGAAACCAAGTATTAAACAGAAATTATGTTCTGCGGAAAGTTCTTTTTATGAATAATGCTTCATTGTAAAAGCATATATGTAATGAGAAACAGCGTTTTGGGATGATTGCTTTTAATTCTGAGTGGTACCCTACTAGAAACCAGGTATTAGTTAGAAATTAAGTTATGCTGCAGATATCTCTGTTTATGAGAAAGGCATCACGAACGAAAGCACAAAAGTATTAAAAAGCATCAATTTGAAGTTGATGCTTTCAATTCATACTATTTCGATCCAGGAAACCAGTAATTTGTAAGATCGTAATTTCTGCACCTCTGTTGTCTGATTCGAAGCAATGCATCATGATAGGAGCGAAATCGTAATAAGAAACTGTTTTTGGTTTTGAGCTGGTTACTACATTCTATCCCAGAAACGAACTATTTAGCAAAAATAAACTTCTGCACGAAATATCTTTATTATGAGCAAGTGTTCACGATGAAAAAAAACAAATGACAAAATTGCCTTGTGGATTTAAAGCTCTTTATTTTACTATATTCCTCTCAGAAACCAGGTATTAGCCAGAAATTAAGTTCTGCAGGAAAGTTCTTTGTTTATCAACAATTCTTCATGATAAAAGCATATACGTAATGAGAAACTGCGTTTTGGGATGATTGCTTTTAATACTTAGCGTTTCCCTACCAGAAACCAGGTATTAACTGAAAAATAAGTTACGCTGCAAATATCTCTGTTTCTGAACAAGACATCACGAACATTTTGAAGTTGATTTTTTGATCGAAATAGTATGAATGGTAAATTCATACTATTTCGATCCAAGAAACCAGTTATTTGTAAGAACGTATTTTCTACAGCTCTGTTGTCTGTTTCTGAAAGCAATGCATCATGATAGGAGCGAGAACGTAATAAGAAACATTTTTATCATTTGAGCTGGTAAGTACATATTTCCATCCCAGAAACTGACTATTTAGCAAGGAATACAATTCTGCTCGAAATATCTTTGTTATGAGCAAGGGTTCACGATGAAAATACTGTGGGATATGAGTTTTACTGTGTGACTTTTCTTATTAATCAAACTGTGATTTATCATTTAGAAGTTAATTTCCTTTTATTATTAATTATTAATTAATTATTAATCATTATTAATGAGTGATTAAAACAATGAGCTGTGTGCCATTATAAATGTGCTTGCTAAGTGGAAGAGTACTGAGAGGCAGAATGGGAAAGTGTGAGAAGTGTACAGACACAGAGCCTCAAGGTCAAACAAAACTTCTGTTTTATCTCTATGTGATAAAGAATGTGTGAGAAGGGGGAACAACAGCCATTGAAAAATTACTGTAACAGTGGAAAGGTGTTTGTGCCAAGACATGTTATTTTTCAGGAGATGGAGTCAGAAGAGACGAGAGTCATGAGCTGATTGGATGAAACCCAAGAGCCATACCCAATAACAGAAGAGGAGTCAAGATCACGAGGACAAGAATACAAACTGTATAAATATGTATGTGACTCTGTTCCTGGGTTGTTGGTTGGATTTATTACGTTATAGCCAGACAACCCAGTACTGTTATCCTTTCATATCTGATGAATAAATTTCAATATATTTTAACTATTCGTCTCCAGTGAGATTTTGAACATACAGGACTAAAAGGATTAAAGTCCAACAATACACAAGTAAAAAAATAGCCTTATGGAGTTAAAGCCCTTTATTTTTACTATATTCCTCTCAGAAACCAGGTATTAGCCAGAAATGAAGTTCTGCAGTAATGTTCTTTGTTTATCAACAATGCTTCATGATAAAAGCATATACGTAAAGAGAAACTGCGTTTTGGGGTGATTGCTTTTAATTCTTAGTGGTACCCTACTAGAAACCAGGAATTAGTTAGAAATTAAGTTATGCTGCAGATATGAGCAAGACATCACGAACAAAAGCACAAAATTTCTAAAAAAGCATCATTTTGAAGTTGATATTTTCAATTCATACTATTTCGATCCAGGAAACCAGTTATTTGTAAGATCTTAATTTCTGCACCTCTGTTGTCTGTTTCGAAGCAATGCATCATGATAGGAGCGAAAACGTAATAAGAAACTGTTTTTATCATTTGAGCTGGTAAGTACATATTTCCATCCCAGAAACTAACTATTTAGCAAGGAATAAACTTCTGCACGAAATATTTTTATTATGAGCAAGGTTTCACGATGAAAATACACAAGTAAAAATATATCCTTATGGAGTTAAAGCACTTTATTTTTACAATATACTTCTCAGAACCCAGGTATTAGCCAGAAATGAAGTTTTGCAGTAATGTTCTTTTTTATGAACAATGCTTCATTGTAAAAGCATATATGTAATGAGAAACTGCGTTTTGGGATGATTCCTTTTTATTCTGAGTGGTACCCTACTAGAAATTAGGTATTAGTTAAAAATTAAGTTACGCTGCAGATACCTCTGTTTATGAACAAGGCATCACAAACAAAAGCACAAAAGTACTGAAAAACATCATTTTGAAGATGATGCTTACAATTCATACTATTTCGATCCAGGAAACCAGTTATTTGGAAGAACGTAATTTCTGTTGTCTTTTTCGAAGTAAAGCATCATGATATGAGCCAAAACGTAATATGAAACCGTATTTTGTAATTTGATCTGGTAAATACATATTTCTATCCCAGAAACTAACTATTTAGCAAGAATTACACTTCTGCAACGATATACCTTTGTTTATGAGCAAGGGTTCATGATGAAAATACACAAGTAGCAAAATAGCCTTATGGAGTTAAAGCTCTTTATTTTACTATTTTCCTCCTCAGAAACCAGGTATTAGCCAGAAATGAAGTTCTGCAGTAATGTTCTTTTTTATGAATAATGCTTCATTGTAAAAGCATATATGTAATGAGAAACTGCGTTTTGGGATGATTGCTTTAAATTCTGAGTGGTACCCTACTAGAAACCAGGTATTAGTTAGAAATTAAGTTACGCTGCAGATACCTCTGTTTATGAACAAGGCATCTCAAATAAAAGCACAAAAGTACTAAAAAACATCATTTTGTAGTTGATGCTTACAATTCATACTATTTCGATCCACGAAAACAGTTATTTGTAAAAACGTAATTTCTGCATTGCTGTTGTCTTTTTCGAAGCAAAGCATCATGATATGAGCGAAAACGTAATAAGAAACTGCATTTTGTAATTTCATCTGGTAAATACATATTTCTATCCCAGAAACTAACTATTTAGCAAGAAACTTCTGCACGATATACCTTTATTTATGAGCAAGGGTTCATGATGAAAATACACAAGTAAAAAAAATATGCTTATGGAGTTAAAGCATTTTATTTTTACAATATTATTCTCAGAAACCAGGTATTAGCCAGGAATGAAGTTTTGCAGTAATGTTCTTTTTTATGAACAATGCTTCATTGTAAAAGCATATATGTAATGAGAAACTGCGTTTTGGGATGATTGCTTTTAATTCTGAGTGGTACCCTACTAGAAACCAGGTATTAGTTAGAAATTAAGTTACGCTGCAGATACCTATGTTTACGAACAAGGCATCACAAACAAAAGCACAAAAGTACTAAAAAACATCATATTGAAGATGATGCTTACAATTCATGCTATTTCGATCCACGAAAACAGTTATTTGTAAGAACGTAATTTCTGTTGTCTTTTTCGAAGCAACGCATCATGATATGAGCGAAAACGTAATAAGAAACTGCATTTTGTAATTTGATCTGGTAAATAC
This sequence comes from Beaufortia kweichowensis, assembly GCA_019155185.1. Taxonomy (NCBI): domain Eukaryota; kingdom Metazoa; phylum Chordata; class Actinopteri; order Cypriniformes; family Gastromyzontidae; genus Beaufortia; species Beaufortia kweichowensis. Next base: position 4,699,090 of record CM032808.1, read on the forward strand.
ACATTTCTATCCCAGAAACTAACTATTTAGCAAGAAACTTCTGTACGATATACCTTTGTTTACGAGCAAGGGTTCATGATGAAGATACACAAGTAGCAAAATAGCCTTATGGAGTTAAAGCTCTTTATTTTTACAATATTCTTCTCAGAAACCAGGTATTAGCCAGGAATGAAGTTTTGCAGTAATGTTCTTTTTTATGAACAATGCTTCATTGTAAAAGCATATATGTAATGAGAAACTGCGTTTTGGGATGATTGCTTTTAATTCTGAGTGGTACCCTACTAGAAACCAGGTATTAGTTAGAAATTAAGTTACGCTGCAGATACCTATGTTTACGAACAAGGCATCACAAACAAAAGCACAAAAGTACTAAAAAACATCATATTGAAGATGATGCTTACAATTCATGCTATTTCGATCCAGGAAACCAGTTATTTGGAAGAACGTAATTTCTGTTGTCTTTTTCGAAGCAAAGCATCATGATATGAGCCAAAACGTAATATGAAACTGTATTTTGTAATTTGATCTGGTAAATACATATTTCTATCCCAGAAACTAACTATTTAGCAAGAATAACACTTCTGCACGATATACCTTTGTTTATGAGCAAGGGTTCATGATGAAAATACACAAGTAGCAAAATAGCCTTATGGAGTTTAAGCTCTTTATTTTTACTATTTTCCTCTCAGAAACCAAGTATTAAACAGAAATTATGTTCTGCGGGAAAGTTCTTTTTTATGAATAATGCTTCATTGTAAAAGCATATATGTAATGAGAAACTGCGTTTTGGGATGATTGCTTTTAATTCTGAGTGGTACCCTACTAGAAACCAGGTATTAGTTAGAAATTAAGTTATGCTGCAGATATCTCTGTTTATGAGAAAGGCATCACGAACGAAAGCACAAAAGTACTAAAAAACATCATATTGAAGATGATGCTTACAATTCATGCTATTTCGATCCAGGAAACCAGTTATTTGGAAGAACGTAATTTCTGTTGTCTTTTTCGAAGCAACGCATCATGATATGAGCGAAAACGTAATAAGAAACTGCATTTTGTAATTTGATCTGGTAAATACATTTCTATCCCAGAAACTAACTATTTAGCAAAAAGAAACTTCTGCACGATATATCTTTGTTTATGAGCAAGGGTTCATGATGAAAATACACAAGTAGCAAAATAGCCTTATGGAGTTAAAGCTCTTTATTTTACAATATTCTTCTCAGAAACCAGGTATTAGCCAGGAAATGAAGTTTTGCAGTAATGTTCTTTTTTATGAACAATGCTTCATTGTAAAAGCATATATGTAATGAGAAACTGCGTTTTGGGATGATTGCTTTTAATACTTAGTGGTACCCTACTAGAAACCAGGTATTAACTGAAAATAAGTTACGCTGCAAATATCTCTGTTTCTGAACAAACATCACAGGTTATTTTTAGTTATGGTAAATTCATACTATTTCGATCCAAGAAAACCAGTTATTTGTAAGAACGTATTTTCTACACTCTGTTGTCTGTTTCGAAGCAAGGCATCACAAACGTAATAAGAAACATTTTTAAAGTACTAAAAACATCATCCCAGAAAGATGATGCTTACAATTCATAATATCTTTATTATGATCCACGATGAAAATACAGTTTTATTTGTCAAAAACATTTAGAAGTTAATTTCTTTTATTATTAATTATTAATTAATTATTGTCATTATTTTTTAAAACAAGCAAAGCATTATAAATGTGCTTGCTAAGTGGAAGAGTACTGAGAGGCAGAATGGGAAAGTGTGAGTAAGTGTATACAGAAACTGCATTTTGTAATTTGATCTGGTAAATACATATTTCTATCCCAGAAACTAACTCAGGAGATAGCAAGAAACTTCTGCACGATATATGAGCTTATTTGAAATGAGCAAGGGTTCATGATGAAAGATACGAGGACAAGTAAAAAAATAAATATGTATGTGACTCTATGGGGTTATAGCCAAGCAATTTTATTTTTTACAATCTCCAGTGAGATTTTATGCTCAAGAAAAAAAATAGCCTTATGGAGTTAAAGCCCTTTATTTTTACTATATTCTCTCTCAGAAACCAGGTATTAGCAGCCAGGAAATGAAGTTTTGCAGTAATGTTCTTTTTTATGAACAATGCTTCATTGTAAAAGCATATATGTAATGAAAAACTGCGTTTTGGGATGATTGCTTTTAATTCTGAGTGGTACCCTACTAGAAACCAGGTATTAGTTAGAAATTAAGTTACGCTGCAGATACCTATGTTTACGAACAAGGCATCACAAACAAAAGCACAAAAGTACTAAAAAACATCATATTGAAAATGATGCTTACAATTCATGCTATTTCGATCCAGGAAACCAGTTATTTGGAAGAACGTAATTTCTGTTGTCTTTTTCGAAGCAAAGCATCATGCCAAAACGTAATATGAAACTGTATTTTGTAATTTGATCTGGTAAATACATATTTCTATCCCAGAAACTAACTATTTAGCAAGAATAACACTTCTGCACGATATACCTTTGTTTATGAGCAAGGGTTCATGATGAAAATACACAAGTAGCAAAATAGCCTTATGGAGTTAAAGCTCTTTATTTTTACTATTTTCCTCTCAGAAACCAAGTATTAAACAGAAATTATGTTCATGCAGAAAGTTCTTTTTATGAATAATGCTTCATTGTAAAAGCATATATGTAATGAGAAACAGCGTTTTGGGATGATTGCTTTTAATTCTGAGTGGTACCCTACTAGAAACCAGGTATTAGTTAGAAATTAAGTTATGCTGCAGATATCTCTGTTTATGAGAAAGGCATCACGAACGAAAGCACAAAAGTATTAAAAAGCATCAATTTGTAGTTGATGCTTTCAATTCATACTATTTCGATCCAGGAAACCAGTAATTTGTAAGATCGTAATTTCTGCACCTCTGTTGTCTGATTCGAAGCAATGCATCATGATAGGAGCGAAAACGTAATAAGAAACTGCATTTTGTAATTTGATCTGGTAAATACATATTTCTATCCCAGAAACTAACTATTTAGCAAAAAATAAACTTCTGCACGAAATATCTTTATTATGAGCAAGGGTTCATGATGAAAACACAAATGAAAAAATATGCCTTGTGGATTTAAAGCATTTTATTTTTACAATATTCCTCTCAGAAACCAGGTATTAGCCAGAAATGAAGTTTTGCAGGAAAGTTCTTTGTTTATCAACAATGCTTCATTGTAAAAGCATATATGTAATGAGAAACTGCGTTTTGGGATGATTGCTTTTAATACTTAGTGGTTCCCTACCAGAAACCAGGTATTAGTTAGAAATTAAGTTACGCTGCAGATATCTCTGTTTCTGAACAAGACATCACAAACAAAAGCACAAAAGTACTAATTTTTGGATCATATTGAAGATGATGCTTACAATTCATACTATTTCGATCCAGGAAACCAGTTATTTGGAAGAACGTATTTTCTTCTGTTGTCTGTTTCGAAGCAATGCATCATGATATGAGCGAAAACGTAATAAGAAACTGCATTTTATAATTTGATCTGGTAAATACATATTTCTATCCCAGAAACTAACTATTTAGCAAGGAAACTTCTGCACGATATATCTTTGTTATGAGCAAGGGTTCATGATGAAAATACACAACGATGAAAATATGCTTATGGAGTTAAAGCATTTTATTTTACAACTTTTCTCAGAAACCAGGTATTAGCCAGGAATGAAGTTTTGCAGTAATGTTCATTTTTATGAACAATGCTTCATTGTAAAAGCATATATGTAATGAGAAACTTTTTGGGATGATTGCTTTTAATTAATGAGTGATCCCTACTAGAAACCAGGTATTAGTTAGAAATTGTTGTGCCATGTTTATACAATGCATGCAAACAAAATGGAAGAGTACTGAAAAACAGATATGGGAAATGTGCTTAGAATTCATGTATTTCAGATCCAGGAAGCCAGTTATTTGGAAGAACAAAACTTCTGTTGTTTTCGAAGCAAAGCATCTGATGTGAGCCAAAACGTAAATGGAACTGTATTTTGTAATTTGATCTGGTAAATACATTTCTATCCCAGAAACTAACTATTTAGCAAGAATAAACTTCTGCACGATATACTTTGTGGAAAGCAAGTGTTTGATGAAAATACACAAGAGCAAAATAGCCTTATGGAGTTTTCTTTAGGAGATGGAGTCAGAAACCAAGTATTAAACAGAAATTATGTCATGGGAGTTCTTTTTATGAATAATGCTTCATTGTAAAGCCATATATGTAATGAGAAACAGCGTTTTGGGATGATTGATTAATTCTGAGTGGTACTAAGAAACCAGGTACTAGTATAAATATGTTATGCTGCAGATATCTCTGTTTATGAGAAAGGCATCACGAACGAAAAAGCACAAAAGCACTAAAAAGTTCAATTTGATTTATGCTTTCAATTCATACTATTTCGATCCAGGAAACCAGTAATTTGTAAGATCGTAATTTCTGCACCTCTGTTGTCTGATTCGAAGCAATGCATCATGATGAGCGAAATCGTAATAAGAAACTGTTTTTGGTTTTGAGCTGGTTACTACATTCTATCCCAGAAACGACTATTTAGCGAAAAAATAAACTTCTGCACTAAATATCTTTATTATAAAGTCGAAAAATACACAAGTAAAAAAATAGCCTTATGGAGTTAAAGCCCTTTATTTTTACTATATTCCTCTCAGAAACCAGGTATTAGCCAGAAATGAAGTTCTGCAGTAATGTTCTTTGTTTATCAACAATGCTTCATGATAAAAGCATATACGTAATGAGAAACTGCGTTTTGGGATGATTGCTTTTAATTCTTAGTGGTACCCTACTAGAAACCAGGTATTAGTTAGAAATTAAGTTATGCTGCAGATATCTCTGCAAGAACATCACATCACGAACATTTTGCACAAAATTTCTAAAAATCATCATTTTGAAGTTGATACTTTCAATTCATACTATTTCGATCCAGGAAACCAGTTATTTGTAAGATCGTAATTTTCTGCAGCTCTGTTGTCTGTTTCGAAAGCAATGCATCATGATAGGAAGCGAGAACGTAATAAGAAACATTTTTTATCATTTGAGCTGGTAAGTACATATTTCCATCCCAGAAACTAACTATTTAGCAAGGAATAAACTTCTGCACGAAATATTTTATTATGAGCAAGGGTTCACGATGAAAATACTGTGGGATATGAGTACTGTGTGATATTCTTATGGAATTAAAGTGATTTATTTTTACAATATAATTTCCTCAGAACCCAATTATTAGCCAGAAATGAAGTTATGCAGTAATGTTCTTTTTATGAACAATGCTTGCCATTATAAATGCATATATGTAAGTGGAAGAGTTTGAGAGGCAGAATTTTATTCTGAGTGGTACCCTACTAGAAACAGGTATCAAGGTAAAAATTAAAACTTCTGTTTTAGATCTATCTGTTTATGAAGAAGGCATCAGAAGGGGGAACAAAGCCATTGAAAAATTACTGAAAAACATCATGGAAAAGTGATTGTTACAAGACATACTATTTTTCAGGAGATGGAGTCCAGAAGAGACCAGAGTCATGGAGCTGACGATGAATTTCAAGAGCCATGTCTTTAACAGAAAGTAAAGCATCATGAGGACAAGAATACAAACGTAATATAAATATGTATTTTGTTCCTTTGTTCTGGTTAATACATATTTCTAACCCAGACTGTTATAACTATTTATCTGATGAATAAATTTCAATAATTTTATACCTTTGTCTTAGTGAGATTTTGAACAAGGGTAAAAAGGATGAAAATACACAAGTAAAAAAATAGCCTTATGGAGTTAAAGCCCTTTATTTTTACTATATTCCTCTCAGAAACCAGGTATTAGCCAGAAATGAAGTTCTGCAGTAATGTTCTTTTTTATCAACAATGCTTCATGATAAAAGCATATACGTAATGAGAAACTGCGTTTTGGGATGATTGCTTTTAATTCTGAGTGGTACCCTACTAGAAACCAGGTATTAGTTAGAAATTAAGTTATGCTGCAGATACCTCTGTTTAGCAAGACATCACAAACAAAAGCACAAAATTTCTAAAAACATCATTTTGAAGTTGATACTTTCAATTCATACTATTTCGATCCAGGAAACCAGTTATTTGTAAGATCGTAATTTCTGCACCTCTGTTGTCTGTTTCAAGCAATGCATCATGATAGGAGCGAAAACGTAATAAGAAACTGCATTTTATCATTTGAGCTGGTAAATACATATTTCCATCCCAGAAACTAACTATTTAGCAAGGAATAAACTTCTGCACGAAATATTTTTATTTATGAGCAAGGGTTCATGATGAAAATACACAAGTAAAAAATATGCTTATGGAGTTAAAGCATTTTATTTTTTTACAATATTCTTCTCAGAAACCAGGTATTAGCCAGGAAATGAAGTTTTGCAGTAATGTTCTTTTTTATGAACAATGCTTCATTGTAAAAGCATATATGTAATGAGAAACTGCGTTTTGGGATGATTGCTTTTAATTCTGAGTGGTACCCTACTAGAAATTAGGTATTAGTTAGAAATTAAGTTACGCTGCAGATACCTCTGTTTATGAACAAGGCATCACAAACAAAAGCACAAAAGTACTAAAAACATCATTTTGAAGATGATGCTTACAATTCATACTATTTCGATCCACGAAAACAGTTATTTGTAAGAACGTAATTTCTGCATTTGTGTTTTTTCGAAGCAAAGCATCATGATATGAGCGAAAACGTAATAAGAAACTGCATTTTGTAATTTGATCTGGTAAATACATATTTCTATCCAGAAACTAACTATTTAGCAAGAATAACACTTCTGCACGATATACCTTTGTTTATGAGCAAGGGTTCATGATGAAAATACACAAGTAAAAAAATAGCCTTATGGAGTTAAAGCTCTTTTTTTTACTATTTTCCTCTCAGAAACCAGGTATTAGCCAGAAATGAAGTTTTGCATGGGAATGTTCTTTTTATGAATAATGCTTCATTGTAAAAGTATATATGTAATGAGAAACTGCGTTTTGGGATGATTGCTTTTAATTCTGAGTGGTACCCTACTAGAAACCAGGTATTAGTTAGAAATTAAGTTACGCTGCAGATATCTCTGTTTATGAGAAAGGCATCACAAACAAAAGCACAAAAGTACTAAAAACATCATATTTGAAGATGATGCTTACAATTCATACTATTTCGATCCAGGAAACCAGTTATTTGGAAGATCGTAATTTCTGCACCTCTGTTGTCTTTTCAAGCAATGCATCATGATAGGAGCGAAATCGTAATAAGAAACTGTTTTTTGTAATTTGATCTGGTAAATACACATTTCTATCCCAGAAACTAACTATTTAGCAAGAAACTTCTGCACGATAATATCTTTGTTTATGAGCAAGGGTTCATGATGAAAATACACAAGTAGCAAAATGCCTTATGGAGTTAAAGCTCTTTATTTTACAATATTCCTCTCAGAAACCAGGTATTAGCCAGAAATTGAAGTTTTGCAGTAATGTTCTTTGTTTATCAACAATGCTTCATGATAAAAGCATATATGTAATGAGAAACTGCGTTTTGGGATGATTGCTTTTAATTATGAGTGGTACCCTACTAGAAACCAGGTATTAGTTAGAAAATAAGTTACGCTGCAGATACCTATGTTTCTGAACAAGACATCACAAACAAAAGCAAAAAGTACTAAAAACATCATATTGAAGATGATGCTTAAATTCATACTATTTCGATCCAAGAAAAACAGTTATTTGTAAGAACGTAATTTCTGCAGCTCTGTTGTCTTTTCTGAAGCAATGCATCATGATAGGAGCGAAAACGTAATAAGAAACTGCATTTTTAATTTGATCTGGTAAATACATATTTCCATCCCAGAAACTAACTATTTAGCAAGGAATACTTCTGCTCGAAATATCTTTATTTATGAGCAAGGGTTCATGATGAAAATACATAAGTAAAAAAATAGTTGGGGTTAAAGCATTTTCTTTTTAATCAAACTGTGATTTATCATTTAGAAGTTATTAGCCTTTTATTATTAATTATTAATTAATTATTTCATGAACAATGCTTCATTAAAACAAAGCATGTGTGAAATGATAAATGTGCTTTAAGTGGGATGATTGCTTTTAATTGGGAGTGGTACCCTACTAGAAACTCAAGGTCAAACAAAAGTTAGAAATTATCTTATGTGCAGAGAACCTATGTTTAGGGGAACAAGGCCATTCACAATTACTGTAAAAGAACAAAAGTTACTAAAAACATCATATTTTTCAAGATGGATGCTTACAATTCATGCTATTTGATCCATGAAACCAGTTATTTGGAAACGTAATTTCTGTTGTCTTTTCAAGGAAAGCATACAAACTAATAAATAATATGAAACTCTATTTTGTAATTTGATGGTTGGTAAATACATATTTCTATCCCAGAAACTAACTATTTATCTGAAGAATAAACTTCAATATATTTTAACTATTCGTCTCCAGTGAGATTTTGAACATACAGGACTAAAAAGGATTCAAGATGAAAATACACAAGTAAAAAATAGCCTTATGGAGTTAAAGCTCTTTATTTTTACTATTTTCCTCTCAGAAACCAAGTATTAGCCAGAAATTAAGTTCTGCAGTAATGTTCTTTTTTATGAATAATGCTTCATTGTAAAAGCATATATGTAATGAGAAACAGCGTTTTGGGATGATTGCTTTTAATTCTTAGTGGTACCCTACTAGAAACCAGGTATTAGTTAGAAATTAAGTTATGCTGCAGATATCTCTGTTTATGAGAAAGGCATCACGAACAAAAGCACAAAGTATCTAAAAAAGCATCAATTTTGAAGTTGATGCTTTCAATTCATACTATTTCGATCCAGGAAACCAGTAATTTGTAAGATCGTAATTTCTGCACCTCTGTTGTCTGATTCGAAGCAATGCATCATGATAGGAGCTTAAAACGTAATAAGAAACTGTTTTATGGTTTTGAGCTGGTTACTACATATTTCCATCCCAGAAACTAACTATTTAGCAAAAATAAACTTCTGCACGAAATATTTTTATTATGAGCAAGGGTTCACGATGAAAATACACAATGAAAAAAATTGCCTTATGGAGTTAAAGCTCTTTATTTTTACAATATTCTTCTCAGAAACCAGGTATTAGCCAGAAATTAAGTTCTGCAGGAAAGTTCTTTTTTATCAACAATGCTTCATGATAAAAGCATATATGTAATGAGAAACTGCGTTTTGGGATGATTCCTTTTAATTCTGAGTGGTACCCTACCAGAAACCAGGTATTAACTAGAAATTAAGTTACGCTGCAAATACCTATGTTTCTGAACAAGGCATCACAAACAAGACATCAAAACATCATTTGTAGTTGAAGTTACAATTTCTTGGATCCAAGAAACCAGTTATTTGTAAAAACGTAATTCTCTGTTGTCTGTTTCTGAAAGCAATGCATCATGATAGGAGCGAGAACGTAATAAGAAACATTTTTATCATTTGAGCTGGTAAATACATATTTCCATCCCAGAAACTGACTATTTAGCAAGGAATACAATTCTGCTCGAAATATCTTTGTTATGAGCAAGGGTTCATGATGAAAATACTGTGGGATATGAGTTTTAAAGTGTGACTTTTACTTATTAATCAAACCAGGTATTTATCATTTAGAAGTTAATTTCTTTGTTTATTAATTATTGCTTCATTATAAAATCATATATTTAATGAGAAACTGATTAAAACAATGATTGCTTTAATGCCATTACTAGAAACCAGGTATTAGTAAGTGAAAGAGTACTGAGCTGCAGAATACCTATGTTTGTGAGAAGTGTACAGACAAACAAAGCACAAAAGGTCAAAAAAATCATATTGAAGATGATTTACAATTCATGCTATTTGATCCAGGAAACCAGTTATTTGGAAGAAAGTAATTTCTGTTGTCTTTTTCGAAGCAAAGCATCATAATATGAGCCAAAACGTAATATGAAACTGTATTTTGTAATTTGATCAAGACATGTTATTTTATCCCAGGAATGGAACTATTCAGCAAGAATAAGAGTCATGAGCTGATTGGATGAAAGGGTTCAAGATGCCATACACAAGTAACAGAAGAGAGTCAAGATAAGCGAGGACAAGAACACAAACTGTCATAAACCAAGTATTAAACAGTGACTTATGTTCCTGGGTTCTTTTTTGAATAATGCTTCATTGTAAAAGTTATATGTAATGAGAAACCCAGTTTTGGGTTATTCCTTTTATATCTGTGGAATAAATTTCAATATTATTTTAACTATGCTCAGATATCTCCAGTGAAAGATTTTGAACATAAAGCACTAAAAGGATAAAAAGCATCAATTTGAAGTTGATGCTTTCAATTCATACTATTTCGATCCAGGAAACCAGTCATTTAAAGATCTTAATTTCTGCACCTATGTTGTCTGATTCAAGAAACCATGATATTAGCGAAAGTAAAATGAAGTTCTGCAGTAATGTTCTTTGTTTATCAACAATGCTTTATCATGATAAAAGCATATACGTAAAGAGAAACTGCGTTTTGGGGTGATTGCTTTTAATTCTTAGTGGTACCCTACTAGAAACCAGGAATTAGTTAGAAATTAAGTTATGCTGCAGATATGTCTGATATGAGCAAGACATCACGAACAAAAGCACAAAATTTCTAAAAAGCATCATTTTGAAGTTGATATTTTCAATTCATACTATTTCGATCCAGGAAACCAGTTATTTGTAAGATCTTAATTTCTGCACCTCTGTTGTCTGTTTTTGAAGCAATGCATCATGATAGGAGCGAAAACGTAATAAGAAACTGTTTTATCATTTGAGCTGGTAAGTACATATTTCCATCCCAGAAACTAACTATTTAGCAAGGAATAAACTTCTGCACGAAATATTTTTATTATGAGCAAGGTTTCACGATGAAAATACACAAGTAAAAATATATCCTTATGGAGTTTCTGAACATGGCATCACAAACAAAAGCACAAAAGTCCTAAAAAAAACATTTTGAAGTTGATACTTACCATACATACAATTTCGATCCAAGAAACCAGTTATTTATAAGAACGTATTTTCTACAGCTCTGTTGTCTGTTTCGAAGCTATGCATAATGATAGGAGCGAGAACGTAATAAGAAACTTTTTTTGTAATTTGAGATGGTAAGTACATATTTCAATATTTATTTTTTTATCCCAGAAAATAAATATTTAGCAAGGAATACAATTCTGCTCGAAATATCTTTATTATGAGCAAGGGTTCAAGATGAAAATACACAAGTGAAAAAATAGCCTTATGGAGTTAAAGCTCTTTATTTTTACTATATTCCTCTCAGAAACCAGGTATTAGCCAAAAATAAAGTTCTGCAAGAATGTTCTGTTTTTCCCAACAATGCTTCATGATAAAAGCATATACGTAATGAGAAACTGCGTTTTGGGATGATTGCTTTTAATTTTAAGTGTTTCCCTACCAGAAACCAGGTATTAACTGAAAAATAAGTTACGCTGCAAATATCTCTGTTTCTGAACAAGACATTACGAACAAAAGCACAAAAGTACTAAAAAAACATCATTTTGAAGTTGATGCTTACCACTTATACTATTTCGATCCAAGAAACCAGTTCCTAGATTGCAAAATCATCTGGCCCAGATCTGGCCCAGACCATTCGTAAGTTCTGTTCCAGATCCGCGCAACGGACTTGGGCAGGTGTCTTTTGGCACAACTGGCAAATACCGGCACGGATCCGTTTTACACATCCTGACCAGCACTGGGCCACCTCCGGACTCCGGATTCCTTTATGGTGATTTGGTCCAAGTGTGGGCCACATCTGGTCCAGCTCTGTTCTGGCTCTTGTCCAGTCGAAAAAATATGATATTATGACACTGCTTTTTTTCTGTAAACTAGTCTTTAAGTCAAAACAACTCCCAGACAGCAACATAGAAGGCTTGTTCGAGATGCATTGCGCAGACCGATCGGCGTGACACATCAAATTACAGCTAGAGTGTTTGGAGAGAATACCACTCCTTATGCTTTTCAATTGCTCTCGCAGTACTTTGATGTCATACACCAATCGGTCTGCGTAGCGCTGATGCATCTCGAACAAGCCTAGTGTGGCCCAGATCTGATTGTCATGTTGCAATACTTGCTTAAGCTTTTAGCACGGTATAGGGTATTGTCACGATATTGAAACAATTTGCAAAAAAAGTGTTGTCATAATATAATAGGTTTAAGAACTCTTTCTTATAACAAAAATAACTCTGAACATTTAAATACAATAACACAATACACAAATATTCTAAAGTAAAATGTTTCAAACAGATTAAAGTGCAAAAGAATTATAAAGAACAACAGGAAGCACTTTACAATAAGGTCTCATTATTTAACGTTAGTTAATGCATTAACTAAGATTAAGAACGAGCAATAGCTACATTTGTTACAGAAGGTATTATTTTCGAATCAAATAAGCGTTGATTCAAGCAAATAAGCAGAGCTGATGCTCATCAGGTGCAGGTCGACAGGCTCAACTTAACATGTAATGTGAAAAAGTTCTATTAATGCTTTTTCTCTCTCAAGGACATTTGCCATGTACTATATCTGATATCCAAAATAACCAATATCGAATCGAAATCAGAATCAAAATGCAAGCTTGTGAAGAGAAATCGAATCAAATCAAATTGAATTGTGAAAATTGTGTCAATACCCAGCCCTAGTGCATACCAGGATCAATCAAGTTTCCACTGTCCCTATTGGCGGGCCAACTGGGGCTTGGAGACGGTCAACACCGCCAGTATTCAGACACCAGCAAGTGTTTAAAATAAATTCCCATTGCAATCTGATGAGGATTCTGTTCACCATATGAGGCAGAGGAATGCTAAAGGCTACTTATGATAACTATTGCCATAATAATTACACATTATGCTGCAAATTAAAATGACCAGATTATTTTTTAACTGGTAATTTTACCATATTAAATGCAGTAAGGTTAGCCACTATTGGACATTCTAATGTTATGGTGATGAAAAAACGTAATAGCTAAAAAATAGGGCTGTCAAACGATTAATTGCGATTAATTGCATATAAAATAAAAGTTTGAGTTTGGCTAATATAATTGGGTGTACTGTGTGTAATTAATATGTAAATATAAATACACACAAATTAATGTTTATATTTATATAATTCAAACTTTTATTTGTATGCAGTTAATCGTGATTAATCATTTGAAAGCCCTACTAAAAACACAAACTGCCAATATGCTACTTCTCTCTAAAATGTACCTCACTTAATGGCTCTTTGGCTCTTGCACGTTCTTTCCGGCCACCACCACGGTCAGAGGCAAGATTAAACCAACGGATGGCGTAAGAATCTATTTCAGTGTCCACTGCACCAGTAGAGGACTGGTTGCTCCTTACAGCTCCTGTTGAGAAAAAAAATGCAATAAACATCTCCAACTTCCCCAGATAGTTCTTCTGTAATGTAAATCAGTTAAGGGAAAAACAGGTATAAAGCTCGGATGCGTCAGGATATTTATTAATATTTCTATGATTGTGTTCATCAGAAAGAATAAAGTCACATACACCTAGGATGGCTTGAGGCTGAGTAAAGCTTGGGCTAATTTTCATTTGAAAGTGAACTAATCCTTTAATATGGTTATGTTAACACACAAGTACGGTTATTTACGGAGTGACAACCGCATTCTTCATATATATCATTTAGGTGGTGGAGATGGTTAACAACACTCTAATACTTAGCTTCATGTTATTATATCATACTTACTGATCAGCAAAGTTCTTGTGTGCATTTCTTTAAAGCACTTCTTCCCATTGACTCCTTTCCAGTTAATTTTTTTAGCTACTGAATCTGAGAAAAGCCTGTGAAGTATGTTCCATGTTAAACCTCTATCAATAAAGAACAACAATCAGACCAAGACTGGTGTTTCAATACTCGCGAGGGAGAGAGCAGCCTTGAGATCATCAGAAATGTTCTCCGTCTCTCTCTCTCTCAGAGTCTCTCCCTCGTAGCTTTTTTATTGCATAAAACAACTCCCATAAGACAACTCCAATTGAAGGACATGAAAAGATTCATGTGTGCAGAAATACAGATAAGCATTATGAGTGTGGGCCTTTCAATGGCCTTGTTTCTGCAACACATGACTAATACTCGTGGTATGTGAATGTTAAAAGTTCAAACTTTGCAGAAAAACAGAAACATATATCATTAGAAAAACACAAGGTCAATGCCTGCAACTCTTAAACTTTGTAAGTGTAAGGCTGGATGGGAAAAGCCACCCAAAAACCACCCACTGGTCCCACGTCGGAGTCCAGTGGTAATGGCGAAGGTTTCAGCGCGCCTTTTCCTGCGCTTATTCTTTACTTTTTATTCCTCAATTTTATCTGACTCCAAAAGATAAAACCTTGTAAAGGTTAAGTTAAGATTCTTAAATTTAGATAAATGTTTTATCATTCTATTCAACTCACTATTATTATTGGACTTGTACACCAAGGTTCTCAATGTCGCACAGGGTCCTCGCACCGGCCGTGTGCGGGCCCACGATCACAAACTCGACCGTATAACAAGAGGTTATGGCTAAAGCAATTTAACAATGTAGCTCCCGCTTACTATTGTTAAAAGGTACCCACGTAGCCCCATACAATCGAACTCTTCTCTGACTAAACAGAGGATACACAAAACCGACTGCATAACAACTTAATTATTTCAATATACTTAACCCTGGTTGTAGTATTGCGGTAACACGGATGCATCATAGTCTACTAAGCCAATAATTCAGAGTATTTAGAATGGATACAAACATAACAATTTATTAAACAGGTAAACGACAGCAATGATTCAATATCTAATTCAAACAATTTAGTAAAGTGATCAATTCATGTAAAACAGTCAATAATGCAGAGATGAGAGAATTTAGAAATGTTTACCTGACAATAAGAACTATGCACAGCGAATGTGCGGGAGATCCGTTTACAGACTCCCAGAACCTTTTGCTTGCTTCCTTAAATACCCAAACCAAAGTATACTTCCTCCAAATGGAGATGTAATTTACATTGAAAAGACTCTGAACCTGATCAGGCCCAAATGGCCATTTCCATGAAAGAGCCCAGGAAGGACACACCCACAGCAGTGAGCAGAATATCTCCAAACTTCTTTAACCTTTGTTATGATCTGCTCTACTGATGTGGGGATAAGACCATTGTGTGAGTCGCACTGAGACATTTCAAATGATATGAGACATGAATATTTAGATACTTTGGTATATCTTAAATACAGTTCATTGATGAGTTTTGGGGATCTCTGAGCTGAGGGGAAATAGATGAAGAGAGGGGGAGAAAGAGACAGATGTGGAGGTGTGAGTTCGCAATCAGCATCCTTTGAGGTGTGCTATTTGAGATGGGGATGTAAACTCTGTGGGGGAACTCAATATGTTGGAAAGAGTCCTTTGTTCCCCAGGATGTGATGTCCTGTTGGTTTGGACATCTTGGCACCAGTCTTACATAAGGATAGAATAAAGGATAATAACTTGTTTCTTGATTTTATCTTTAACAATGTGATTTGTTTTGTGTTTTGTCCGCCGACAGCACCCAGAGCAGATATCTGAAGACAAAAATACATGACGTACAATTTAGAGATGCACCAACCATTTTTTGATCAATTTACAACCATCGACATATCGGCTATAGCAAGAAAAGGCTGATATAACAAACCGATGGTTTATTAATTAACTGTGTGAAGGCACTGAGCTGTGATGTCTGATGCATAATCCTAGCCAGGGGCGTAAGAATACGCAGGGGACGTGTCCCCCTTACTTAAAGTAAATTCGTCCCCCGCACTTTTTCACTGGACAGTTGTGTTCACGACATGTTGGGGTTTTAATGGAGCAATGTCTATACGTGACGTATAGTCTATACGTGACGTTCATGTTTCCATGGCAATCAGTCCCTCACTTGTCACGTCACGACACGCCCTATAGACGCCGAAGTACACATTGGGGTTAAGCCCGTAATAGCGGGCCCCAAATCTGCCCGGGCCCATATGCATGTGCATACCCCTGTCATTATCTGTACTGCTTCGTAGACTAGAAAACCCATCAAAATAAGAGTCCCACCTTAGCAAAAGAGATGGTGCAGATCTTATACATATTTAAACTTACAAATAATATTAAAATGTATACAAAAACAAATGAGAAGATTAATCATAATAAAGTCTGTTATTGTAAGGAAGGATTCATATATATTTCATTTATACAGTGAAGAATATGCAGTGCTATTTTACAATTGTTTTGTTTATTTCTGTACCTGAAAACTGTTAAACCTACTTAAAAAGCACTGTTTATTTCATATGGATCTTTATTGTTGTATTTATGTAGGCATGCTGAATGGATCCAATCCATGTTCATTAGAAATAATTTGATGATGCAGCAATAAACTAGCTAGTATAATTTAATGCAGGTATTTTAAAACTTTGCTGATTTAAAGGATTACTTCACTTCTGAATGAAAATTTCCTGATAATTTAGTCACTCCCATGTCATCCAAGATGTCCATCGCTGCGTTTTTGTTTTTAAGAAAATGACCGATTGTTTCTCTAGATAAGACCCTTTATTACTTGTCTGGTATCGTTTAAAGCCCTTTGAAGCTGCACTAAAACTAAATTTGACCTTCAACAGTGGAGTCCATTGAAGTATAAGGAGAATAATCCTGGAATGTTTTAGTCAAAAACCTTAATTTCTTTTCGACTGAAGAAAGAAGGACATGAACATCTTGGATGACATATGAGGGTGAGTAAATTATCAGGAAAATTGTATTTGAAAGTGGACTAATCCTTTAAAACATGATCGAAATACTATCTATTTTGATGACAAAATTTCCAATAAGAGCACCAAATATTGGTATCAGAATCGGCCAATAATTGTTTCTTAAAGTCGGTAACTGCCCAAAAAAAATCCTACCGGTGCATCCCTAATACAATTGCATTATTCTTTTATCTGTTTTGATTAATTATCTCGAAATATAGCAGCAGTACACAGTAAATTTTTGTAACGGCAATCATGAAGTAGCGTTAGATCATGAAAAAAAACATACCATGTTTTGTTTAGCCAATGCATTTCTTGAATCTTTTAGCCACTCCTCCAACTCCTCAACTTCAGGCATAGTGGCCAGTGGGACACTGATATTGTGTGGCATTTCAGGAGTCTCTGTCCCCAGACGTGAAGCAAGATTACTGACAGCAGCAGCAAGCTGCATTTACATTTACATTTAGGCATTTAGCTGACGCTTTTATCCAAAGCGACTTACAAATATTAGGAGACAATGAAGCGATACATCAAAAGCGGCAGCAATAGTACAAAGAAGTGCTTTCCTAAGTTTACAATGTTATGCAGTGCTAGATAAATACCTGTAGAGGAAAGAAAAGTTTTTGTTTTTTTTATGCTGTCAGGTGTTCGTGGAAAAGGTGTGTTTTTAGTAGTTTTTTAAAGGAGGTGAGGGATGTGGCAGACCGGATTGCGTTAGGGAGATTATTCCACAAGCCGGGAACAGAGAAGGAGAAAGAGCGAGAGAGAGATTTAGTGCTCTTCTGTGATGGTACCACCAGTCGACGTTCATTCGTTGAGCGTAGGGCTCTGGATGGGTTGTAGGTATGTAGAAGAGAGTTAAAGTATGATGGTGCAGAGTTTGTGATGGTTTTAAATGTCAGCATTAATGATTTGAATTTAATGCGGGCCGCCACCGGTAGCCAATGGAGAGAGATGAAGAGTGGCGTGACATGTGCTCTTTTGGGTTCCTGGAAGACAAGTCTTGCTGCAGCGTTCTGTATCATCTGCAGTGGTTTGATTGTTCGTGCAGGAAGACCAGCCAGAAGAGCATTGCAATAGTCCAGTCTGGAGATTACCATGGCTTGGACAAGCAGTTGGGCAGCGTGCTCTGTGAGATATGGCCTGATCTTCCTGATGTTGTAAAGTGCATATCTACAAGACCGTGCTATCCTTGAGATGTGTTTGGTAAAGGACAGCTGGTCGTTGAAGATTACACCAAGGTTTCTAACTGATTTAGACGGTGTAATGGTTGTGTTGCCAATTTGAATTGTGAGATTGTGTTGCATTGCCGGTGTGGACAGAAGTACCAGGAGCTCAATTTTGACAAGGTTTAGCTGAAGGTGGTGTTTAGTCATCCAAGATGAGATGTCATTCAGGCAGGCTGCAATGCGTGATGCTATTGTGGGGTCATCTGGCTGGAAGGAGAAGAAAATCTGGGTGTCATCAGCATAGCAGTGGTAATCAAAGCCATGTGATTGAATGATGGGACCCAGGGATGTTGTGTAAATGGAGAAGAGGAGGGTGCAAGAACAGATCCCTGAGGAACGCCAGTGGTTATGGATCGCTAGGGACCTGTGATCCCTAGCGATGAGAGGGATGTCAGTAGGATCTGGTGGTTGACTGTGTCAAAGGCGGCGGAAAGATCCAGCAGAATGAGAACAGATGATTTAGACTCGGCCTTTGCCAGTCGCAGTTTCTCAGTGACTGACAGAAGTGCAGTCTCTGTGGAGTGGTTGCTCTTGAAACCGGACTGTCGTTTGTCCAGTAGTTCATTCTGGGAGAGGTAGGATGAAATCTGATTAAAAACAGCTCGCTCCAGTGTCTTAGAGATGAACGGGAGGAGCTGATTAAAAACAGCTCGCTCCAGTGTCTTAGAGATGAACGGGAGGAGAGAGACAGGTCTGTAGCTATCGGTGAGGGAAGGGTTGAGAGTGGGTTTTTTAAGCAGCGGGGTGACCCGGGCCTGCTTAAAGGTGGTGGGAAAGGTGCCAGAGACATAAAGAGACCATTAATAATTAGAACTTAAAATATGTTAAATTTGTTTACAGAGTTGGTGTATTTCATAACACTTGAATTTTGTTTCTAAAGCGGACCCTTACCAGTTCCTAAGAGGACTCGAACATCATACTTTTTCCAGTCTGCTCCTTGTTTCATTTCACTTTTGATAGTTTCGGCTAATGCGTTCAGAAGTGATGAACGCATTAGCCGAGCTATCCAAAAAAGTTTGGCCACCAAGTGACATCATCCTCAAACCATGACTCAGATATAATGTTGATTGTCTTTGTTTCCATAAATTCGACAAGTAAAAACATCTGAGAAAGAAAATGTTGCATAAATTGTTACATATTTGAAAGTAATATTGAAACACTCCTTTTAAAATTTTCCATTCAATATATTTGCATTCTTTGATCAATTCTGTCATCACCAGCATAGCCTGCCTTTTCCTGCAAAAGATTGTGATATATTTTTGGCAATATCGCCCAGCTTTACATTTACTGTACATGATATTGGTCAGCCCTAATGTGATACCAGACACAAACCTGTAGTAGGCTTACCTGTGAAAAGCTTATGCGAAAGAGGATGATGCAGGACCCTTAAACTTTGTGTTGGGTTCCCACATCATCCTATAATGTTTAAATTCGCTATAATGACCTAACTACAGCACATTATCACTTGCATAGACTACATATATGCCATCCACAGACTGAACGATGTTATAGATAGCACAGATGTCTTTGTCTATAGCAAAATCATTATCCCCTGCTATAGCTGCTCAGTCTGCAGCTGCCTGTACCAGCGGTAGCTTGAAGGCCGTCAGAACAGTTCCAACATAATGTTGCATTCTTAAAGCTTTACAGGGCAACTCAACAGTCCTGATTTCTTCAAACTCTGATAACCTCCTTATTATCTGCAAGTAAATAAAAATTCTGGCTTTCTCACAAACCTCTTCAGTTTATGGAGGTAATTTTCATATGGAAAAGCTGAGATAGAGTCTAAAGAACCATGCAGTTGGACATCAGCTGACAGGTGGACCAATCCATGCACATTATACACTAAGGCATCTTTTCCATAAAGCTCCCCAACATGTCTTACAAATGTTGTGAGTAATGTGTTTGCATAATTGTTAAACAAAGAACATAGCTGAGGACTGACAAGGATGCAAATACCAGTATACAATAACATAAAGTTATTATATAAATCACAATCTAAATATGGTGCCAGAGCAACAGAGCCAGTATACAACAGAAACTGCCTTAGTTCGGTAGCTTTCCAACGGTCCTGCAGCTGCTTTAAGTCATGTGTAAAGTCTCTCAAAAATTCATCAGGGCATTTGGTTTTGTACCACTAAAAGCCCAATAACAACAGGTTCTTTCATTGGGACACTCAATGACAACACTTTTGTTGGATTTTGTATTCAGTTTTCATGTTAAGAATGGTTCAAGCATCCTTTGGCAGTTCTGGGTGGTACAATCTCAACAAACTATGAGGGCTGTGAGGGCTACTAAAGAAACGCCAAACTGTACAGACCAATTGGCTAAACTTTCAACAAGGCTGACTGGCTCATCTGCAAGCTCAGATTCTGATTCAGAGTCGGGCTCTGAAACATGTCGTCTTTCTGTCACTTCTCCAATATCATCTGTGCAAACAGATTCTAAATGGTCATCTATCTGAGGGGATCTGAGTCATTGCTGCTTTGTGTGTCATTTGTGATGGAATCTGTGTCAACTTTGTGAGCTTGTGTTGGTTCTGATTCTAATGGACAGTCTTCTGCAATGTCATGCAGTCGTTTTTCGAGGGAAATGCGAGCCCTCCGTCTGACTCCAGAGCTTGTTAAAGGTGGTGTGCTCTCCTTTTCATTGTTTCTAAAAATGATTATGACAAAAATCCTTTTAGTTTTTGATATTGTTGACAATCAGCAAACTAATTCAACTGTTATTGTCTTTAAAATGTTTACTAAGGAGACAAAAAGCACTATGTCTGTAAAAAGCTTAAGTAGAGTTGCACACAAAATTTAGGTGCCAAAAAATATAAAAAAAATCAGAAATCCATGTAATGTACTTTTAAGTATGCCCTCTAGTTTCACAGTGAATCTATATGGTAATATGTGCGATCAAATGACTGGAGGCTGAACTGCAGGTGAAACTCGAAAAATTAGAATATCGTGCAAAAGTTCATTTATTTCAGTAATGCAACTTAAAAGGTGAAACTAATATAGGAGATAGACTCATTACAGGCAAAGCAAGATAGTTCAAGCCGTGATTTGTCATAATGTGATGATTATGGCTTACAGCTCATGAAAATTTGAATTTTCAACATCATTACTCATACATTACATTATACATAGATTATTTCTGATTATGTGACAGTATAACAGTGAAGACATGTATCATGTTACACAAGATTTATATTTAATAAATGCTGTTCAATGAACTTTTTATTCATCACAGAATCCTGAAAAAAGTATCACCATTTTCACAAATATATAAAGCACCACAGCTGTTTTCAACATTGATAATAATCAGAAATGTTTCTTGAGCAGCAAATCATCATATCAGAATGATTTCTGAAGAATTGTGACACTGAAGACTGGAGTAATGATGCTAAAAATTCAGCTTTGCCATCATAGGAATAAATTACACTTGCTATATTCACATAGAAGTATTTTGATATAATATTTTGCAAAATTATTGTTTAACTGTATTTTTTGATTAAATAAATGCAGCCTTGGTGAGCAGTAGACTTCTTTCAAAAACATTAAAAAATCGAAATGTTTCCAAACCTTTGGTAGGTAAGGTTACTATAATCTCTTTTAAAATGAGGGTCTGCGAGGCCTTAGCAAGCTTGCGTTAACGATATCATATCACTAACATTAAAACGCTGCCTATTTTAAAAGTAAAAATTAATAATTGTTAGTAATAATTAATATAAGCAGTCAAATTCGTAAATTACATATAATTTTACAGTCATCTGGATCGTCTTCATGTTAGCATGCCCTTTGATCAGGCGCGGCTCGTCTGTATGGGCAGGTGGGTCAGAGCCCCACAAAAATATTCAGCCACTTGAAAACATATAACTCTATATAAACTGGACCAGTCCTAATTAACTGTTAACTCACAAATGTTCATACTTATTCTAAAAACATTTTAGACTGTTATAAGTGAGGTGGGTATGTTAAAATTTCATCGCATTGCTTCAGGTTTGATAGGCGGGGCAGAGGGTCTCTCTGCCCTCCCGAGCTCAACAGCGTCACACATTTTCTCTATGTAAATTTGTGGTGAAAAAAGGAACTGCAGCACGCTCTAATTAAGAGCCATATGGGCAGATTTGAGACTGACCCACTTTAGTGAAGATCTAGTATACGGAGACTATATCTAATATATCTGAGACTTCCCCACTTGCTTCTACAGTACTTGAACGTGGTTCCGGACAATTTTATTAATCCGCGTCAGCAAAGTGTAGGCTTATGTGGCAGTGCGTTATGGTCTAACAGACCCCAAAATCACTATTAGTTTAATCCGACTACGCCACCCTGGTGGAGCGCCAGGGAATTACTCTCAATAAGGACACAGGTACATTTTACCATTTGAAGGCAGGGAAGTAAAACCATGTGAGACGAGTATCAATACAAAAATACGCTTTATTATAATAGCAATAAAATTCTCTCCCTCCAGAAACACCCCATCAAATTATTAAAATAACTCCAGGGCCAGGCTTCGTAGCAACAGGGCAGGCCGGCTGCAGCTCAGGCAAACCCACCTAAAGTCACACCACAGTAAACACTTCACACACACACACACACAATAAGGCAAATTATATCAACACACACACACAGCACCCCGTGAGACACCATGGAAGGAAAGCGACTAGCCTCCCCTGCTCCACACGGATACCTCACTGGCTCCTGGAGACAGAAATAAGGGAAAAATTCACAAAATTACAAAAAGAAGATTATAAAATAAAAAGAAAACACAACCAGACTGAATTTACAAACAATAATTGTAGGGACCCCAATACGCTGGCGTCCTAAGAGCACAGAATGCAGTAACAAAAAGAGAATATCATTGCCTGAAGGACACCAGAATTACAAAACAAATAACATAAATGATGTAAATTCTTTACTATAACATAATACAATATATGACAGAAACATAAACCAATTATAATGCTGCCACAAACCAACCACAAATGACACAAAACGAAACAAAGCAAAAACAAAACAAAACAAAAGGTAATATACAAAAAAAAGATTAAAGGTTATAAAAGAAACCCGGAATACAAAACACAGAAAACTCAATCAAAATGAGACAAATAAGTGGCCTAACAAAGGCACAGCTGGTGGCCCAAACGACCCGCCAATCAGCTTAAGCCGCCAGCAATGACATAGGACAGGTCCCAGATTCAACCCAAAACCTGCCCCTAAGCAAAACAGCAGCGCCACAGGTAGTATTTTCACCGAGATCAGTTTAGAGACGGTGATATTCCCTTTCCTTTTACCTTTAACAAGAGCAAATATTAAACAACAATCTACCAAACCCGTTTACAGGAAAGAGAAACAACACGCACTCACCAGCGCAAAGCCATATATTACTCCAACAAATGTTGTGACTCACGTATCAAACGCGTTTACGCACCTGTTTTACTGAGCTAACACAAAGTAAATAACACCATCACAAACAACCAAAAGATTTAATGTGAGCACTAAACATACCTGTGTTTAACGCTGTCACACACTTGCCGCAATATAAATGCCACCAGCCCCGCTTCTGCAAATCAAACTATAAATAGAGCGGATTAACTTCGCTCCATTCACAGAACTAGTCAATTTGGTCTTACTCCTACCTGACTCAGTGAGGAGCGCGAAAGAGGAACGCCAGGAAGAGGAGAGCTCAGAATCAACCAGACAGCACCCGAACGCTAAAAATAAGAGTCCTTAAATAGTAGGGCAGCTTCCATCTCGTTGGTCCACCAATCAACTCCAAACCGGCCAAACACGGATAACCTAACCCTGCTACATTCTACCCCCTATTTTTTGATCGCCGTCCCGACGATAAACTAATGACAGACCCTTGGACTATTTCTGTCCTACATCCCACGGCCTAAACCAAGCAGAAATCCCATTGGAACTAGGGCCTGGTATTGTAGCAGCTCTCGTGCCTCCCTCAACAGCCCGTGGTAGACGGTGCAAATTTGAGTGGTGGCCCGCAGTGGTCCGCCCAGTCCTCCTCAAGGGGACACCATCCATACAGGGCTGGCCCTCCGGCAGACCGGCAGGCCCTGGAGGTACACCAGATATAAAATCAGGGATCTCACAGCTCCCGACAACTAGGGCCTCCCCATCAGACCCCACCGGTCCACTCTGTAAGGTAGGCGCCCCCAGAGAAACCGGTACCTGAGCGCCTGGTCCCCAACCTGCCGGGGGGATTGCCGGCACCAACCTAAGCAGATCAACATCGTCTGATGAAACTTCAGCTAAAGGCACCTCTTCTGCCAAAACGGGAGATACGCCGAGGCCGGAACAGAAACATCCTTCTGATTCGGGCCTTCAAGGCCAAGCGATGGACGATCTGCCCCTTCCCAAATCATCCACTGGTGCGATGGTGTATACTACCCCCTTCCTTGGGTGATTTTATGACCTGATACACCACCGGGCTCCACAGGTCCTGAATTTTATGGCTAACCTCTAAAGCCATACTCTCGTGAGATAAACTAGCTGGCCCTCCCCAGTGGTGCATCACGGACATGGGCATCATGTTTGCTTCACTTACGACCAGCCGCCACTTCCAATCGCCCTCGTGCCCCTTCAAAAGCCACCTGAAGCCTGGCCTGATGTTCCCTCACCCACTCGTGCACACTACCAACACCAATCTCCTGGACTCTACCTAAAAGGAAGTCCACCGGGAGCCTTGGCTCTTGCCCGAACATTAAAAAATATGGGGATTCGCCAGTCGCCTGATGAGGGGTAGTGTTGTAACAAAACAACAATTGAGGGAGGCACGAGGCCCAGTCCATTTTCCTGGACACAGGCAGGGTACGCAGAAGGTCGTGCAATGTCCTATTAAAGCGCTCGCACTGCCCATTCCCCGCCGGATGATACGGGGTAGTGCGAGACTTTTCGACCTTATATAATGCGCAAAGCTGCCGTACCAGGGAGGACTCAAAATTACGGCCCTGATCGGAATGGACCCGACTGGGGACACCGAACTTATAAAACCATTCAGCCACCAAAACTTGGGCTACGGTCTCCGCCCGTTGGTCTCGTGTAGGCACGGCCAACGTATATTTCGTGAAAACGTCCGTCATAACCAGCACGTTCTCCAGCCCCGAACGAGTTGGCTCCAACACGGTGAAGTCTATGGCCAGTATTTCATTCGGCCTAAAGGCCAACAAATGGCCCATAAAGCTACTAGGACGGAGTTGGTGGTCTTTGGCAACCTGGCACCTTTCACACTCTCGACACCATTGTACCACATCTGAGGTCAAGCCAGGCCAATATCAACGCTGCCGCGACTAACTCAGTGGTGCGCTCTCACTTTGATGCCCATGCTCCTGGTGAAGCAGTGTCAAAACTTCCTGATGCAATAGTGATGGTAACACCACCTGAAGTGCCTCCTCTCCCCCATCCGAGCGAAACACTCGGCGGTGCAATACTCCGTCCTGCTCACACAACCGGCTCCATTGACGTAAAAGATTTATCACAGCCTTGGACAGCTGCCGACGCTCCTCAGAGCTAGGAGGGACCCCACACCGCCAAAACCTTAACACTTCACCTATAACCGGTCCTCCTCCTGCAACTTCTGCATATCCACGGCCAGGCCAGGCAGCACTGTCACTGCTGCTTGGAAACCCACACTCGTCTTTCCAGCTCCCCTTACAATGGCTGGGAGTGCTGTGCTGGGCAGTACTGCCTCCAACTCACCCTGACTAGAGGGACCCTGTCGGGAAAGGGCATCCTCAGATTCTTGTTACTCTTTCCAGAGCGATACTTTAACTCAAAATCAAAGGCAGATAACTGTGCAGCCCACCGCTGCTCCGTGGCCCCAAGTTTGGCAGTAGTCAGGTGGCTGAGGGGGTTGTTATCAGTGAAGACGACACACCTCTGCCCCAGCAGATATTCTCTAAACTTCTCAGTCATGGCCCACTTGAGCGCCAAAAACTCCAACTTCATAGAGCTGTAATTTGACATGTTGCGCCAGTGGGCCTAAGACTCGGCTAGCATAAGCTATAGGCCGCGACTCTCCCCCCTGTTCCTGAGACAAAACTGCCCCCAACCCTCTATGGCTGGCATCTACCTCCAGGATAAAGGGAAGGGAAAAGTCGGCATAAGCTAATACAGGGCAGAGGTGAGCCTACCCCTCAATTCCTCGAAGCTCTCCTGACATTGTTCGGTCCATGCAGCCCCAAAACTCAACTCTGTTCGTGCCCTGACTTACGACCAACAAATTAGCTACTAGGCGATGCAGAGGAGCCGCCAACTTGGCTAAACCCTCTACAAACCGCCTATAGTAACTGGCAAACCCCAGGAACGACTCGAAGCTCTGCCACCCTGTAGGGCTGCCATTTCTTCACTGCCTCTATCTTACTGGGATCTGTCGACACCCCATTGGCCGAAATAACATGTCCCAAGTAACCTACCTCTTGCTGGAAGAACCTACACTTAGTTAAATTAGCCTTCAGCCCCCTCTCGCCCAACCGACTCAAAACCACCTCTAACCTCTCTAGATGTTGGGTCATAGAGGAAGAAAACACCACTATGTCGCCCAAATATAAAAAAGGGACTGACACTGCTGATCCCCAAACACCTCTCCATTAGCCTCTGGAAGGTGCCTGGGGCATTGCAGAGCCCGAACGGCATATGATTCCATTCAAAAAGACCAAAGGGTGTGCAAAAGGCAGTCTTATGTTTATCCCCCTCTGTGACCGGAACCTGATTGTACCCACTGGCAAGGTCCATAGTGGAAAACCACTGGGCCCCTGTCAGTGAGTCCAAAGTTTCCTCTATGCGTGGCAGAGGGAAAGCATCTTTTCGAGTTTTTGCGTTCAGCTGACGATAGTCCACACACATACGCAACGTGCCATCCTTCTTTTTGGCCAACACAATAGGGGAGGCATACGGACTGCAGCTCTCTCGAATAATGTCCGTTTCCAGCAACTGATTTATATGCGTTTTTTTACCATCGTCATACTCGACGGCGGTATCCGGCCGGTACCGCTGTCGAACTGGGACAGAATCGGTCAAAGGGATGTCATGAGAAAGAAGCCGGGTACATCCCAAATCGCCTTCATACTCTGAGAAAACTGAATGAAATTTCAACAGCAGCGCCCTCACCTGTTCCTGTTCAGTCTCTGACAACGCAGACAAGTCAAGCTTCTTGATTTGTTCCTGTACTGAAGAAAGAACAGTGGGCATCTGAAGATTTACTAAGGCCGACACTGATTTACATTCAGAGACACCACGGGGCAAACTCGCAATAAATACACTATGCAAGGTGCCCAACACTGAGTTGCGGAACAACATTACATCAGTCTTACCTACGTTAATAACAGGTACATACACGGTACCTTGCGTCACTCGCATTAACGCAGCCGATGCCAAAAGACCTGCAGGCAAACCAGTTTCTGGTGGTTCAAAGAGCACGGTATCCCCAGCGAAGTGCCCAGAACAAGTGGCAGCCACTAATTTTATCGTGCCACCTGGAACACGACACGCACTGTGACCCCGCAGTCGCACCGTGCCCATACGGCTCTCTTGCCGGACAGCACTTACCTGACAACAGTGCTGTAATGCTTGGAACATTGGCTTAGAGGCCCCTGACACAGACGGTGTGTCAAAAAGGGCGGTACCATGCTGCCCAAAGAGCTCCTGATAGCACCGGCTCAACACGTTCATTCCCAAAATACCAGGGACCCGAGCGCCGGTGCCCCCAGGAGAATCTCTAACCACCAGCACGCCACACCCCGGAATTACCTGACCGCAAAGCTTGATGTCCAACTCGATATAGCCAACATACGGTATCAACGTCCCATTGGCCGCATGAAGCTGCAGCCACTGACATGCCCTGAGACGATCCTGGCCCCATGGTGCAAATAGCTCCATAAAACAACTCTCCGTAATCGTAGACACCATGGAGCCAGTATCAATCAAACAGGGCACTTGTACCCCCCCCATACAAACAACAAGGTGAGGGCATGACGCCATTAAATGTGGCAGGGAACCTGATGTCACCGAGTCATGATCTTTCCCTACCGAACTGAGACTCTGCAGCTCGGCGGGAACTAGTTTTCCGACGGTTGGGAACCGGTATGCCCCGCCCTCACCGCAGAAGCTGACTCACGGTGATCTAAAGAGGGAGGAATAACACGTCCCCCCTCACAGTCACGGGCAAAATGGCCTGGTTGTTGACACCGATGACAAAGTAATACCCCGGTACGAGAAGGCCGATTAGCCCGCTGAGGAAACTGCCTACCCACAATACTCTGAGTAAGTTGGTCTAACTGTTGCTGCTGTGATTTTAACATTTCCCGCAGCTCCCTCAACTCCGACTGAGAATGCCCGTGCACCCCATACTGGATGCCATAAGCCATTGGGACTGACTGACTCCTACCCCTCGCACCCCCTGGCGCCCCCTCCCGCTCCCACCTAATTGCTTCCCCACGTAACTCTAATAAGGTAGAAGCAGGCTGGCGGCGAACTAATTGCTTTAGTTCACGGCGGAGGGCACTATCGGCGACGTACTCGACAAACTGATCCCGCAGTACAATTTCGGCATTAGGGATAGCGTTGGGTGATTGTTGTTTAACCCTTTCCAGAAGAGTCATCAAGGCCAGGGAAAACTCAAGTAGAGATTCCCCGTCTTGCTGCCTCCTGGAAAAAAACGCTTCTTGGAGCGCCACGTACGAGTGAGAACAACCATACAACTCCTGCAAAATCGCTATAATCTTATCCGGGTCCCCCCGTTCTTCCCTGGGACGGTGCCTAATCTCCTCCCGCGCTTCACCTTCCAAGTGATCGAAGAGAAAAAATGCTTTATCGGCTTTGGACAAATAGCGAGCCCGCATGCATGCCTCAGCCTCCTCCACCCACTCGTCAATACCTGTACCGGATTTACCACCAAATTTTGGACAACGCCTGTCTCTGGGCACAAAAACAAATCTTTCCGGCACCACTGAATCAGCCTCAACTGACTGGGGAAGGCCAGGCACGCCTGCAAGGGCAACAGGAACAGTACTGGGACCAGGCAACTCCCGCTCACGCCGCAAGCGGTCATTATCTGCTTTCAACTGTACTACTAATTCTCGCAACTCCCGCATTTCATCCTCCATACCGGTCATAGCTACACTCACCTCAACGATAGGAAATGGCCGCAGCTGGAGGAACACGAATTATCCAAAAGGCGGAAACACACGCTGCTGTTTTGCTTCTGAAAAAAAACAAAAAAAACATATACAACAAATTTTAAATCAACACAAAATATGCTCACGCCTCACTCAGAAAAATCCCTGCCTTGCTAGGTAAATCCTGCCGACTACGCCAAAATGTGGCAGTGCGTTATGGTCTAACAGACCCCAAAATCACTATTAGTTTAATCCGACTACGCCACCCTGGTGGAGCGCCAGGGAATTACTCTCAATAAGGACACAGGTACATTTTACCATTTGAAGGCAGGGAAGTAAAACCATGTGAGACGAGTATCAATACAAAAATACGCTTTATTATAATAGCAATAAAATTCTCTCCCTCCAGAAACACCCCATCAAATTATTAAAATAACTCCAGGGCCAGGCTTCGTAGCAACAGGGCAGGCCGGCTGCAGCTCAGGCAAACCCACCTAAAGTCACACCACAGTAAACACTTCACACACACACACACACAATAAGGCAAAATATATCAACACACACACACAGCACCCCGTGAGACACCATGGAAGGAAAGCGACTAGCCTCCCCTGCTCCACACGGATACCTCACTGGCTCCTGGAGACAGAAATAAGGGAAAAATTCACAAAATTACAAAAAAGAAGATTATAAAAATAAAAAGAAAACACAACCAGACTGAATTTACAAACAATAATTGTAGGGACCCCAATACGCTGGCGTCCTAAGAGCACAGAATGCAGTAACAAAAAGAGAATATCATTGCCTGAAGGACACCAGAATTACAAAACAAATAACATAAATGATGTAAATTCTTTACTATAACATAATACAATATATGACAGAAACATAAACCAATTATAATGCTGCCACAAACCAACCACAAATGACACAAAACGAAACAAAGCAAAAACAAAACAAAACAAAAGGTAATATACAAAAAAAAAGATTAAAGGTTATAAAAGAAACCCGGAATACAAAACACAGAAAACTCAATCAAAGTGAGACAAATAAGTGGCCTAACAAAGGCACAGCGGGTGGCCCAAACGACCCGCCAATCAGCGAAGCCGTCAGCAATGACATAGGACAGGTCCGTATTCAACCCAAAACCTGCCCCTAAGCAAAACAGCAGCGGCGTCACAGGTAGTATTTTCACCGAGAGATCAGCTTAGAGACGGTGATATTCCCTTTCCCTTTTACCTTTAACAAGAGCAAATATTAAACAACAATCTACCAAATCCCGTTTACAGGAAAGAGAAACAACACGTACTCACCAGCGCAAAGCCATATATTACTCCAACAAATGTTGTGACTCACGTACCAAACGCGTTTACGCACCTGTTTTTACTGAGCGCAACACAAAGTAAATAACACCATCACAAACAACCAAAAGATTTAATGTGAGCACGAAACATACCTGTAAGCGAACGCTGTCACACACTTGCCGCAATATAAATGCCACCAGCCCCGCTCTGCAAATCAAACTATAAATAGAGCGGATTAACTTCGCTCCATTCACAGAACTAGTCAATTTGGTCTTACCCTACCTGACTCAGTGAGGAGCGCAAAGAGGAACGCCAGGAAGAGGAGAGCTCAGAATCAACCAGACAGCACCCGAACGCTAAAAATAAGAGTCCTTAAATAGTAGGGCAGCTTCCATCTCGTTGGTCCACCAATCAACTCCAAACCGGCCAAACACGGATAACCTAACCCTGCTACACTTATATGAGTCTGTGTCAGTTAAGCGAACGCGTCAGACGGTGAAGATAATATGCTATAAATGTATAAGCTAATATGAAGCAATGGCTAGCCAAGTTCTTATACAAATAAATGCTCATGTAAATAGCCTGTAAATAGCCTATAAAACATTAATTTGGGCAAGAATTGCAAAAGTAGGCCTACAAATAAAATGAATAACATCAACAACTTTAATACAAAAAAAAAACATATAAAACTATAAACTATAACTATAAAAAAACGATTTGTTCATGTAAATAGTATGTTTGTTTTGTTAAAGAACCCAGTTCCCTGTGCATTCATGGAAAGCTTTCAACCCAGAAACTGCCCCACCAATTTTTAGTCAGGAGCAGGTACTGCCTCTGATAATTTGCTAATATTTTCTATACCAATTTAAGGAGCCATAAAACCTTTTAAATTAACGAGTACACAACATAATCAAGAAATTAATTCATTAATAGCAGTTTGAGCACAGTTATGTGACTAAGCTTGAGAAGTTTTGTCATTGTAGTAGTAATAGCGATAGATAACTGGCGATCGATCCCTTCAAAAATCCAGAAAGAAAACGTCTTCACGGATAATGGCCCGAGTCTGCTTTGAGACTGTTGTTCCCGACCACTAAAACTCTGGCCCGGGCTGGATCCGTATTACTTAAAAGAACGTAATTTCTGCAGCACTATTTCGAAGCAATACATCATGATAGGAGCGAAAACATAATAAGAAACTGCCTTTTGTTATTTGAGCTGGTAACTAAATATTTCTATCCCAGAAACTAAGTATTTACTAACTATTTAGCAAGAAATACAATTTTGCACGAAATATTTTTATTATGAGAAATAACGATGAAAATACACAAGTAATGAAAACAGCCTTATGGAGTTAAAGCTCTTTATTTTTAACATTTTCTCTCAGAAACCAGGTATTAGCCATAAATTAAGTTCTGCAGAAAACTTATTTATTTATGAACAATGCTTCATGATAAAAGCATATACGTAATGAGAAACTGCGTTTTGGGATGATTGCTTTTAATTCTTAGTGTTTCCCTAATAGAAACCAGGTGTTAGCTAGAAATTAAGTTACCCTGCAAATATCTTTATTTCTGAACATGGCATCACAAAAGTACTATAAAAACATCATATTGAATTTGATGCTTACCTTTCATACTATTTTGATCCAAGAAACCAGTTATTTGTAAGAACGTAATTTCCGCATCTCTGTTGTCTCTTTCGAAGCAATGCATCATGATAGGAGCGAAAAGTAATAAGAAACTGCCATTTGTAGCTGGCTTTGAGATAGTAACTATATATTGCTATATCCCCAAAAACTTCTGCACGAAATATCTTTGTTTATGAACAAGGCATCACAAACAAAAGCACAAAAGTACTAAAAAAAACATCATTTTGAAGTTGATGCTCACCATTCATACTATTTCGATCCCAAAACGATAAAACCAGTTTTCTGTAAGAACGTAATTTCTGCAGCTTCTGTTGTCTTTTTTCGAATCAATGCATCATAATGAGCGAAAAGTAATAAGAAACTGCCATTTGTAATTTGAGCTGGTAACTACATATTTCTATCCCAGAAACTAACTATTTAGCAAAAAGTAAACTTCTGCACGAAATATTTTTATTATGAGCAAGGGTTCACGATGAAAATACACAAGTAAAAAAATATCCTTATGGAGTTAAAGCACTTTATTTTTACTATATTCTTCTCAGAAACCAGGTATTAGCCAGAAATGAAGTTCTGCAGTAATGTTCTTTTTATGAACAATGCTTCATTGTAAAAGCATATATGTAAAGAGAAACTGCGTTTTGGGATGATTCCTTTTATTCTGAGTGGTACCCTACTAGAAATCAGGTATTAGTTAAAAATTAAGTTACGCTGCAGATACCTCTGTTTATGAACAAGGCATCACAAACAAAAGCACAAAAGTACTAAAAAACATCATTTTGAAGATGATGCTTACAATTCATACTATTTCGATCCAGGAAACCAGTTATTTGGAAGAACGTAATTTCTGTTGTCTTTTCGAAGCAAAGCATCATGATATGAGCCAAAACGTAATATGAAACCGTATTTTGTAATTTGATCTGGTAAATACATATTTCTATCCCAGAAACTAACTATTTAGCAAGAATTACACTTCTGCAACGATATACCTTTGTTTATGAGCAAGGGTTCATGATGAAAATACACAAGTAGCAAAATAGCCTTATGGAGTTAAAGCTCTTTTATTTTACTATTTTCCTCTCAGAAACCAGGTATTAGCCAGAAATGAAGTTCTGCAGTAATGTTCTTTTTATGAATAATGCTTCATTGTAAAAGCATATATGTAATGAGAAACTGCGTTTTGGGATGATTGCTTTTAATTCTGAGTGGTACCCTACTAGAAACCAGGTATTTAGTTAGAAATTAAGTTACGCTGCAGATACCTCTGTTTATGCACAAGGCATCACAAACAAAGCAAATGTACTAAAAACATCATTTTGTAGTTGATGCTTACAATTCATACTATTTCGATCCACGGGAAACCAATTATTTGTAAAAACGTAATTTCTGCATTGCTGTTGTCTTTTTCGAAGCAATGCATCATGATATGAGCGAAAACGTAATAAGAAAATGCATTTTGTAATTTGATCTGGTAAATACATATTTCTATCCCAGAAACTATCTATTTAGCAAGGAATAAACTTCTGCACGAAATATTTTATTATGAGCAAGGGTTCACGATGAAAATACACAAGTAAAAAAATATCCTTATGGAGTTAAAGCACTTTATTTTTACAATATTCTTCTCAGAACCCAGGTATTAGCCAGAAATGAAGTTCTGCAGTAATGTTCTTTTTTATGAACAATGCTTCATTGTAAAAGCATATATGTAAAGAGAAACTGCGTTTTGGGATGATTCCTTTTATTCTGAGTGGTACCCTACTAGAAACCAGGTATTAGTTAGAAATTAAGTTACGCTGCAGATACCTATGTTTACGAACAAGGCATCACAAACAAAAGCACAAAAGTACTAAAAAACATCATATTGAAGATGATGCTTACAATTCATGCTATTTCGATCCAGGAAACCAGTTATTTGGAAGAACGTAATTTCTGTTGTCTTTTTCGAAGCAACGCGATCATGATATGAGCGAAAACGTAATAAGAAACTGCATTTTGTAATTTGATCTGGTAAATACACATTTCTATCCCAGAAACTAACTATTTAGCAAGAAACTTCTGCACGATATACCTTTGTTTACGAGCAAGGGTTCATGATGAAAATACACAAGTAGCAAAATAGCCTTATGGAGTTAAAGCTCTTTATTTTACAATATTCTTCTCAGAAACCAGGTATTAGCCAGGAATTAAGTTTTGCAGTAATGTTCTTTTTATGAACAATGCTTCATTGTAAAAGCATATATGTAATGAGAAACTGCGTTTTGGGATGATTGCTTTTAATTCTGAGTGGTACCCTACTAGAAACCAGGTATTAGTTAGAAATTAAGTTACGCTGCAGATACCTATGTTTAGGAACAAGGCATCACAAACAAAAGCACAAAAGTACTAAAAAACATCATATTGAAGATGATGCTTACAATTCATGCTATTTCGATCCAGGAAACCAGTTATTTGGAAGAACGTAATTTCTGTTGTCTTTTTCGAAGCAAAGCATCATGATATGAGCCAAAACGTAATATGAAACTGTATTTTGTAATTTGATCTGGTAAATACATATTTCTATCCCAGAAACTAACTATTTAGCAAGAATAACACTTCTGCACGATATACCTTTGTTTATGAGCAAGGGTTCATGATGAAAATACACAAGTAGCAAAATAGCCTTATGGAGTTTAAGCTCTTTATTTTTACAATATTCTTCTCAAAAACCAGGAAATAGCCAGAAATGAAGTTCTGCAGTAATGTTCTTTGTTTATCAACAATGCTTCATTGTAAAAGCATATATTTAATGAGAAACTGCGTTTTGGGATGATTGCTTTTAATTCTGAGTGGTACCCTACTAGAAACCAGGTATTAGTTAGAAATTAAGTTACGCTGCAGATACCTCTGTTTATGCACAAGGCATCACAAACAAAAGCGCAAATGTACTAAAAAACATCTTTTTGTAGTTGATGCTTACAATTCATACTATTTCGATCCACGAAAGCAGTTATTTGTAAAAACGTAATTTCTGCATTGCTGTTGTCTTTTTCGAAGCAATGCATCATGATATGAGCGAAAACGTAATAAGAAAATGCATTTTGTAATTTGATCTGGTAAATACATATTTCTATCCCAGAAACTATCTATTTAGCAAGAAACTTCTGCACGATATACCTTTATTTATGAGCAAGGGTTCATGATGAAAATACCCAAGTAAAAAAATATGCTTATGGAGTTAAAGCACTTTATTTTTACAATATTATTCTCAGAAACCAGGTATTAGCCAGGAATGAAGTTTTGCAGTAATGTTCTTTTTTATGAACAATGCTTCATTGTAAAAGTATATATGTAATGAGAAACTGCGTTTTGGGATGATTGCTTTTAATTCTGAGTGGTACCCTACTAGAAACCAGGTATTAGTTAGAAATTAAGTTACGCTGCAGATACCTATGTTTACGAACAAGGCATCACAAACAAAAGCACAAAAGTACTAAAAAACATAATTTTGTAGTTGATGCTTACAATTCATACTATTTCGATCCACGAAAACAGTTATTTGTAAAAACGTAATTTCTGTTGTCTTTTTCGAAGCAAAGCATCATGATTTTGAGCGAAAACGTAATAAGAAACTGCATTTTGTAATTTGATCTGGTAAATACATATTTCTATCCCAGAAACTAACTATTTAGCAAGAAACTTCTGCACGATATACCTTTGTTTATGAGCAAGGGTTCATGATGAAAATACACAAGTAAAAAAATATGCTTATGGAGTTAAAGCATTTTATTTTTACAATATTATTCTCAGAAACCAGGTATTAGCCAGGAATGAAGTTTTGCAGTAATGTTCTTTTTTATGAAAAATGCTTCATTGTAAAAAGCATATATGTAATGAGAAACTGCGTTTTGGGATGATTGCTTTTAATTCTGAGTGGTACCCTACTAGAAACCAGGTATTAGTTAGAAATTAAGTTACGCTGCAGATACCTATGTTTACGAACAAGGCATCACAAACAAAAGCACAAAAGTACTAAAAACATCATATTGAAGATGATGCTTACAATTCATGCTATTTCGATCCAGGAAACCAGTTATTTGGAAGAACGTAATTTCTGTTGTCTTTTCGAAGCAAAGCATCATGATATGAGCCAAAACGTAATATGAAACTGTATTTTGTAATTTGATCTGGGAAATACATATTTCTATCCCAGAAACTAACTATTTAGCAAGAATAACACTTCTGCACGATATACCTTTGTTTATGAGCAAGGGTTCATGATGAAAATACACAAGTAGCAAAATAGCCTTATGGAGTTTAAGCTCTTTATTTTTACCATTTTCCTCTCAGAAACCAAGTATTAAACAGAAATTATGTTCTGCGGGAAAGTTCTTTTTTATGAATAATGCTTCATTGTAAAAGCATATATGTAATGAGAAACTGCGTTTTGGGATGATTGCTTTTAATTCTGAGTAGTACCCTACTAGAAACCAGGTATTAGTTAGAAATTAAGTTATGCTGCAGATATCTCTGTTTATGAGAAAGGCATCACGAACGAAAGCACAAAAGTACTAAAAAACATCATATTGAAGATGATGCTTACAATTCATGCTATTTCGATCCAGGAAACCAGTTATTTGGAAGAACGTAATTTCTGTTGTCTTTTTCGAAGCAACGCATCATGATATGAGCGAAAACGTAATAAGAAACTGCATTTTGTAATTTGATCTGGTAAATACACATTTCTATCCCAGAAACTAACTATTTAGCAAGAAACTTCTGCACGATATACCTTTGTTTACGAGCAAGGGTTCATGATGAAAATACACAAGTAGCAAAATAGCCTTATGGAGTTAAAGCTCTTTATTTTTACAATATTCTTCTCAGAAACCAGGTATTAGCCAGGAATGAAGTTTTGCAGTAATGTTCTTTTTTATGAACAATGCTTCATTGTAAAAGCATATATGTAATGAGAAACTGCGTTTTGGGATGATTGCTTTTAATTCTGAGTGGTACCCTACTAGAAACCAGGTATTAGTTAGAAATTAAGTTACGCTGCAGATACCTATGTTTACGAACAAGGCATCACAAAAAAAAGCACAAAAGTACTAAAAAACATCAAATTGAAGATGATGCTTACAATTCATGCTATTTCGATCCAGGAAACCAGTTATTTGGAAGAACGTAATTTCTGTTGTCTTTTTCGAAGCAAAGCATCATGATATGAGCCAAAACGTAATATGAAACTGTATTTTGTAATTTGATCTGGTAAATACATATTTCTATCCCAGAAACTAACTATTTAGCAAGAATAACACTTCTGCACGATATACCTTTGTTTATGAGCAAGGGTTCATGATGAAAATACACAAGTAGCAAAATAGCCTTATGGAGTTTAAGCTCTTTATTTTTACTATTTTCCTCTCAGAAACCAAGTATTAAACAGAAATTATGTTCTGCGGGAAAGTTCTTTTTTATGAATAATGCTTCATTGTAAAAGCATATATGTAATGAGAAACTGCGTTTTGGGATGATTGCTTTTAATTCTGAGTGGTACCCTACTAGAAACCAGGTATTAGTTAGAAATTAAGTTACGCTGTAGATACCTCTGTTTATGAACTAGGCATCACAAATAAAAGCACAAAAGTACTAAAAAACATCATTTTGTAGTTGATGCTTACAATTCATACTATTTCGATCCACGAAAACAGTTATTTGTAAAATGTAATTTCTGCATTGCTGTTGTCTTTTTCGAAGCAAAGCATCATGATATGAGCGAAAACGTAATAAGAAACTGCATTTTGTAATTTGATCTGGTAAATACATATTTCTATCCCAGAAACTAACTATTTAGCAAGAAACTTCTGCACGATATACCTTTATTTATGAGCAAGGGTTCATGATGAAAATACACAAGTAAAAAAATATGCTTATGGAGTTAAAGCATTTTATTTTTACAATATTATTCTCAGAAACCAGGTATTAGCCAGGAATGAAGTTTTGCAGTAATGTTCTTTTATGAACAATGCTTCATTGTAAAAGCATATATGTAATGAAAACTGCGTTTTGGGATGATTGCTTTTAATTCTGAGTGGTACCCTACTAGAAACCAGGTATTAGTTAGAAATTAAGTTACGCTGCAGATACCTATGTTTACGAACAAGGCATCACAAACAAAAGCACAAAAGTACTAAAAAACATCATATTGAAGATGATGCTTACAATTCATGCTATTTCGATCCAGGAAACCAGTTCTTTGGAAGAACGTAATTTCTGTTGTCTTTTTCGAAGCAACGCTTCATGATATGAGCGAAAACGTAATAAGAAACTGCATTTTGTAATTTGATCTGGTAAATACACATTTCTATCCCAGAAACTAACTATTTAGCAAGAAACTTGTGCACGATATACCTTTGTTTACGAGCAAGGGTTCATGATGAAAATACACAAGTAGCAAAATAGCCTTATGGAGTTAAAGCTCTTTATTTTACAATATTCTTCTCAGAAACCAGGTATTAGCCAGGAATGAAGTTTTGCAGTAATGTTCTTTTATGAACAATGCTTCATTGTAAAAGCATATATGTAATGAGAAACTGCGTTTTGGGATGATTGCTTTTAATTCTGAGTGGTACCCTACTAGAAACCAGGTATTAGTTAGAAATTAAGTTACGCTGCAGATACCTATGTTTACGAACAAGGCATCACAAACAAAAGCACAAAAGTACTAAAAAACATCATATTGAAGATGATGCTTACAATTCATGCTATTTCGATCCAGGAAACCAGTTATTTGGAAGAACGTAATTTCTGTTGTCTTTTTCGAAGCAAAGCATCATGATATGAGCCAAAACGTAATATGAAACTGTATTTTGTAATTTGATCTGGTAAATACATATTTCTATCCCAGAAACTAACTATTTAGCAAGAATAACACTTCTGCACGATATACCTTTGTTTATGAGCAAGGGTTCATGATGAAAATACACAAGTAGCAAAATAGCCTTATGGAGTTTAAGCTCTTTATTTTTACTATTTTCCTCTCAGAAACCAAGTATTAAACAGAAATTATGTTCTGCGGGAAAGTTCTTTTTTATGAATAATGCTTCATTGTAAAAGCATATATGTAATGAGAAACAGCGTTTTGGGATGATTGCTTTTAATTCTGAGTGGTACCCTACTAGAAACCAGGTATTAGTTAGAAATTAAGTTATGCTGCAGATATCTCTGTTTATGAGAAAGGCATCACGAACGAAAGCACAAAAGTACTAAAAAAGCATCAATTTGAAGTTGATGCTTTCAATTCATACTATTTCGATCCAGGAAACCAGTAATTTGTAAGATCGTAATTTCTGCACCTCTGTTGTCTGATTCGAAGCAATGCATCATGATAGGAGCGAAATCGTAATAAGAAACTGTTTTTTTGGTTTTGAGCTGGTTACTACATTCTATCCCAGAAACGAACTATTTAGCAAAAAATAAACTTCTGCACGAAATATCTTTATTATGAGCAAGTGTTCACGATGAAAAAAAACAAATGACAAAATTGCCTTGTGGATTTAAAGCTCTTTATTTTTACTATATTCCTCTCAGAAACCAGGTATTAGCCAGAAATTAAGTTCTGCAGGAAAGTTCTTTGTTTATCAACAATTCTTCATGATAAAAGCATATACGTAATGAGAAACTGCGTTTTGGGATGATTGCTTTTAATACTTAGCGTTTCCTACCAGAAACCAGGTATTAACTGAAAATAAGTTACGCTGCAAATATCTCTGTTTCTGAACAAGACATCACGAACATTTTGAAGTTGATTTTGATCGAAATAGTATGAATGGTAAATTCATACTATTTCGATCCAAGAAACCAGTTATTTGTAAGAACGTATTTTCTACAGCTCTGTTGTCTGTTTTTGAAAGCAATGCATCATGATAGGAGCGAGAACGTAATAAGAAACATTTTTATCATTTGAGCTGGTAAGTACATATTTCCATCCCAGAAACTGACTATTTAGCAAGGAATACAATTCTGCTCGAAATATCTTTGTTATGAGCAAGGGTTCACGATGAAAATACTGTGGGATATGAGTTTTACTGTGTGACTTTTCTTATTAATCAAACTGTGATTTATCATTTAGAAGTTAATTTCCTTTTATTATTAATTATTAATTAATTATTAATCATTATTAATGAGTGATTAAAACAATGAGCTGTGTGCCATTATAAATGTGCTTGCTAAGTGGAAGAGTACTGAGAGGCAGAATGGGAAAGTGTGAGAAGTGTACAGACACAGAGCCTCAAGGTCAAACAAAACTTCTGTTTTATCTCTATGTGATAAAGAATGTGTGAGAAGGGGAACAACGGCCATTGAAAAATTACTGTAACAGTGGAAAGGTGTTTGTGCCAAGACATGTTATTTTTCAGGAGATGGAGTCAGAAGAGACGAGAGTCATGAGCTGATTGGATGAAACCCAAGAGCCATACCCAATAACAGAAGAGGAGTCAAGATCACGAGGACAAGAATACAAACTGTATAAATATGTATGTGACTCTGTTCCTGGGTTGTTGGTTGGATTTATTACGTTATAGCCAGACAACCCAGTACTGTTATCCTTTCATATCTGATGAATAAATTTCAATATATTTTAACTATTCGTCTCCAGTGAGATTTTGAACATACAGGACTAAAAGGATTAAAGTCCAACAATACACAAGTAAAAAAATAGCCTTATGGAGTTAAAGCCCTTTATTTTTACTATATTCCTCTCAGAAACCAGGTATTAGCCAGAAATGAAGTTCTGCAGTAATGTTCTTTGTTTATCAACAATGCTTCATGATAAAAGCATATACGTAAAGAGAAACTGCGTTTTGGGGTGATTGCTTTTAATTCTTAGTGGTACCCTACTAGAAACCAGGTATTAGTTAGAAATTAAGTTACGCTGCAGATACCTATGTTTACGAACAAGGCATCACAAACAAAAGCACAAAAGTACTAAAAAACATCATATTGAAGATGATTCTTACAATTCATGCTATTTCGATCCAGGAAACCAGTTATTTGGAAGAACGTAATTTCTGTTGTCTTTTTCGAAGCAACGCTTCATGATATGAGCGAAAACGTAATAAGAAACTGTATTTTGTAATTTGATCTGGTAAATACATATTTCTATCCCAGAAACTAACTATTTAGCAAGAATAACACTTCTGCACGATATACCTTTGTTTATGAGCAAGGGTTCATGATGAAAATACACAAGTAGCAAAATAGCCTTATGGAGTTTAAGCTCTTTATTTTTACTATTTTCCTCTCAGAAACCAAGTATTAAACAGAAATTATGTTCTGCGGGAAAGTTCTTTTTTATGAATAATGCTTCATTGTAAAAGCATATATGTAATGAGAAACTGCGTTTTGGGATGATTGCTTTTAATTCTGAGTGGTACCCTACTAGAAACCAGGTATTAGTTAGAAATTAAGTTACGCTGTAGATACCTCTGTTTATGAACTAGGCATCACAAATAAAAGCACAAAAGTACTAAAAAACATCATTTTGTAGTTGATGCTTACAATTCATACTATTTCGATCCACGAAAACAGTTATTTGTAAAAACGTAATTTCTGCATTGCTGTTGTCTTTTTCGAAGCAAAGCACCATGATATGAGCGAAAACGTAATAAGAAACTGCATTTTGTAATGTGATCTGGTAAATACATATTTCTATCCCAGAAACTAACTATTTAGCAAGAAACTTCTGCACGATATACCTTTATTTATGAGCAAGGGTTCATGATGAAAATACACAAGTAAAAAAAATATGCTTATGGAGTTAAAGCATTTTATTTTACAATATTATTCTCAGAAACCAGGTATTAGCCAGGAATGAAGTTTTGCAGTAATGTTCTTTTATGAACAATGCTTCATTGTAAAAGCATATATGTAATGAAAACTGCGTTTTGGGATGATTGCTTTTAATTCTGAGTGGTACCCTACTAGAAACCAGGTATTAGTTAGAAATTAAGTTACGCTGCAGATACCTATGTTTACGAACAAGGCATCACAAACAAAAGCACAAAAGTACTAAAAAACATCATATTGAAGATGATTCTTACAATTCATGCTATTTCGATCCAGGAAACCAGTTATTTGGAAGAACGTAATTTCTGTTGTCTTTTTCGAAGCAACGCTTCATGATATGAGCGAAAACGTAATAAGAAACTGCATTTTGTAATTTGATCTGGTAAATACACATTTCTATCCCAGAAACTAACTATTTAGCAAGAAACTTCTGCACGATATACCTTTGTTTACGAGCAAGGGTTCATGATGAAAATACACAAGTAGCAAAATAGCCTTATGGAGTTAAAGCTCTTTATTTTTACAATATTCTTCTCAGAAACCAGGTATTAGCCAGGAATGAAGTTTTGCAGTAATGTTCTTTTTTATGAACAATGCTTCATTGTAAAAGCATATATGTAATGAGAAACTGCGTTTTGGGATGATTGCTTTTAATTCTGAGTGGTACCCTACTAGAAACCAGGTATTAGTTAGAAATTAAGTTACGCTGCAGATACCTATGTTTATGAGAAAGGCATCACGAACGAAAGCACAAAAGTACTAAAAAAGCATCAATTTGAAGTTGATGCTTTCAATTCATACTATTTCGATCCAGGAAACCAGTAATTTGTAAGATCGTAATTTCTGCACCTCTGTTGTCTGATTCGAAGCAATGCATCATGATAGGAGCGAAATCGTAATAAGAAACTGTTTTTTTGGTTTTGAGCTGGTTACTACATTCTATCCCAGAAACGAACTATTTAGCAAAAAATAAACTTCTGCACGAAATATCTTTATTATGAGCAAGTGTTCACGATGAAAAAAAACAAATGACAAAATTGCCTTGTGGATTTAAAGCTCTTTATTTTTACTATATTCCTCTCAGAAACCAGGTATTAGCCAGAAATTAAGTTCTGCAGGAAAGTTCTTTGTTTATCAACAATTCTTCATGATAAAAGCATATACGTAATGAGAAACTGCGTTTTGGGATGATTGCTTTTAATACTTAGCGTTTCCCTACCAGAAACCAGGTATTAACTGAAAAATAAGTTACGCTGCAAATATCTCTGTTTCTGAACAAGACATCACGAACATTTTGAAGTTGATTTCTTGGATCGAAATAGTATGAATGGTAAATTCATACTATTTCGATCCAAGAAACCAGTTATTTGTAAGAACGTATTTTCTACAGCTCTGTTGTCTGTTTCGAAAGCAATGCATCATGATAGGAGCGAGAACGTAATAAGTAACATTTTTTACCATTTGAGCTGGTAAGTACATATTTCCATCCCAGAAACTGACTATTTAGCAAGGAATACAATTCTGCTCGAAATATCTTTGTTATGAGCAAGGGTTCACGATGAAAATACTGTGGGATATGAGTTTTTACTGTGTGACTTTTCTTATTAATCAAACTGTGATTTATCATTTAGAAGTTAATTTCCTTTTTATTATTAATTATTAATTAATTATTAATCATTATTAATGAGTGATTAAAACAATGAGCTGTGTGCCATTATAAATGTGCTTGCTAAGTGGAAGAGTACTGAGAGGCAGAATGGGAAAGTGTGAGAAGTGTACAGACACAGAGCCTCAAGGTCAAACAAAACTTCTGTTTTATCTCTATGTGATAAAGAATGTGTGAGAAGGGGGAACAACGGCCATTGAAAAATTACTGTAACAGTGGAAAGGTGTTTGTGCCAAGACATGTTATTTTTCAGGAGATGGAGTCAGAAGAGACGAGAGTCATGAGCTGATTGGATGAAACCCAAGAGCCATACCCAATAACAGAAGAGGAGTCAAGATCACGAGGACAAGAATACAAAC
Organism: Beaufortia kweichowensis; assembly: GCA_019155185.1. Lineage (NCBI taxonomy): Eukaryota > Metazoa > Chordata > Actinopteri > Cypriniformes > Gastromyzontidae > Beaufortia > Beaufortia kweichowensis. Next base: position 4,743,090 of record CM032808.1, read on the forward strand.
TGTATAAATATGTATGTGACTCTGTTCCTGGGTTGTTGGTTGGATTTATTACGTTATAGCCAGACAACCCAGTACTGTTATCCTTTCATATCTGATGAATAAATTTCAATATATTTTAACTATTCGTCTCCAGTGAGATTTTGAACATACAGGACTAAAAGGATTAAAGTCCAACAATACACAAGTAAAAAAATAGCCTTATGGAGTTAAAGCCCTTTAGTTTTACTATATTCCTCCTCAGAAACCAGGTATTAGCCAGAAATGAAGTTCTGCAGTAATGTTCTTTGTTTATCAACAATGCTTCATGATAAAAGCATATACGTAAAGAGAAACTGCGTTTTGGGATGATTGCTTTTAATTCTGAGTGGTACCCTACTAGAAACCAGGTATTATTTAGAAATTAAGTTACGCTGCAGATACCTATGTTTACGAACAAGGCATCACAAACAAAAGCACAAAAGTACTAAAAAACATCATATTGAAGATGATGCTTACAATTCATGCTATTTCGATCCAGGAAACCAGTTATTTGGAAGAACGTAATTTCTGTTGTCTTTTTCGAAGCAACGCATCATGATATGAGCGAAAACGTATTAAGAAACTGCATTTTGTAATTTGATCTGGTAAATACACATTTCTATCCCAGAAACTATCTATTTAGCAAGAATTACACTTCTGCAACGATATACCTTTGTTTATGAGCAAGGGTTCATGATGAAAATACACAAGTAGCAAAATAGCCTTATGGAGTTAAAGCTCTTTATTTTACTATTTTCCTCTCAGAAACCAGGTATTAGCCAGAAATGAAGTTCTGCAGTAATGTTCTTTTTATGAATAATGCTTCATTGTAAAAGCATATATGTAATGAGAAACTGCGTTTTGGGATGATTGCTTTTAATTCTGAGTGGTACCCTACTAGAAACCAGGTATTAGTTAGAAATTAAGTTACGCTGCAGATACCTCTGTTTATGAACTAGGCATCACAAATAAAAAGCACAAAAGTACTAAAAACATCATTTTGTAGTTGATGCTTACAATTCATACTATTTCGATCCACGAAAACAGTTATTTGTAAAACGTAATTTCTGCATTGCTGTTGTCTTTTTGAAGCAAAGCATCATGATATGAGCGAAAACGTAATAAGAAACTGCATTTTGTAATTTGATCTGGTAAATACATATTTCTATCCCAGAAACTAACTATTTAGCAAGAAACTTCTGCACGATATACCTTTATTTATGAGCAAGGGTTCATGATGAAAATACACAAGTAAAAAAAATATGCTTATGGAGTTAAAGCATTTTATTTTACAATATTATTCTCAGAAACCAGGTATTAGCCAGGAATGAAGTTTTGCAGTAATGTTCTTTTTTATGAACAATGCTTCATTGTAAAAGCATATATGTAATGAGAAACTGCGTTTTGGGATGATTGCTTTTAATTCTGAGTGGTACCCTACTAGAAACCAGGTATTACTTAGAAATTAAGTTACGCTGCAGATACCTATGTTTACGAACAAGGCATCACAAACAAAAGCACAAAAGTACTAAAAAACATCATTTTGTAGTTGATGCTTACAATTCATACTATTTCGATCCACGAAAACAGTTATTTGTAAAAACGTAATTTCTGTTGTCTTTTTCGAAGCAAAGCATCATGATTTTGAGCGAAAACGTAATAAGAAACTGCATTTTGTAATTTGATCTGGTAAATACACATTTCTATCCCAGAAACTAACTATTTAGCAAGAAACTTCTGCACGATATACCTTTGTTTACGAGCAAGGGTTCATGATGAAAATACACAAGTAGCAAAATAGCCTTATGGAGTTAAAGCTCTTTATTTTTACAATATTCTTCTCAGAAACCAGGTATTAGCCAGGAATGAAGTTTTGCAGTAATGTTCTTTTTTATGAACAATGCTTCATTGTAAAAGCATATATGTAATGAGAAACTGCGTTTTGGGATGATTGCTTTTAATTCTGAGTGGTACCCTACTAGAAACCAGGTATTAGTTAGAAATTAAGTTACGCTGCAGATACCTATGTTTACGAACAAGGCATCACAAACAAAAGCACAAAAGTACTAAAAAACATCATATTGAAGATGATGCTTACAATTCATGCTATTTCGATCCAGGAAACCAGTTATTTGGAAGAACGTAATTTCTGTTGTCTTTTTCGAAGCAAAGCATCATGATATGAGCCAAAACGTAATATGAAACTGTATTTTGTAATTTGATCTGGTAAATACATATTTCTATCCCAGAAACTAACTATTTAGCAAGAATAACACTTCTGCACGATATACCTTTGTTTATGAGCAAGGGTTCATGATGAAAATACACAAGTAGCAAAATAGCCTTATGGAGTTTAAGCTCTTTATTTTTACTATTTTCCCTCTCAGAAACCAAGTATTAAACAGAAATTATGTTCTGCGGGAAAGTTCTTTTTATGAATAATGCTTCATTGTAAAAGCATATATGTAATGAGAAACTGCGTTTTGGGATGATTGCTTTTAATTCTGAGTGGTACCCTACTAGAAACCAGGTATTAGTTAGAAATTAAGTTACGCTGTAGATACCTCTGTTTATGAACTAGGCATCACAAATAAAAGCACAAAAGTACTAAAAACATCATTTTGTAGTTGATGCTTACAATTCATACTATTTCGATCCACGAAAACAGTTATTTGTAAAACGTAATTTCTGCATTGCTGTTGTCTTTTTCGAAGCAAAGCACCATGATATGAGCGAAAAACGTAATAAGAAACTGCATTTTGTAATGTGATCTGGTAAATACATATTTCTATCCCAGAAACTAACTATTTAGCAAGAAACTTCTGCACGATATACCTTTATTTATGAGCAAGGGTTCATGATGAAAATACACAAGTAAAAAAAAAATATGCTTATGGAGTTAAAGCTCTTTTTATTTTACAATATTATTCTCAGAAACCAGGTATTAGCCAGGAATGAAGTTTTGCAGTAATGTTCTTTTATGAACAATGCTTCATTGTAAAAGCATATATGTAATGAAAACTGCGTTTTGGGATGATTGCTTTTAATTCTGAGTGGTACCCTACTAGAAACCAGGTATTAGTTAGAAATTAAGTTACGCTGCAGATACCTATGTTTACGAACAAGGCATCACAAACAAAAGCACAAAGTAATAAAAAACATCATATTGAAGATGATGCTTACAATTCATGCTATTTCGATCCAGGAAACCAGTTATTTGGAAGAACGTAATTTCTGTTGTCTTTTTCGAAGCAAAGCATCATGATATGAGCCAAAACGTAATATGAAACTGTATTTTGTAATTTGATCTGGTAAATACATATTTCTATCCCAGAAACTAACTATTTAGCAAGAATAACACTTCTGCACGATATACCTTTGTTTATGAGCAAGGGTTCATGATGAAAATACACAAGTAGCAAAATAGCCTTATGGAGTTTAAGCTCTTTATTTTACTATTTTCCTCCTCAGAAACCAAGTATTAAACAGAAATTATGTTCTGCACGGGAAAGTTCTTTTTATGAATAATGCTTCATTGTAAAAGCATATATGTAATGAGAAACTGCGTTTTGGGATGATTGCTTTTAATTCTGAGTGGTACCCTACTAGAAACCAGGTATTAGTTAGAAATTGTTACGCTGTAGATACCTCTGTTTATGAACTAGGCATCACAAATAAAAAGCACAAAAGTACTAAAAACATCATTTTGTAGTTGATGCTTACAATTCATACTATTTCGATCCACGAAAACAGTTATTTGTAAAAACGTAATTTCTGCATTGCTGTTGTCTTTTTCGAAGTAAAGCACCATGATATGAGCGAAAACGTAATAAGAAACTGCATTTTGTAATGTGATCTGGTAAATACATATTTCTATCCCAGAAACTAACTATTTAGCAAGAAACTTCTGCGCGATATACCTTTATTTATGAGCAAGGGTTCATGATGAAAATACACAAGTAAAAAATATGCTTATGGAGTTAAAGCATTTTATTTTACAATATTATTCTCAGAAACCAGGTATTAGCCAGGAATGAAGTTTTGCAGTAATGTTCTTTTATGAACAATGCTTCATTGTAAAAGCATATATGTAATGAAAAACTGCGTTTTGGGATGATTGCTTTTAATTCTGAGTGGTACCCTACTAGAAACCAGGTATTAGTTAGAAATTAAGTTACGCTGCAGATACCTATGTTTACGAACAAGGCATCACAAACAAAAGCACAAAAGTACTAAAAACATCATATTGAAGATGATTCTTACAATTCATGCTATTTCGATCCAGGAAACCAGTTATTTGGAAGAACGTAATTTCTGTTGTCTTTTTCGAAGCAACGCTTCATGATATGAGCTGAAAACGTAATAAGAAACTGCATTTTGTAATTTGATCTGGTAAATACACATTTCTATCCCAGAAACTAACTATTTAGCAAGAAACTTCTGCACGATATACCTTTGTTTACGAGCAAGGGTTCATGATGAAAATACACAAGTAGCAAAATAGCCTTATGGAGTTAAAGCTCTTTATTTTACAATATTCTTCTCAGAAACCAGGTATTAGCCAGGAATGAAGTTTTGCAGTAATGTTCTTTTTATGAACAATGCTTCATTGTAAAAGCATATATGTAATGAGAAACTGCGTTTTGGGATGATTGCTTTTAATTCTGAGTGGTACCCTACTAGAAACCAGGTATTAGTTAGAAATTAAGTTACGCTGCAGATACCTATGTTTATGAGAAAGGCATCACTGAACAAGAAAGCACAAAAGTACTAAAAAGCATCAATTTGAAGTTGATGCTTTCAATTCATACTATTTCGATCCAGGAAACCAGTAATTTGTAAGATCGTAATTTCTGCACCTCTGTTGTCTGATTGAAGCAATGCATCATGATAGGAGCTGAAATCGTAATAAGAAACTGTTTTTTGGTTTTGAGCTGGTTACTACATTCTATCCCAGAAACGAACTATTTAGCAAAAATAAACTTCTGCAGAAATATCTTTATTATGAGCAAGTGTTCACGATGAAAAAAACAAATGACAAAATTGCCTTGTGGATTTAAAGCTCTTTATTTTACTATATTCCTCTCAGAAACCAGGTATTAGCCAGAAATTAAGTTCTGCAGGAAAGTTCTTTGTTTATCAACAATTCTTCATGATAAAAGCATATACGTAATGAGAAACTGCGTTTTGGGATGATTGCTTTTAATACTTAGCGTTTCCCTACCAGAAACCAGGTATTAACTGAAAAATAAGTTACGCTGCAAATATCTCTGTTTCTGAACAAGACATCACGAACATTTTGAAGTTGATTTCTTGGATCGAAATAGTATGAATGGTAAAATTCATACTATTTCGATCCAAGAAACCAGTTATTTGTAAGAACGTATTTTCTACAGCTCTGTTGTCTGTTTCTGAAAGCAATGCATCATGATAGGAGCGAGAACGTAATAAAGTAACATTTTTTACCATTTGAGCTGGTAAAGTACATATTTCCATCCCAGAAACTGACTATTTAGCAAGGAATACAATTCTGCTCGAAATATCTTTGTTATGAGCAAGGGTTCACGATGAAAATACTGTGGGATATGAGTTTTACTGTGTGACTTTTCTTATTAATCAAACTGTGATTTATCATTTAGAAGTTAATTTCCTTTTATTATTAATTATTAATTAATTATTAATCATTATTAATGAGTGATTAAAACAATGAGCTGTGTGCCATTATAAAGTGTGCTTGCTAAGTGGAAGAGTACTGAGAGGCAGAATGGGAAAGTGTGAGAAGTGTACAGACACAGAGCCTCAAGGTCAAACAAAACTTCTGTTTTATCTCTATGTGATAAAGAATGTGTGAGAAGGGGGAACAACGGCCATTGAAAAATTACTGTAACAGTGGAAAGGTGTTTGTGCCAAGACATGTTATTTTTCAGGAGATGGAGTCAGAAGAGACGAGAGTCATGAGCTGATTGGATGAAACCCAAGAGCCATACCCAATAACAGAAGAGGAGTCAAGATCACGAGGACAAGAATACAAACTGTATAAATATGTATGTGACTCTGTTCCTGGGTTGTTGGTTGGATTTATTACGTTATAGCCAGACAACCCAGTACTGTTATCCTTTCATATCTGATGAATAAATTTCAATATATTTTAACTATTCGTCTCCAGTGAGATTTTGAACATACAGGACTAAAAGGATTAAAAGTCCAACAATACACAAGTAAAAAATAGCCTTATGGAGTTAAAGCCCTTTAGTTTTACTATATTCCTCTCAGAAACCAGGTATTAGCCAGAAATGAAGTTCTGCAGTAATGTTCTTTGTTTATCAACAATGCTTCATGATAAAAGCATATACGTAAAGAGAAACTGCGTTTTGGGATGATTGCTTTTTAATTCTGAGTGGTACCCTACTAGAAACCAGGTATTATTTAGAAATTAAGTTACGCTGCAGATACCTATGTTTACGAACAAGGCATCACAAACAAAAGCACAAAAGTACTAAAAAACATCATATTGAAGATGATGCTTACAATTCATGCTATTTCGATCCAGGAAACCAGTTATTTGGAAGAACGTAATTTCTGTTGTCTTTTTCGAAGCAACGCATCATGATATGAGCGAAAACGTATTAAGAAACTGCATTTTGTAATTTGATCTGGTAAATACACATTTCTATCCCAGAAACTATCTATTTAGCAAGAATTACACTTCTGCAACGATATACCTTTGTTTATGAGCAAGGGTTCATGATGAAAATACACAAGTAGCAAAATAGCCTTATGGAGTTAAAGCTCTTTTATTTTACTATTTTCCTCTCAGAAACCAGGTATTAGCCAGAAATGAAGTTCTGCAGTAATGCTCTTTTATGAATAATGCTTCATTGTAAAAGCATATATGTAATGAGAAACTGCGTTTTGGGATGATTGCTTTTAATTCTGAGTGGTACCCTACTAGAAACCAGGTATTAGTTAGAAATTAAGTTACGCTGCAGATACCTCTGTTTATGAACTAGGCATCACAAATAAAAGCACAAAAGTACTAAAAAACATCATTTTGTAGTTGATGCTTACAATTCATACTATTTCGATCCACGAAAACAGTTATTTGTAAAACGTAATTTCTGCATTGCTGTTGTCTTTTTCGAAGCAAAGCATCATGATATGAGCGAAAACGTAATAAGAAACTGCATTTTGTAATTTGATCTGGTAAATACATATTTCTATCCCAGAAACTAACTATTTAGCAAGAAACTTCTGCACGATATACCTTTATTTATGAGCAAGGGTTCATGATGAAAATACACAAGTAAAAAAATATGCTTATGGAGTTAAAGCATTTTATTTTTACAATATTATTCTCAGAAACCAGGTATTAGCCAGGAATGAAGTTTTGCAGTAATGTTCTTTTTTATGAACAATGCTTCATTGTAAAAGCATATATATAATGAGAAACTGCGTTTTGGGATGATTGCTTTTAATTCTGAGTGGTACCCTACTAGAAACCAGGTATTAGTTAGAAATTAAGTTACGCTGCAGATACCTATGTTTACGAACAAGGCATCACAAACAAAAGCACAAAAGTACTAAAAAACATCATATTGAAGATGATTCTTACAATTCATGCTATTTCGATCCAGGAAACCAGTTATTTGGAAGAACGTAATTTCTGTTGTCTTTTTCGAAGCAACGCTTCATGATATGAGCGAAAACGTAATAAGAAACTGCATTTTGTAATTTGATCTGGTAAATACACATTTCTATCCCAGAAACTAACTATTTAGCAAGAAACTTCTGCACGATATACCTTTGTTTACGAGCAAGGGTTCATGATGAAAATACACAAGTAGCAAAATAGCCTTATGGAGTTAAAGCTCTTTATTTTTACAATATTCTTCTCAGAAACCAGGTATTAGCCAGGAATGAAGTTTTGCAGTAATGTTCTTTTTATGAACAATGCTTCATTGTAAAAGCATATATGTAATGAGAAACTGCGTTTTGGGATGATTGCTTTTAATTCTGAGTGGTACCCTACTAGAAACCAGGTATTAGTTAGAAATTAAGTTACGCTGCAGATACCTATGTTTATGAGAAAGGCATCACGAACGAAAGCACAAAAGTACTAAAAAGCATCAATTTGAAGTTGATGCTTTCAATTCATACTATTTCGATCCAGGAAACCAGTAATTTGTAAGATCGTAATTTCTGCACCTCTGTTGTCTGATTCGAAGCAATGCATCATGATAGGAGCGAAATCGTAATAAGAAACTGTTTTTGGTTTTGAGCTGGTTACTACATTCTATCCCAGAAACGAACTATTTAGCAAAAATAAACTTCTGCACGAAATATCTTTATTATGAGCAAGTGTTCACGATGAAAAAAACAAATGACAAAATTGCCTTGTGGATTTAAAGCTCTTTATTTTACTATATTCCTCTCAGAAACCAGGTATTAGCCAGAAATTAAGTTCTGCAGGAAAGTTCTTTGTTTATCAACAATTCTTCATGATAAAAGCATATACGTAATGAGAAACTGCGTTTTGGGATGATTGCTTTTAATACTTAGCGTTTCCCTACCAGAAACCAGGTATTAACTGAAAATAAGTTACGCTGCAAATATCTCTGTTTCTGAACAAGACATCACGAACATTTTGAAGTTGATTTCTTGGATCGAAATAGTATGAATGGTAAATTCATACTATTTCGATCCAAGAAACCAGTTATTTGTAAGAACGTATTTTCTACAGCTCTGTTGTCTGTTTGAGAAAGCAATGCATCATGATAGGAGCGAGAGAACGTAATAAGTAACATTTTTACCATTTGAGCTGGTAAGTACATATTTCCATCCCAGAAACTGACTATTTAGCAAAGGAATACAATTCTGCTCGAAATATCTTTGTTATGAGCAAGGGTTCACGATGAAAATACTGTGGGATATGAGTTTTACTGTGTGACTTTTCTTATTAATCAAACTGTGATTTATCATTTAGAAGTTAATTTCCTTTTATTATTAATTATTAATTAATTATTAATCATTATTAATGAGTGATTAAAACAATGAGCTGTGTGCCATTATAAATGTGCTTGCTAAGTGGAAGAGTACTGAGAGGCAGAATGGGAAAGTGTGAGAAGTGTACAGACACAGAGCCTCAAGGTCAAACAAAACTTCTGTTTTATCTCTATGTGATAAAGAATGTGTGAGAAGGGGAACAACGGCCATTGAAAAATTACTGTAACAGTGGAAAGGTGTTTGTGCCAAGACATGTTATTTTTCAGGAGATGGAGTCAGAAGAGACGAGAGTCATGAGCTGATTGGATGAAACCCAAGAGCCATACCCAATAACAGAAGAGGAGTCAAGATCACGAGGACAAGAATACAAACTGTATAAATATGTATGTGACTCTGTTCCTGGGTTGTTGGTTGGATTTATTACGTTATAGCCAGACAACCCAGTACTGTTATCCTTTCATATCTGATGAATAAATTTCAATATATTTTAACTATTCGTCTCCAGTGAGATTTTGAACATACAGGACTAAAAGGATTAAAGTCCAACAATACACAAGTAAAAAAATAGCCTTATGGAGTTAAAGCCCTTTAGTTTTACTATATTCCTCTCAGAAACCAGGTATTAGCCAGAAATGAAGTTCTGCAGTAATGTTCTTTGTTTATCAACAATGCTTCATGATAAAAGCATATACGTAAAGAGAAACTGCGTTTTGGGGTGATTGCTTTTAATTCTTAGTGGTACCCTACTAGAAACCAGGAATTAGTTAGAAATTAAGTTATGCTGCAGATATGAGCAAGACATCACGAACAAAAGCACAAAATTTCTAAAAAAAGCATCATTTTGAAGTTGATACTTTCAATTCATACTATTTCGATCCAGGAAACCAGTTATTTGTAAGATCTTAATTTCTGCACCTCTGTTGTCTGTTTCAAGCAATGCATCATGATAGGAGCAGAAAACGTAATAAGAAACTGTTTTTTATCATTTGAGCTGGTAAGTACATATTTCCATCCCAGAAACTAACTATTTAGCAAGGAATAAACTTCTGCACGAAATATTTTTATTATGAGCAAGGGTTCACGATGAAAATACACAAGTAAAAAAATATCCTTATGGAGTTAAAGCACTTTATTTTTACAATATTCTTCTCAGAACCCAGGTATTAGCCAGAAATGAAGTTCTGCAGTAATGTTCTTTTTTATGAACAATGCTTCATTGTAAAAGCATATATGTAATGAGAAACTGCGTTTTGGGATGATTCCTTTTATTCTGAGTGGTACCCTACTAGAAACCAGGTATTAGTTAGAAATTGTTACGCTGCAGATACCTATGTTTACGAACAAGGCATCACAAAACAAAAGCACAAAAATACTAAAAACATCATTTTGAAGTTGATGCTTACAATTCATACTATTTCGATCCACGAAAACAGTTATTTGTAAAAACGTAATTTCTGTTGTCTTTTTCGAAGCAAAGCATCATGATTTTGAGCGAAAACGTAATAAGAAACTGCATTTTGTAATTTGATCTGGTAAATACATATTTCTATCCCAGAAACTAACTATTTAGCAAGAAACTTCTGCACAATATACCTTTATTTATGAGCAAGGGTTCATGATGAAAATACACAAGTAAAAAAATATGCTTATGGAGTTAAAGCACTTTATTTTTACAATATTCTTCTCAGAAACCAGGTATTAGCCAGAAATGAAGTTCTGCAGTAATGTTCTTTGTTTATCAACAATGCTTCATTGTAAAAGCATATATTTAATGAGAAACTGCGTTTTGGGATGATTGCTTTTAATTCTGAGTGGTACCCTACTAGAAACCAGGTATTATTTAGAAATTAAGTTACGCTGCAGATACCTATGTTTACGAACAAGGCATCACAAACAAAAGCACAAAAGTACTAAAAAACATCATATTGAAGATGATGCTTACAATTCATGCTATTTCGATCCAGGAAACCAGTTATTTGGAAGAACGTAATTTCTGTTGTCTTTTTCGAAGCAACGCATCATGATATGAGCGAAAACGTATTAAGAAACTGCATTTTGTAATTTGATCTGGTAAATACACATTTCTATCCCAGAAACTATCTATTTAGCAAGAATTACACTTCTGCAACGATATACCTTTGTTTATGAGCAAGGGTTCATGATGAAAATACACAAGTAGCAAAAATAGCCTTATGGAGTTAAAGCTCTTTTATTTTTACTATTTTCCTCTCAGAAACCAGGTATTAGCCAGAAATGAAGTTCTGCAGTAATGTTCTTTTTTATGAATAATGCTTCATTGTAAAAGCATATATGTAATGAGAAACTGCGTTTTGGGATGATTGCTTTTAATTCTGAGTGGTACCCTACTAGAAACCAGGTATTAGTTAGAAATTAAGTTACGCTGCAGATACCTCTGTTTATGAACTAGGCATCACAAATAAAAGCACAAAAGTACTAAAAAACATCATTTTGTAGTTGATGCTTACAATTCATACTATTTCGATCCACGAAAACAGTTATTTGTAAAAACGTAATTTCTGCATTGCTGTTGTCTTTTTCGAAGCAAAGCATCATGATATGAGCGAAAACGTAATAAGAAACTGCATTTTGTAATTTGATCTGGTAAATACATATTTCTATCCCAGAAACTAACTATTTAGCAAGAAACTTCTGCACGATATACCTTTATTTATGAGCAAGGGTTCATGATGAAAATACACAAGTAAAAAAATATGCTTATGGAGTTAAAGCATTTTATTTTACAATATTATTCTCAGAAACCAGGTATTAGCCAGGAATGAAGTTTTGCAGTAATGTTCTTTTATGAACAATGCTTCATTGTAAAAGCATATATGTAATGAGAAACTGCGTTTTGGGATGATTGCTTTTAATTCTGAGTGGTACCCTACTAGAAACCAGGTATTAGTTAGAAATTAAGTTACGCTGCAGATACCTATGTTTACGAACAAGGCATCACAAACAAAAGCACAAAAGTACTAAAAAACATCATTTTGTAGTTGATGCTTACAATTCATACTATTTCGATCCACGAAAACAGTTATTTGTAAAAACGTAATTTCTGTTGTCTTTTTGAAGCAAAGCATCATGATTTGAGCCAAAACGTAATAAGAAACTGCATTTTGTAATTTGATCTGGTAAATACACATTTCTATCCCAGAAACTAACTATTTAGCAAGAAACTTCTGCACGATATACCTTTGTTTACGAGCAAGGGTTCATGATGAAAATACACAAGTAGCAAAATAGCCTTATGGAGTTAAAGCTCTTTATTTTTACAATATTCTTCTCAGAAACCAGGTATTAGCCAGGAATGAAGTTTTGCAGTAATGTTCTTTTTATGAACAATGCTTCATTGTAAAAGCATATATGTAATGAGAAACTGCGTTTTGGGATGATTGCTTTTTAATTCTGAGTGGTACCCTACTAGAAACCAGGTATTAGTTAGAAATTAAGTTACGCTGCAGATACCTATGTTTATGAGAAAGGCATCACTTAACGAAAGCACAAAAGTACTAAAAAGCATCAATTTGAAGTTGATGCTTTCAATTCTATACTATTTCGATCCAGGAAACCAGTAATTTGTAAGATCGTAATTTCTGCACCTCTGTTGTCTGATTGAAGCAATGCATCATGATAGGAGCGAAATCGTAATAAGAAACTGTTTTGGTTTTGAGCTGGTTACTACATTCTATCCCAGAAACGAACTATTTAGCAAAAATAAACTTCTGCACGAAATATCTTTATTATGAGCAAGTGTTCACGATGAAAAAACAAATGACAAAATTGCCTTGTGGATTTAAAGCTCTTTATTTTTACTATATTCCTCTCAGAAACCAGGTATTAGCCAGAAATTAAGTTCTGCAGGAAAGTTCTTTGTTTATCAACAATTCTTCATGATAAAAGCATATACGTAATGAGAAACTGCGTTTTGGGATGATTGCTTTTAATACTTAGCGTTTCCCTACCAGAAACCAGGTATTAACTGAAAAATAAGTTACGCTGCAAATATCTCTGTTTCTGAACAAGACATCACGAACATTTTGAAGTTGATTTCTTGGATCGAAATAGTATGAATGGTAAATTCATACTATTTCGATCCAAGAAAACCAGTTATTTGTAAGAACGTATTTTCTACAGCTCTGTTGTCTGTTTCGAAAGCAATGCATCATGATAGGAGCGAGAACGTAATAAGTAACATTTTTTACCATTTGAGCTGGTAAGTACATATTTCCATCCCAGAAACTGACTATTTAGCAAGGAATACAATTCTGCTCGAAATATCTTTGTTATGAGCAAGGGTTCACGATATGAAAATACTGTGGGATATGAGTTTTACTGTGTGACTTTTCTTATTAATCAAACTGTGATTTATCATTTAGAAGTTAATTTCCTTTTATTATTAATTATTAATTAATTATTAATCATTATTAATGAGTGATTAAAACAATGAGCTGTGTGCCATTATAAATGTGCTTGCTAAGTGGAAGAGTACTGAGAGGCAGAATGGGAAAGTGTGAGAAGTGTACAGACACAGAGCCTCAAGGTCAAACAAAACTTCTGTTTTATCTCTATGTGATAAAGAATGTGTGAGAAGAGGGAACAACGGCCATTGAAAAATTACTGTAACAGTGGAAAGGTGTTTGTGCCAAGACATGTTATTTTTCAGGAGATGGAGTCAGAAGAGACGACGAGTCATGAGCTGATTGGATGAAACCCAAGAGCCATACCCAATAACAGAAGAGGAGTCAAGATCACGAGGACAAGAATACAAACTGTATAAATATGTATGTGACTCTGTTCCTGGGTTGTTGGTTGGATTTATTACGTTATAGCCAGACAACCCAGTACTGTTATCCTTTCATATCTGATGAATAAATTTCAATATATTTTAACTATTCGTCTCCAGTGAGATTTTGAACATACAGGACTAAAAGGATTAAAGTCCAACAATACACAAGTAAAAAAATAGCCTTATGGAGTTAAAGCCCTTTAGTTTTACTATATTCCTCTCAGAAACCAGGTATTAGCCAGAAATGAAGTTCTGCAGTAATGTTCTTTGTTTATCAACAATGCTTCATGATAAAAGCATATACGCAAAGAGAAACTGCGTTTTGGGATGATTGCTTTTAATTCTGAGTGGTACCCTACTAGAAACCAGGTATTATTTAGAAATTAAGTTACGCTGCAGATACCTATGTTTACTGAACAAGGCATCACAAACAAAAGCACAAAAGTACTAAAAAACATCATATTGAAGATGATGCTTACAATTCATGCTATTTCGATCCAGGAAACCAGTTATTTGGAAGAACGTAATTTCTGTTGTCTTTTTCGAAGCAACGCATCATGATATGAGCGAAAACGTATTAAGAAACTGCATTTTGTAATTTGATCTGGTAAATACACATTTCTATCCCAGAAACTATCTATTTAGCAAGAATTACACTTCTGCAACGATATACCTTTGTTTATGAGCAAGGGTTCATGATGAAAATACACAAGTAGCAAAATAGCCTTATGGAGTTAAAGCTCTTTATTTTTACTATTTTCCTCTCAGAAACCAGGTATTAGCCAGAAATGAAGTTCTGCAGTAATGTTCTTTTTTATGAATAATGCTTCATTGTAAAAGCATATATGTAATGAGAAACTGCGTTTTGGGATGATTGCTTTTAATTCTGAGTGGTACCCTACTAGAAACCAGGTATTAGTTAGAAATTAAGTTACGCTGCAGATACCTATGTTTACGAACAAGGCATCACAAACAAAAGCACAAAAGTACTAAAAACATCATTTTGTAGTTGATGCTTACAATTCATACTATTTCGATCCACGAAAACAGTTATTTGTAAAAACGTAATTTCTGTTGTCTTTTCGAAGCAAAGCATCATGATTTTGAGCGAAAACGTAATAAGAAACTGCATTTTGTAATTTGATCTGAGTAAATACACATTTCTATCCCAGAAACTAACTATTTAGCAAGAAACTTCTGCACGATATACCTTTGTTTACGAGCAAGGGTTCATGATGAAAATACACAAGTAGCAAAATAGCCTTATGGAGTTAAAGCTCTTTATTTTTACAATATTCTTCTCAGAAACCAGGTATTAGCCAGGAATGAAGTTTTGCAGTAATGTTCTTTTTATGAACAATGCTTCATTGTAAAAGCATATATGTAATGAGAAACTGCGTTTTGGGATGATTGCTTTTAATTCTGAGTGGTACCTACTAGAAACCAGGTATTAGTTAGAAATTAAGTTACGCTGCAGATACCTATGTTTACGAACAAGGCATCACAAACAAAAGCACAAAAGTACTAAAAAACATCATATTGAAGATGATGCTTACAATTCATGCTATTTCGATCCAGGAAACCAGTTATTTGGAAGAACGTAATTTCTGTTGTCTTTTTTGAAGCAAAGCATCATGATATGAGCCAAAACGTAATATGAAACTGTATTTTTGTAATTTGATCTGGTAAATACATATTTCTATCCCAGAAACTAACTATTTAGCAAGAATAACACTTCTGCACGATATACCTTTGTTTATGAGCAAGGGTTCATGATGAAAATACACAAGTAGCAAAATAGCCTTATGGAGTTTAAGCTCTTTATTTTTACTATTTTCCTCTCAGAAACCAAGTATTAAACAGAAATTATGTTCTGCGGGAAAGTTCTTTTTTATGAATAATGCTTCATTGTAAAAGCATATATGTAATGAGAAACTGCGTTTTGGGATGATTGCTTTTAATTCTGAGTGGTACCCTACTAGAAACCAGGTATTAGTTAGAAATTAAGTTCACAGCTGTAGATACCTCTGTTTATGAACTAGGCATCACAAATAAAAGCACAAAAGTACTAAAAAACATCATTTTGTAGTTGATGCTTACAATTCATACTATTTCGATCCACGAAAACAGTTATTTGTAAAAACGTAATTTCTGCATTGCTGTTGTCTTTTTCGAAGCAAAGCACCATGATATGAGCGAAAAGCGTAATAAGAAACTGCATTTTGTAATGTGATCTGGTAAATACATATTTCTATCCCAGAAACTAACTATTTAGCAAGAAACTTCTGCACGATATACCTTTATTTATGAGCAAGGGTTCATGATGAAAATACACAAGTAAAAAAATATGCTTATGGAGTTAAAGCATTTTATTTTACAATATTATTCTCAGAAACCAGGTATTAGCCAGGAATGAAGTTTGCAGTAATGTTCTTTTTATGAACAATGCTTCATTGTAAAAGCATATATGTAATGAAAACTGCGTTTTGGGATGATTGCTTTTAATTCTGAGTGGTACCCTACTAGAAACCAGGTATTAGTTAGAAATTAAGTTACGCTGCAGATACCTATGTTTACTGAACAAGGCATCACAAACAAAAGCACAAAAGTACTAAAAACATCATATTGAAGATGATTCTTACAATTCATGCTATTTCGATCCAGGAAACCAGTTATTTGGAAGAACGTAATTTCTGTTGTCTTTTGAAGCAACAGCTTCATGATATGAGCTTAAAAGCGTAATAAGAAACTGCATTTTGTAATTTGATCTGGTAAATACACATTTCTATCCCAGAAACTAACTATTTAGCAAGAAACTTCTGCACGATATACCTTTGTTTACGAGCAAGGGTTCATGATGAAAATACACAAGTAGCAAAATAGCCTTATGGAGTTAAAGCTCTTTATTTTTACAATATTCTTCTCAGAAACCAGGTATTAGCCAGGAATGAAGTTTTGCAGTAATGTTCTTTTTATGAACAATGCTTCATTGTAAAAGCATATATGTAATGAGAAACTGCGTTTTGGGATGATTGCTTTTAATTCTGAGTGGTACCCTACTAGAAACCAGGTATTAGTTAGAAATTAAGTTACGCTGCAGATACCTATGTTTATGAGAAAGGCATCACGAACGAAAGCTAAAAGTACTAAAAAGCATCAATTTGAAGTTGATGCTTTCAATTCATACTATTTCGATCCAGGAAACCAGTAATTTGTAAGATCGTATTTTCTGCACCTCTGTTGTCTGATTTGAAGCAATGCATCATGATAGGAGCGAAATCGTAATAAGAAACTGTTTTTGGTTTTGAGCTGGTTACTACATTCTATCCCAGAAACGAACTATTTAGCAAAAATAAACTTCCTGAAATATCTTTATTATGAGCAAGTGTTCACGATGAAAAAAACAAATGACAAAATTGCCTTGTGGATTTAAAGCTCTTTATTTTTTACTATATTCCTCTCAGAAACCAGGTATTAGCCAGAAATTAAGTTCTGCAGGAAAGTTCTTTGTTTATCAACAATTCTTCATGATAAAAGCATATACGTAATGAGAAACTGCGTTTTGGGATGATTGCTTTAATACTTAGCGTTCCCTACCAGAAACCAGGTATTAACTGAAAAAATAAGTTACGCTGCAAATATCTCTGTTTCTGAACAAGACATCACGAACATTTTGAAGTTGATTTTGGATCGAAATAGTATGAATGGTAAATTCATACTATTTCGATCCAAGAAAACCAGTTATTTGTAAGAACGTATTTTCTACAGCTCTGTTGTCTGTTTCGAAAGCAATGCATCATGATAGGAGCGAGAACGTAATAAGTAACATTTTTACCATTTGAGCTGGTAAGTACATATTTCCATCCCAGAAACTGACTATTTAGCAAGGAATACAATTCTGCTCGAAATATCTTTGTTATGAGCAAGGGTTCACGATGAAAATACTGTGGGATATGAGTTTTACTGTGTGACTTTTTTCTTATTAATCAAACTGTGATTTATCATTTAGAAGTTAATTTCCTTTTATTATTAATTATTAATTAATTATTAATCATTATTAATGAGTGATTAAAACAATGAGCTGTGTGCCATTATAAATGTGCTTGCTAAGTGGAAGAGTACTGAGAGGCAGAATGGGAAAGTGTGAGAAGTGTACAGACACAGAGCCTCAAGGTCAAACAAAACTTCTGTTTTATCTCTATGTGATAAAGAATGTGTGAGAAGGGGAACAACGGCCATTGAAAATTACTGTAACAGTGGAAAGGTGTTTGTGCCAAGACATGTTATTTTTCAGGAGATGGAGTCAGAAGAGACGAGAGTCATGAGCTGATTGGATGAAACCCAAGAGCCATACCCAATAACAGAAGAGGAGTCAAGATCACGAGGACAAGAATACAAACTGTATAAATATGTATGTGACTCTGTTCCTGGGTTGTTGGTTGGATTTATTACGTTATAGCCAGACAACCCAGTACTGTTATCCTTTCATATCTGATGAATAAATTTCAATATATTTTAACTATTCGTCTCCAGTGAGATTTTGAACATACAGGACTAAAAGGATTAAAGTCCAACAATACACAAGTAAAAATAGCCTTATGGAGTTAAAGCCCTTTAGTTTTTACTATATTCCTCTCAGAAACCAGGTATTAGCCAGAAATGAAGTTCTGCAGTAATGTTCTTTGTTTATCAACAATGCTTCATGATAAAAAAGCATATACGTAAAGAGAAACTGCGTTTTGGGGTGATTGCTTTTAATTCTTAGTGGTACCCTACTAGAAACCAGGAATTAGTTAGAAATTAAGTTATGCTGCAGATATGAGCAAGACATCACGAACAAAAGCACAAAATTTCTAAAAAAAGCATCATTTTGAAGTTGATACTTTCAATTCATACTATTTCGATCCAGGAAACCAGTTATTTGTAAGATCTTAATTTCTGCACCTCTGTTGTCTGTTTCGAGAAGCAATGCATCATGATAGGAGCGAAAACGTAATAAGAAACTGTTTTATCATTTGAGCTGGTAAGTACATATTTCCATCCCAGAAACTAACTATTTAGCAAGGAATAAACTTCTGCACGAAATATTTTTATTATGAGCAAGGGTTCACGATGAAAATACACAAGTAAAAAAAATATCCTTATGGAGTTAAAGCACTTTATTTTACAATATTCTTCTCAGAACCCAGGTATTAGCCAGAAATGAAGTTCTGCAGTAATGTTCTTTTTTATGAACAATGCTTCATTGTAAAAGCATATATGTAATGAGAAACTGCGTTTTGGGATGATTCCTTTTTATTCTGAGTGGTACCCTACTAGAAACCAGGTATTAGTTAGAAATTAAGTTACGCTGCAGATACCTATGTTTACGAACAAGGCATCACAAACAAAAGCACAAAAATACTAAAAACATCATTTTGTGTAGTTGATGCTTACAATTCATACTATTTCGATCCACGAAAACAGTTATTTGTAAAAACGTAATTTCTGTTGTCTTTTTCGAAGCAAAGCATCATGATTTTGAGCGAAAACGTAATAAGAAACTGCATTTTGTAATTTGATCTGGTAAATACATATTTCTATCCCAGAAACTAACTATTTAGCAAGAATAACACTTCTGCACGATATACCTTTGTTTATGAGCAAGGGTTCATGATGAAAATACACAAGTAGCAAAATAGCCTTATGGAGTTTAAGCTCTTTATTTTTACTATTTTCCTCTCAGAAACCAAGTATTAAACAGAAATTATGTTCTTCGGGAAAGTTCTTTTTTTATGAATAATGCTTCATTGTAAAAGCATATATGTAATGAGAAACAGCGTTTTGGGATGATTGCTTTTAATTCTGAGTGGTACCCTACTAGAAACCAGGTATTAGTTAGAAATTAAGTTATGCTGCAGATATCTCTGTTTATGAGAAAGGCATCACGAACGAAAGCACAAAAGTACTAAAAAAGCATCAATTTGAAGTTGATGCTTTCAATTCATACTATTTCGATCCAGGAAACCAGTCATTTGTAAGATCGTAATTTCTGCACCTCTGTTGTCTGATTCGAAGCAATGCATCATGATAGGAGCGAAATCGTAATAAGAAACTGTTTTTGGTTTTGCGTAGTTTCTCTTTACGTATATGCTTTTATCATGATAAAAGCATATACGTAAAGAGAAACTGCGCTTTGGGGTGATTGCTTTTAATTCTTAGTGGTACCCTACTAGAAACCAGGAATTAGTTAGAAATTAAGTTATGCTGCAGATATGTCTGTTTATGAGCAAGACATCACGAACAAAAGCACAAAATTTCTAAAAAAGCATCATTTTGAAGTTGATACTTTCAATTCATACTATTTCGATCCAGGAAACCAGTTATTTGTAAGATCTTAATTTCTGCACCTCTGTTGTCTGTTTCGAAGCAATGCATCATGATAGAGGCGAAAACGTAATAAGAAACTGTTTTATCATTTGAGCTGAGTAAGTACATATTTCCATCCCAGAAACTAACTATTTAGCAAAGGAATACAATTCTGCTCGAAATATCTTTATTATGAGCAAGGGTTCAAGATGAAAATACACAAGGGAAAAAAATAGCCTTATGGAGTTTCTGAACATGGCATCACAAACAAAAGCACAAAAGTCCTAAAAAAAACATTTTGAAGTTGATACTTACCATACATACAATTTCGATCCAAGAAACCAGTTATTTATAAGAACGTATTTTCTACAGCTCTGTTGTCTGTTTGAAGCTATGCATCATGATAGGAGCGAGAGCGTAATAAGAAACTTTTGTAATTTGAGATGGTAAGTACATATTTCAATATTTATTTTTTATCCCAGAAAATAAATATTTAGCAAGGAATACAATTCTGCTCGAAATATCTTTATTATGAGCAAGGGTTCAAGATGAAAATACACAAGTGAAAAAAATAGCCTTATGGAGTTAAAGCTCTTTATTTTTATTATATTCCTCTCAGAAACCAGGTATTAGCCAAAAATAAAGTTCTGCAAGAATGTTCTGTTTTTCCCAACAATGCTTCATGATAAAAGCATATACGTAATGAGAAACTGCGTTTTGGGATGATTGCTTTTAATTTTAAGTGTTTCCCTACCAGAAACCAGGTATTAACTGAAAAATAAGTTACGCTGCAAATATCTCTGTTTCTGAACAAGACATTACGAACAAAAGCACAAAAGTACTAAAAAAACATCATTTTGAAGTTGATGCTTACCACTTATACTATTTCGATCCAAGAAACCAGTTCCTAGATTGCAAAATCATCTGGCCCAGATCTGGCCCAGACCATTCGTAAGTTCTGTTCCAGATCCGCGCAACGGACTTGGGCAGGTGTCTTTTGGCACAACTGGCAAATACCGGCACGGATCCGTTTTACACATCCTGACCAGCACTGGGCCACCTCCGGACTCCGGATTCCTTTATGGTGATTTGGTCCAAGTGTGGGCCACATCTGGTCCAGCTCTGTTCTGGCTCTTGTCCAGTCGAAAAAATATGATATTATGACACTGCTTTTTTTCTGTAAACTAGTCTTTAAGTCAAAACAACTCCCAGACAGCAACATAGAAGGCTTGTTCGAGATGCATTGCGCAGACCGATCGGCGTGACACATCAAATTACAGCTAGAGTGTTTGGAGAGAATACCACTCCTTATGCTTTTCAATTGCTCTCGCAGTACTTTGATGTCATACACCAATCGGTCTGCGTAGCGCTGATGCATCTCGAACAAGCCTAGTGTGGCCCAGATCTGATTGTCATGTTGCAATACTTGCTTAAGCTTTTAGCACGGTATAGGGTATTGTCACGATATTGAAACAATTTGCAAAAAAAGTGTTGTCATAATATAATAGGTTTAAGAACTCTTTCTTATAACAAAAATAACTCTGAACATTTAAATACAATAACACAATACACAAATATTCTAAAGTAAAATGTTTCAAACAGATTAAAGTGCAAAAGAATTATAAAGAACAACAGGAAGCACTTTACAATAAGGTCTCATTATTTAACGTTAGTTAATGCATTAACTAAGATTAAGAACGAGCAATAGCTACATTTGTTACAGAAGGTATTATTTTCGAATCAAATAAGCGTTGATTCGCAAATAAGCAGAGCTGATGCTCATCAGGTGCAGGTCGACAGGCTCAACTTAACATGTAATGTGAAAAAAGTTCTATTAATGCTTTTTTTCTCTCTCAAGGACATTTGCCATGTACTATATCTGATATCCAAAATAACCAATATCGAATCGAAATCAGAATCAAAATGCAAGCTTGTGAAGAGAAATCGAATCAAATCAAATTGAATTGTGAAAATTGTGTCAATACCCAGCCCTAGTGCATACCAGGATCAATCAAGTTTCCACTGTCCCTATTGGCGAGACCAACTGGGGCTTGGAGACTGATCAACACCGCCAGTATTCAGACACCAGCAAGTGTTTAAAATAAATTCCCATTGCAATCTGATGAGGATTCTGTTCACCATATGAGGCAGAGGAATGCTAAAGGCTACTTATGATAACTATTGCCATAATAATTACACATTATGCTGCAAATTAAAATGACCAGATTATTTTTTAACTGGTAATTTTACCATATTAAATGCAGTAAGGTTAGCCACTATTGGACATTGTAATGTTATGGTGATGAAAAAGCGTAATAATAGTAAAAAATAGGGCTGTCAAACGATTAATTGCGATTAATTGCATACAAAATAAAGTTTGAGTTTGGCTAATATAATTGGGTGTACTGTGTGTAATTAATATGTAAATATAAATACACACAAATTAATGTTTATATTTATATAATTCAAACTTTTATTTGTATGCAGTTAATCGTGATTAATCATTTGAAAGCCCTACTAAAAAACACAAACTGCCAATATGCTACTTCTCTCTAAAATGTACCTCACTTAATGGCTCTTTGGCTCTTGCATCGTTCTTTCCGGCCACCACCCGGTCAGAGGCAAGATTAAACCAACGGATGGCGTGTAAGAATCTATTTCAGTGTCCACTGCACCAGTAGAGGACTGGTTGCTCCTTACAGCTCCTGTTGAGAAAAAATGCAATAAACATCTCCAACTTCCCAGATAGTTCTTCTGTAATGTAAATCAGTTAAGGGGAAAAACAGGTATAAAGCTCCGGATGCGTCAGGATATTTATTAATATTTCTATGATTGTGTTCATCAGAAAGAATAAAGTCACATACACCTAGGATGGCTTGAGGCTGAGTAAAGCTTGGGCTAATTTTCATTTGAAAGTGAACTAATCCTTTAATATGGTTATGTTAACACACAAAGTCACGGGTTATTTCACGGGGAGTGACAACCGCATTCTTCATATATATCATTTAGGTGGTGGAGATGGTTAACAACACTCTAATACTTAGCTTCATGTTATTATATCATACTTACTGATCAGCAAAGTTCTTGTGTGCATTTCTTTAAAGCACTTCTTCCCATTGACTCCTTTCCAGTTAATTTTTTTAGCTACTGAATCTGAGAAAAAGCCTGTGTAGTATGTTCCATGTTAAACCTCTATCAATAAAGAACAACAATCAGACCAAGACTGGTGTTTCAATACTCGCGAGGGAGAGAGCAGCCTTGAGATCATCAGAAATGTTCTCCGTCTCTCTCTCTCAGAGTCTCTCCCTCGTAGCTTTTTTATTGCATAAAACAACTCCCATAAGACAACTCCAATTGAAGGACATGAAAAGATTCATGTGTGCAGAAATACAGATAAGCATTATGAGTGTGGGCCTTTCAATGGCCTTGTTTCTGCAACACATGACTAATACTAAGTGGTATGTGAATGTTAAAAGTTCAAACTTTGCAGAAAAACAGAAACATATATCATTAGAAAAACACAAGGTCAATGCCTGCAACTCTTAAACTTTGTAAGTGTAAGGCTGGATGGGAAAAAGCCACCCAAAAACCACCCACTGGTCCCATTCGGAGTCCAGTGGTAATGGCGAAGGTTTCAGCGCGCCTTTTCCTGCGCTTATTCTTTACTTTTTATTCCTCAATTTTATCTGACTCCAAAAGATAAAACCTTGTAAAGGTTAAGTTAAGATTCTTAAATTTAGATAAATGTTTTATCATTCTATTCAACTCACTATTATTATTGGACTTGTACACCAAGGTTCTCAATGTCGCACAGGGTCTCGCACCGGCCGTTAAGGCAAGGGACCACGATCACAAACTTCGGCCATTATAACAAGAGGTTATGGCTAAAGCAATTTAACAATGTAGCTCCAGCTTACTATTGTTAAAAGGTACCCACGTAGCCCCATACAATCGAACTCTTCTCTGACTAAACAGAGGATACACAAAACCGACTGCATAACAACTTAATTATTTCAATATACTTAACCCTGGTTGTAGTATTAGCGGTAACACGGATGCATCATAGTCTACTAAGCCAATAATTCAGAGTATTTAGAATGGATACAAACATAACAATTTATTAAACAGGTAAACGACAGCAATGATTCAATATCTAATTCAAACAATTTAGTAAAGTGATCAATTCATGTAAAACAGTCAATAATGCAGAGATGAGAGAATTTAGAAATGTTTACCTGACAATAAGAACTATGCACATGTAATGTGCGGGAGATCCGTTTACAGACTCCCAGAACCTTTTGCTTGCTTCCTTAAATACCCAAACCAAAGTATACTTCCTCCAAATGGAGATGTAATTTACATTGAAAAGACTCTGAACCTGATCAGGCCCAAATGGCCATTTCCATGAAAGAGCCCAGGAGGACACACCCACAGCAGTGAGCAGAATATCTCCAAACTTCTTTAACCTTTGTTATGATCTGCTCTACTGATGTGGGGATAAGACTCATTGTGTGAGTCGCACTGAGACATTTCAAATGATATGAGACATGAATATTTAGATACTTTGGTATATCTTAAATACAGTTCATTGATGAGTTTTGGGGATCTCTGAGCTGAGGGGAAATAGATGAAGAGAGGGGGAGAAAGAGACAGATGTGGAGGTGTGAGTTCAATAATCAGCATCCTTTGAGGTGTGCTATTTGAGATGGGGATGTAAACTCTGTGGGGGAACTCAATATGTTGAAAAGAGTCCTTTGTTCCCCAGGATGTGATGTCCTGTTGGTTTGGACATCTTGGCACCAGTCTTACATAAGGATAGAATAAAGGATAATAACTTGTTTCTTGATTTTATCTTTAACAATGTGATTTGTTTTTGTGTTTTGTCCACGACAGCACCCAGAGCAGATATCTGAAGACAAAAATACATGACATTACAATTTAGAGATGCACCAACCATTTTTGATCAATTTACAACCATCGACATATCGGCTATAGCAAGAAAAGGCTGATATAACAAACCGATGGTTTATTAATTAACTGTGTGAAGGCACTGAGCTGTGATGTCTGATGCATAATCTAGCCAGGGCGTAAGAATACATAGAGGGACGGTCCCCCTTACTTAAAGTAAATTAGTCCCCGCACTTTTCACTGGACAGTTGTGTTCACGACATGTTGGGGTTTTAATGGAGCAATGTCTATACGTGACGTATAGTCTATCACGTGACGTTCATGTTTCCATGGCAATCAGTCCCTCACTTGTCACGTCCACCACACGCCCTATAGACTGAAGTACACATTGGGGTTAAGCCCGTAATAGCGGGACTTAAATCTGCGCCAGACCCATATGCATGTGCATACCCCTGTCATTATCTGTACCAAGCTTCGTAGACTAGAAAACCCATCAAAATAAGAGTCCCACCTTAGCAAAAGAGATGGTGCAGATCTTATACATATTTAAACTTACAAATAATATTAAAATGTATACAAAACAAATGAGAAGATTAATCATAATAAAGTCTGTTATTGTAAGGAAGGATTCATATATATTTCATTTATACAGTGAAGAATATGCAGTGCTATTTTACAATTGTTTTGTTTATTTCTGTACCTGAAAACTGTTAAACCTACTTAAAAGCACTGTTTATTTCATATGGATCTTTATTGTTGTATTTATGTAGGCATGCTGAATGGATCCAATCCATGTTCATTAGAAATAATTTGATGATGCAGCAATAAACTAGCTAGTATAATTTAATGCAGGTATTTTAAAACTTTGCTGATTTAAAGGATTACTTCACTTCTGAATGAAAATTTCCTGATAATTTAGTCACTCCCATGTCATCCAAGATGTCCATCGCCATGCGTTTTTGTTTTTAAGAAAATGACCCGATTGTTTCTCTAGATAAGACCCTTTATTACTTGTCTGGTATCGTTTAAAAGCCCTTTGAAGCTGCACTAAAACTAAATTTGACCTTCAACAGTGGAGTCCATTGAAGTATAAGGAGAATAATCCTGGAATGTTTTAGTCAAAACCTTAATTTCTTTTCGACTGAAGAAGAAGGACATGAACATCTTGGATGACATATGAGGGTGAGTAAATTATCAGGAAAATTGTATTTGAAAGTGGACTAATCCTTTAAAACATGATCGAAATACTATCTATTTTGATGACAAAATTTCCAATAAGAGCACCAAATATTGGTATCAGAATCGCCAATAATTGTTTCTTAAAAGTCGGTAACTGCCAAAAAAATCCTACCGGTGCATCCCTAATACAATTGCATTATTCTTTTATCTGTTTTGATTAATTATCTCGAAATATAGCAGCAGTACACAGTAAAATTTGTACCGCAATCATGATAGCGTTAGATCATGAAAAAACATACCATGTTTTGTTTAGCCAATGCATTTCTTGAATCTTTTAGCCACTCCTCCAACTCCTCAACTTCAGGTATAGTGGCCAGTGGGACACTGATATTGTGTGGCATTTCAGGAGTCTCTGTCCCCAGACGTGAAGCAAGATTACTGACAGCAGCAGCAAGCTGCATTTACATTTACATTTAGGCATTTAGCTGACGCTTTTATCCAAAGCGACTTACAAATATTAGGAGACAATGAAGCGATACATCAAAGCGGCAGCAATAGTACAAAGAAGTGCTTTCCTAAGTTTACAATGTTATGCAGTGCTAGATAAATACCTGTAGAGGAAGGAAAAGTTTTTTTTTTATGCTGTCAGGTGTTCGTGGAAAAGGTGTGTTTTTAGTAGTTTTTTAAAGGAGGTGAGGGATGTGGCAGACCGGATTGCGTTAGGGAGATTATTCCACAAGCCGGGAACAGAGAAGGAGAAAGAGCGAGAGAGAGATTTAGTGCCCTTCTGTGATGGTACCACCAGTCGGCGTTCATTAAGTTGGCGTAGGGCTCTGGATGGGTTGTAGGTATGTAGAAGAGAGTTAAAAGTATGATGGTGCAGAGTTTGTGATGGTTTTAAATGTCAGCATTAATGATTTGAATTTAATCACGGGCCGCCACCGGTAGCCAATGGAGAGAGATGAAGAGTGGCGTGACATGTGCTCTTTTGGGTTCCTGGAAGACAAGTCTTGCTGCAGCGTTCTGTATCATCTGCAGTGGTTTGATTGTTCGTGCAGGAAGACCAGCCAGAAGAGCATTGCAATAGTCCAGTCTGGAGATTACCATGGCTTGGACAAGCAGTTGGGCAGCGTGCTCTGTGAGATATGGCCTGATCTTCCTGATGTTGTAAAGTGCATATCTACAAGACCGTGCTATCCTTGAGATGTGTTTGGTAAAGGACAGCTGAGTCGTTGAAGATTACACCAAGGTTTCTAACTGATTTAAGACGGTGTAATGGTTGTGTTGCCAATTTGAATTGTGAGATTGTGTTGCATTGCCGGTGTGGACAGAAGTACCAGGAGCTCAATTTTGACAAGGTTTAGCTGAAGGTGGTGTTTAGTCATCAAGATGAGATGTCATTCAGGCAGGCTGCAATGCGATGATGCTATTGTGGGGTCATCTGGCTGGAAGGAGAAGAAAATCTGGGTGTCATCAGCATAGCAGTGGTAATCAAAGCCATGTGATTGAATGATGGGACCCAGGGATGTTGTGTAAATGGAGAAGAGGTGGTGCAAGAACAGATCCCTGAGGAGCGCCAGTGGCCATGGATTAAAGCTAGGGACCTGTGATCCCTAGCGATGAGAGGGATATCAGTAGGATCTGGTGGTTGACTAATGTCCAAAGAATGGCGGAAAGATCCAGCAGAATGAGAACAGATGATTTAGACTTCGGCCTTTGCCAGATGCAGTTTCTCAGTGACTGACAGGAAGTGCAGTCTCTGTGGGAGTGGTTGCTCTTGAAACCGGACTGTCGTTTGTCCAGTAGTTCATTCTGGGAGAGGTAGGATGAAATCTGATTAAAAACAGCTCGCTCCAGTGTCTTAGAGATGAGCGGGAGGAGCTGATTAAAAACAGCTCGCTCCAGTGTCTTAGAGATGAACGGGAGGAGAGAGACAGGTCTGTAGCTATCTCGGTGAGGAAGGGTTGAGAGTGGGTTTTAAGCAGCAGGGTGACCAGGGCCTTCTTAAAGGTGGTGGGAAAGGTGCCAGAGACATAAAGAGACCATTAATAATTAGAACTTAAAATATGTTAAATTTGTTTACAGAGTTGGTGTATTTCATAACACTTGAATTTTTGTTTCTAAAGCGGACCCTTACCAGTTCCTAAGAGGACTCGAACATCATACTTTTTCCAGTCTGCTCCTGGCTCTTCACTTTTGGATAGCTTCGGCTCAATGGCGTTCAGAAGTGATGAGCATTATGCCGAAGCTATCAAAAAAGTTTAACCCTCATAAGTGACATCATCCTCAAACCATGACTCAGATATAATGTTGATTGTCTTTGTTTCCATAAATTGACAAGTAAAACATCTGAGAAAGAAAATGTTGCATAAATTGTTACATATTTGAAAGTAATGTTGAAACACTCCTTTTAAAATTTTCCATTCAATATATTTGCATTCTTTGATCAATTCTGTCATCACCAGCATAGCCTGCCTTTTCCTGCAAAAGATTGTGATAATATTTTTGGCAATATCGCTTAGCTTTACATTTACTGTACATGATATTGGTCAGCCCTAATGTGATACCAGACACAAACCTGTAGTAGGCTTACCTGTGAAAAGCTTATCGCGAAGAGGATGATGCAGGACCATTAAACTTTGTGTTGGGTTCCCACATCATCCTATAATGTTAAATTCGCTATAATGACCTAACTACAGCACATTATCACTTGCATAGACTACATATATGCCATCCACAGACTGAACGATGTTATAGATAGCACAGATGTCTTTGTCTATAGCAAAATCATTATCCCCTGCTATAGCTGCTCAGTCTGCAGCTGCCTGTACTGTCTTGGTAGCTTGAAGGCCGTCAGAACAGTTCCAACATAATGTTGCATTCTTAAAGCTTTACAGGGCAACTCAACAGTCCTGATTTCTTCAAACTCTGATAACCTCCTTATTATCTGCGAAATAAAAATTCTGGCTTTCACAAACCTCTTCAGTTTATGGAGGTAATTTTCATATGGAAAAGCTGAGATAGAGTCTAAAGAACCATGCAGTTGGACATCAGCTGACAGGTGGACCAATCCATGCACATTATACACTAAAAGGCATCTTTTCCATAAAGCTCCCCAACATGTCTTACAAATGTTGTGAGTAAT
The DNA here is from genome assembly GCA_019155185.1 of Beaufortia kweichowensis. Taxonomy (NCBI): domain Eukaryota; kingdom Metazoa; phylum Chordata; class Actinopteri; order Cypriniformes; family Gastromyzontidae; genus Beaufortia; species Beaufortia kweichowensis. The sequence goes on from CM032808.1 coordinate 4,772,501, forward strand.
GTGTTTGCATAATTGTTAAACAAAGAACATAGCTGAGGACTGACAAAGGATGCAAATACCAGTATACAATAACATAAAGTTATTATATAAATCACAATCTAAATATGGTGCCAGAACAACAGAGCCAGTATACAACAGAAACTGCCTTAGTTCGGTAGCTTTCCAGCGGTCCTGCAGCTGCTTTTAAGTCATGTGTAAAGTCTCTCAAAAATTCATCAGGGGCATTTGGTTTTTGTACCACTAAAAGCCCAATAACAACAGGTTCTTTCATTGGGACACTCAATGACAACACTTTTGTTGGATTTTGTATTCAGTTTTTCATGTTAAGAATGGTTCAAGCATCCTTTGGCAGTTCTGGGTGGTTACAATCTCAACAAACTATGAGGGCTGTGAGGGCTACTAAAAAGCGCCAAACTGTACAGACCAATTGGCTAAACTTTCAACAAGGCTGACTGGCTCATCTGCAAGCTCAGATTCTGATTCAGAGTCGGGCTCTGAAACATGTCGATCTTTCTGTCACTTCTCCAATATCATCTGTGCAAACAGATTCTAAATAGTCATCTATCTGTAGGGATCTTGAGTCATTGCTGCTTTGTGTGTCATTTGTGATGGAATCTGTGTCAACTTTGTGAGCTTGTGTTGGTTCTGATTCTAATGGACAGTCTTCTGCAATGTCATGCAGTCGTTTTTAGAGGAAATGCAGCCCTCCGTCTGACTCAAGAGCTTGTTAAAAGGTGGTGTGCTCTCCTTTTTCATTGTTTCTAAAAATGATTATGACAAAATCCTTTTAGTTTTTTGATATTGTTGACAATCAGCAAACTAATTCAACTGTTATTGTCTTTAAAATGTTTACTAAGGAGACAAAAAGCACTATGTCTGTAAAAAGCTTAAGTAGAGTTGCACACAAAATTTAGGTGCCAAAAATATAAAAAAATCAGAAATCCATGTAATGTACTTTTAATTATGCCCTCTAGTTTCACAGTGAATCTATATGGTAATATGTGCGATCAAATGACTGGAGGCTGAACTGCAGGTGAAACTCGAAAAAATTAGAATATCGTGCAAAAGTTCATTTATTTCAGTAATGCAACTTAAAGGTGAAACTAATATAGGAGATAGACTCATTACAGGCAAAGCAAGATAGTTCAAGCCGTGATTTGTCATAATGTGATGATTATGGCTTACAGCTCATGAAAATTAAAATTTTCAACATCATTACTCATACATTACATTATACATAGATTATTTCTGATTATGTGACAGTATAACAGTGAAGACATGTATCATGTTACACAAGATTTATATTTAATAAATGCTGTTCAATGAACTTTTTTATTCATCACAGAATCCTGAAAAAGTATCACCATTTTTCACAAATATATAAAGCACCACAGCTGTTTTTCAACATTGATAATAATCAGAAATGTTTCTTGAGCAGCAAATCATCATATCAGAATGATTTCTGAAGAATTGTGACACTGAAGACTGGAGTAATGATGCTAAAAATTCAGCTTTGCCATCATAGGAATAAATTACACTTGCTATATTCACATAGAAGTATTTTGATATAATATTTTGCAAAATTATTGTTTAACTGTATTTTTGATTAAATAAATGCAGCCTTGGTGAGCAGTAGACTTCTTTCAAAAACATTAAAAAATCGAAATGTTTCCAAACCTTTGGTAGGTAAGGTTACTATAATCTCTTTTAAAATGAGGGTCTGCGAGGGCCTTAGCAAACTTGCGTTAACGATATCATATCACTAACATTAAAACGCTGCCTATTTTAAAAGTAAAAATTAATAATTGTTAGTAATAATTAATATAAGCAGTCAAATTCGTAAATTACATATAATTTTACAGTCATCTGGACCGTCTTCATGTTAGCATGCCCTCTGATCAGGCTGCTGGCTCGTCTGTATGGGCAGGTGGGTCAGAACCCCACAAAATATTCAGCCACTTGAAAACATATAACTCTATATAAACTGGACCAGTCCTAATTAACTGTTAACTCAAAATGTTCATACTTATTCTAAAACATTTTAGACTGTTATAAGTGAGGTGGGTATGTTAAAATTTCATCGCATTGCTTCAGGTTTGATAGGCGGGGCAGAGGTCTCTCTGCCCTCCCGGGCTCAACAAGCGTCACACATTTTTCTCTATGTAAATTTGTGGTGAAAAAAGGAACTGCAGCACGCTCTAATTAAGAGCCATATGGGCAGATTTGAGACTGACCCACTTTAGTGAAGATCTAGTATACGGAGACTATATCTAATATATCTGAGACTTCCCCACTTGCTTCTACAGTACTTGAGCGTGGTTCGGACAATTTTATTAATCCGCGTCAGCAAAGTGGCAGAGCTTATATGAGTCTGTGTCAGTTAAGCAGCTGACGCGTCAGGCAGTGAAGATAATATGCTATAAATGTATAAGCTAATATGAAGCAATGGCTAGCCAAGTTCTTATACAAATAAATGCTCATGTAAAATAGCCTGTAAATAGCCTATAAAACATTAATTTGGGCAAGAATTGCAAAAGTAGGCCTACAAATAAAATGAATAACATCAACAACTTTAATACAAAATAAAAACATATAAAACTATAAACTATAACTATAAAAACGATTTGTTCATGTAAATAGTATGTTTGTTTTGTTAAAGAACCCAGTTCCTGTGCATTCATGGAAAGCTTACAACCCAGAAACTGCCCGCAAATCTTTTTAGTCAGGAGCAGGTACTGCCTCTGATAATTTGCTAATATTTTCTATACCAATTTAAGGAGCCATAAAACCTTTTAAATTAACGAGTACACAACATGATAATCAAGAAATTAATTCATTAATAGCAGTTTGAGCACAGGTATGTGACTAAGCTTGAGAAGTTTGTCATTGTAGTAGTAATAGCGATCGATAACTGGCTTTGATCGATCCTTCAAAAAATACAGAAAGAAAAAATCTTCACGGATAATGGCCCGAGTCTGCTTTGAGACTGTTGTTCCCGACCACTAAAACTCTGGCCGGGCTGGATCCAGTATTGCTTAAAAAGAAGCGTAATTTCTGCAGCACTATTTAGGAAGCAATACATCATGACAGGGCGAAAACATAATAAGAAACTGCCTTTTTGTTATTTGAGCTGGTAACTAAATATTTCTATCCCAGAAACTAAGTATTTACTAACTATTTAGCAAGAAATACAATTTTGCAACTGAAATATTTTTATTATGAGAAATAACGATGAAAAATACACAAGTATTGAAAAACAGCCTTATGGAGTTAAAGCTCTTTATTTTTAACATTTTTCTCTCAGAAACCAGGTATTAGCCATAAATTAGAAGTTCTGCAGAAAACTTATTTATTTTATGAACAATGCTTCATGATAAAGCATATCGTGAATGAGAAACTGCGTTTTGGGATGATTGCTTTTAATTCTTAGTGTTTCCCTAATAGAAATTAGGTGTTAGCTAGAAATTAAGTTACCCTTCTGCAAATATCTTTATTTCTGAACATGGCATCACAAAAGTACTATAAAACATCATATTGAATTTGATGCTTACCTTTCATACTATTTTGATCCAAGAAACCAGTTATTTGTAAGAGCGTAATTTCCGCATCTCTGTTGTCTCTTATGAAGCAATGCATCATGATAGGGCAGAAAAGTAATAAGAAACTGCCATTTGTAGCTGGCTTTGAGATAGTAACTATATATTGCTATCCCCCAAAACTTCTGCACGAAATATCTTTGTTCATGAACAAGGCATCACAAACAAAGCACAAAAAGTACTCAAAAAAACATCATTTTGAGTTGATGCTCACCATTCATACTATTTCGATCCCAAACGATAAAACCAGTTTTCTGTAAGAACGCTCGTAATTTCTGCAGCTTCTGTTGTCTTTTTGAATCAATGCATCATAATGAGCAGAATAAGTAATAAGAAACTGCCATTTGTAATTTGAGCTGGTAACTACATATTTCTATCCAGAAACTAACTATTTAGCAAAAATAAACTTCTGCACGTAAATATTTTTATTATGAGCAAGGGTTCACGATGAAAATACAAAGTAAAAAATATCCTTATGGAGTTAAAAGCACTTTATTTTACAATATTCTTCTGGGGAGACCAGGTATTAGCCAGAAATGAAGTTCTGCAGTAATGTTCTTTTTTATGAACAATGCTTCATTGTAAAAGCATATATAAAGAGAAACTGGCGTTTTGGGATGATTCCTTTTATTCTGAGTGGTACCTACTAGAAATCATAGGTATTAGTTAGAAATTGCTAAGCTTCGCAGATACCTCTGTTTATGAACAAGGCATCACAAACAAAAGCAACAAAAGTACTAAAAAACATCATTTTGAAGATGATGCTTACAATTCATACTATTTCGATCCAGGAAACCAGTTATTTGGAAGAACGTAATTTCTGTTGTCTTTTGAAGCAAAAGCATCAAGTGATATGAGCCAAAAACGTAATATGAAACCCGTATTTTGTAATTTGATCTGAGTAAATGTATATTACTTCTACTCCAGAAACTAATACCATGTTAGCAAGGAATTACACACTTCTGCACAGCGATATACCTTTGTTTATGCATACAAGGGTTCATGATGAAAATACACAAGTAGCAAAATAGCCTTGTAAGACTGGTTGCCAAGATGTCCAAACCAACAGGACATCACATCCTGGGGAACAAGGACTCTTTCCAACATATTGAATTCCCACAGAGTTTGCATCCCCATCTCAAATAGCACACCTCAAAGGATGCTGATTGCAGGCTCACACCTTCACATCTGTCTCTTTCCCCCTCCTTCATCTACCACTTCCCCCTTAGCCTGTAGAGATCCCCAAACTCATCAATGAACTGTATTTAAAGATTTACCACATTCTATTGTGATCAAAGTATCTAAATATTCATGTCTCATATCATTTGAAATGTCTCATTGTGCGACTCTTACACAATGGTCCTATCCCCACAACGGTAGAGCAGATCATAACAAAGGCTTTAAGGAGTTTGGAGATATTCTCTCCTGCTCAGCTGTGGGTGTGTCCTTCCTAAGGCTCTTTTCATGGAAATGGCCATATTTGGGCCTGATCAGAGTTCAGAGTCTTTTCTATGTAAATTACATCTCCATTTGGAGGAAGTATACTTTAATTCGGGTATGCTATGGAAGCAAGCAAAAGGTTCTGGGAGTCTGTAAACGGATCTCCCGCGACATTCGCTATTAATGTAGTTCTTAGTAGTGAGTCTCGTAAACGGATCTCCCGCACAATCACTGTGTGTAGTTCTTATAGTTGGAGTCTGTAAAGCGGATCTCCCGCACAATCACTGTGTGTAGTTCTTATAGTTGGAGTCTGTAAACGGATCTCCCGCATTATCTTCGCTGTGCTTAGTTTTTGATTGTCAGAGTAAGAAGCATTTCTAAATTCTCTCATTTCTCTGCATTATTGACTTTTTCACATGAATTAGATCATCACTTTTACTAAATTGTTTTGAATTAGATATTGAATCATTGTTGTCGTTTACCTGTTTAATGAAATTGTTATGTTTTGTATCTATTCCTAAATACTCTCTTAATTATTATTTAGGTAGATCATGATGCATCCAGAGCACGTAATACTAATGCACTAGGGTTAAGTATATTGAAATAATTCCGTTGTTACCACAATAGTACGACCAGGTTTAAGTATCCTCTGTTTAATCAGATTAGAGTTTTGTGTATCCTCTGTTTAGTCAGAGAAGAGTTTTTGTGTGTCCTCTGTTTAGTCAGAGAAAGAGTTTTGTGTATCCTCTGTTTAGTCAGAGAAGAGTTTTGTGTATCCTCTGTTTAGTCAGGAGAAGAGGTTTTGTGTATCCTCTGTTTAGTCAGTGAAGAGTTTGTATCACTCTGTTTATAGTCAGAGAAGAGTTTTGTGTATCCTCTGTTTAGTCAGTGAAGGGATTCCACCGATTGTATAGGGGCTTTAGCCGTAACCTCCTAATTCATCTATTGCTAGCTTTAACTAAGTTGTTATGCAATTGCATTTATATAGGTGATTGTATGGGGCTACATGGGTACCTTTAACAATAGTAAGCGGGAGCTACATTGAAACTAAATTGCTTTGCTCCATAACCTCTGGGTTATATGGTCGAAGTTTGTGATGTCATTGAGCCCGCTTTACCAGCCGGTGCGAGGGACCAGCCCACCAATGTGTTGACATTGAGAACCTTGGTGTACAAGTCCAATAATAATAGTGAGTTGAATAGAATGATAAAACATTTATCTAAATTTAAGAATCTTTAACCCAACCTTTTTACAAGGTTTTTATCTTTTGGAGTCCAGATGGAATTGTGAGAATAAAAGTAAAGAATAAGCGCGAGGAAAAGACCGAGCGCGCCTGAAACCTTTCGGCCATTACCACTGGACTCTACGTTGGGCCAGTGCGTTGGTTTTTAGGTGGCTTTTCCCACGCAGCCTTACAACCTTGCTGGAGTTAAAGCTCTTTTATTTTTACTTCATTTTCCTCTCAGAAACCAGGTATTAGCCAGAAATGAAGTTCTGCAGTAATGTTCTTTTTATGAATAATGCTTCATTGTAAAAGCATATATGTAAATGAGAAACTGCGCTTTTGGGATGATTGCTTTTAATTCTGGAGTGGTACCCTACTAGAAACCACAATTATTAGTTGGTGAAATTAAGTTACGCTGCAGATCCACCTCTGATGTTTATGAACAAGGCATCACAAATAAAAGCACAAAAGTACTAAAAAAACATCATTTTGTAGTTGATGCTTACAATTCATACTATTTCGATCCACCTAAAACAGTTATTTTGTAAAAGCGTAATTTCTGCATTGCTGTTGTCTTTTTTCAAGCAAAGCATCATGATATGAGCGAAAACGTAATAAGAAAAACTGCATTTTGTAATTTGATCTGGTAAATACATATTTCCTATCCCAGAAACTAATCTATTTAAGCAAGAAACTTCTGCTGTATATACCTTTTATTTATGAGCAAAGGGTTCATGAGTGAAAATACACAAGTAAAAAAAATATGCTTATGGAGTTAAAAGCACTCTGGCTTTTTGCCAATATTATTCTCAGAAACCAGGTATTAGCCAGGAAATGAAGTTTTGCAGTAATACTCCTTTTTTTATGAAGACAATGCTTCATTGTAAAAGCATATATGTAATGAGAAACTGCGTTTTGGGATGATTGCTTTTAATTCTGAGTGGGTAAACCTACTAGAAACCAGGTATTAGTTAGAAATTGGGTTTACGCCTGCAGATACCTATGTTTACTTAACAACAAGGCATCCACAAACAAAAGCACAAAAGTACTAAAAACATCATTTGTGATTCGTTGATGCTTACAATTCATACCTATTTCGACCACCTAAAACAGTTATTTGTAAAAACGTAATTTCTGTTGTCTTTTTCAAGCAAAGCATCATGATTTTTGGTAGCTTAAAACGTAATTAAGAAACTGCATTTTGTAATTTGATCTGGTAAAAATACATATTTCTATCCCAGAAACTAACTATTTAGGCAAGAAACTTCTGCACGATATACCTTTTTTATTTATTTTTTTTATAAGGGTTCATGATGAAAATACACAAGTAGCAAAATAGCCTTATGGAGTTAAA